>CM057384.1:617500-1110000 GCA_030015415.1 Cynopterus sphinx
GAGGGGCACAGCACGCGGGGCAGAGCGGCCTCGGCCGGCCCCCGAGCGCCGTTTTGGAAATCGATGCGCCCGACGGTTTGGAACACGCCTCCGGGGAAGACGCCGCGGCCGTAAATACTCGGAGACCGAGGATGCTGCCCCGGGCGCCCTTTGTTCTCCGGCGTCTGTCCCCGTCTGGACTGGCCATGGCGCAGCGTTCACCCCGGGGGCAGCTTCTCCCGTCCTGCCTGTCGCGCAGGCCCCGCGGGGCGGGCGGGCACCGGCGCCCGCAGCCTAACCACCCCAACCAGTACGCGCGCCCCCTTCCCGCCTCCCCCCCACGGGGCGTCCCCCGAGACCCGCCGTCCCTGACGTACCTCGGCCGAGCGCGGAGCTGGTCTCCGGCCGGGGAGACACGGGAAATGCAGATTCCGCCTCCGACACTTCCCACGGCCGCCCGGACCCGCCGTCTGGACCGCCCGCCAGGTGCCGAGGGTCCGCGTGCCCAGAGCGGACGCCAGTTCCCGCTGAGCGCGCCGTCGCAGGCGGGCCCGCGCGTCCCCGCGGCGCGTCACGACGACGGAAACCGCGAGTATCTAAACCGAGCGAGAGTGAGCGGTGGTTGGGGACGACGGGAACGTGGCGGGACGGTGCGGGGCCCACGAAGCACTCGTGGGAGAGTGCCAGCCGCTGGCGCGGGAGTTTACTGCGCGTCGAGGTTACGGCTCGGCCTGCGCATCCTGCGCGTCCTGGCGTCAGGTCGTTCACACGGAGTCCGTCTGCGCTCGAGTTCCCGTGAAGGAAACCCGTTCACGCGCCGTAAATCGGTCCCTCCCGGGACCTCCCTGTGACCGGGGAGCGGGCTCCCCGCGGACGGGACCCGGGGGCGCGGAGGGCACACCGGGTCTGCGTGCCCGGACCCCGCGGGGGTCATGGCGGCCGCTCAACCCCGTACCCCACCTGCCTGTCCAACCTGAGGTCGGCGCTGTCGCCCGGACCCCAGCACGAAGGCCGATCTCGCAGGACGTGACGACTGCTCCTCGGCGCGAAGGCTCAAAAGGCCGGAAAAACCCTCATTCCCCTCCCACGGCTTCCGTTGCGACCCCCAGAGGGATCCACTGCGACGTGAGCTCCGGGGCCGCAGCTCCGAGTCCGGGTCCTCCCCGGGCCTGGGGGGCGGGGAGGGGACAGCCGCTGTGCCCTGTGCCCGCTGCCTCGGAGCCGCCGTCGGGGACCCGAGCCGAGCACAGTAGGGGCTGGGCCCAGCCTCGCCCTCCTTACGGGAGGCAACGAGGCCTTGAACTGGGGACACGTTCGTGCTGCGCATCCCACGGTCTCACTTCCCGAAACGGCTGCTGCGGAAGCTACCAAACGGCTGCTGCGTCGGAACGGGAGGCCCCGGAATCGGCGGGATCAGAAATCGCCCCCGTTCCTCCAAAGCCAGTCCCCGTCTCCCCCCGGGCTGGCGCCGCCGCCCGTCCGCCAGCGTCTGGCCCGAGCCCGCTGTGTCGGCGCCAACCACGCGCTCGTTCCCGAGGAGTCCACGTGCCCCTCTGAGCCGAAGTGCGTGGCGTGGGCAGACGGCGCTACGTCGAGGCCACGTCGGGACGCGACACCGTGTGGCTGACGAGGCGACGGCCGTGAACGCCGTCCCCTGCGACCCCGTGCACGTGGGTCGTGACACGACCGAACCATCCCCTGCACCTGCCACCCCGTGACACCCTGCGTAACCGAAAGTTTGTTTCCCGGTCCCGCCCCTCTGCCAGCCCCTCCCGCAGGCGGCCGTGAGCTGTTCCCTGCGTCTGGGAGTCCGTTCCCCTCTTAGCTGACACAGGGGAGCTTCCCACGGGGTCGGGGACGGGGACTCAGACAGCGGGGCGAGGGGGGAACAGCTCGCGGGGACTCGAGACGTGCCTGGGGGCGCGCTGGGTCAGGGGGACGGGCCAGGGGGATGCCCAGGGGGCCGCCCAGCCTTCCCCGGGGACCCAGGGGTCCACCCAAGGGGCCGCCCAGCCTGTCCCCGGGGACCCAGGGGGCCGCCCAGCCTTCCCCGGGGACCCAGGGGGCCGCCCAGCCTGTCCCCGGGGACCCAGGGGGCGGCCTCTGAAAACCGCGCGGTGCTTGGCGTGAGACGGAAGAGGAGGATCCTCCGCCCCGAGCTCACGTGCGAGGGAGAGTCCAGGCCGCACGGGTCCTTTTGCGGGTCCGAGATGGAAACGCGTGAAAACGAGAAGCAAACACGATGGAGACGGTCGCAGGAGACGGCTGCCCTTGGCCGGCCCTTGGCCGGCCGGGACGAGGCCGGTGCGAAGGGCAGGCGGGCGGGCCCCGGGCCGGGCCCCACTCGGCAGGCGGTCAACCAGGGGCCGCCTCGTCGTCGCTGAGCCTGCGGCCTCCACACCGGACGCTGGCCCTGGACGCGAGGTCGCCGACTTCTCCTGCGGCCCAGGCGCCTGGCCCCCCCACCAGATGCTGTGCCCGAGGGCAGGGGCTGCGGGCACCGACGGGCACCGGCGCGGCCGGTGTGGGGTCGGCTTTGCGCCCCGCGGCGTCGCGTGCGTCTGGGGGCTCCCACCTCGGCACACCCGGCCGGGGTCTCTGAGTCGTCCCTAATCCCCTAACGCACCTTCTGGGGCTCCGCATCCACCACCCGGGCCCCCCACCCCCGCAAGGACCCGGCGTCGGACCGGCGGTCAGCACCAGAACGGCCGCGGCCCACACGCCGCCGCGCCGATGCCCCCGCCTTCCCGGGGCCTGATCGCCCCTCGCGCCGCCCGCGTTGCCTGACGGCCCACGCCGCGCTGATTTGCTTTTAAAGAGCGAAACCCTCTCCACCTCTCGGGACCATTTCCCTAAGAGGCCCCTTGTGGGCCCGCAGGCCGGGGCGCGGCGCGAGGGCGACGGCGTCGGGCCGGGAGGGGCGCCCGGAAACCTCCCCGGAACGTCGTCTCCGCGAGCGCGCGCTCACGGAACGGGCGATTTTCTCTTTTCTTTTTCTTTCTTTATTTTCCCCAGAAAAAAAGGGAGACGGCGGCGGGGTGACAGGGAGACGCCTGCGCGGCGAATCGAATGAACGCGCGCGGTGGAGAACACGTCAACACGCGGACGTGCCTCCAATCGTTCAAAAAATGGAAGGTGATAAGTTGGAAATGTCAGGTAATTGGCAGACAGATAGAAAGTTAAACTGTGTCCTCAGCGAGGAAAATTAACCGGCAGCTGCCGGCGCGGACCCCAAGGTCACGCGAATGCCAGAACCGCGCGGAGCCCAATCATTCAGGCGGGGCCCGGCCGGCCGGCCGGCCTGGCCGGCCCCGCTCTCCCAGGAGCGGCCCCGCGCCTGCCAGCACGTGTCCGCCCCAAAAATGACACAGATTGTGATGTATTACCCGCCGCCCGCCGGACCCGCCGCGCATTAAATCAGCCTTTGTTGGGCTCGCTCCCCGGCCGAACGCGTCAAATCATCATAAGTGACATTGAAGTTATAATCCGCGGCCCCGGCCCCGGCCGCGGATACGGCCCCGCCGCGACGATCAATACTTACTATTCATTTTTGAAATTATCTTCCCATTGATCCCTGAGCGAGCGCGGGCGGCGCAGAGGCCCAGCGCCCTTAACACAATAATTACACGGAGCTTTGCGGGCTCGTCCGCCGCCACGCGGGCCGCCGGCGGCCGGAGACAGTCACAGCCCCGTAATCCATCAAAGCCGGGCCCTGACCTGTGGGCTCCGGGCTTCCGGGCGCCTCGGCAAACACGCCCGCCGCGGCCGCCGGCTGCCGGGCCGCACAAAGGCCGCGGCGGCGCGGCCGGCGAGGCCCCGAGGGGCCACGTCCCTCCCGCGGTCCCGGCAGAGGCCGCGGAGGCTGCTCCGTGCGTCCGTGTGACGCGCCGAGGGAGACCGCGGCGCCCCCCCCCGCGCGCGTGTTTCCCGTCTCTGATGTGCCGGGTCGGACTCCGCACCCGCGGGGGACGGAGGTCGGAGGGGGACAGGCACCGCAGCCCGGGGGCCCGGGTCAGGGGCCGCGGCCCTTGCTCTCAGCTCACGCGCACGCACACGCACACACACGCGTGCGCACGCACACGGAGACACACAGAGAAGCACAAACGCAGTCCACGGCCTCGCGCCCCGAGCTCGCCCTGGCCCGTCTGAGCCCGGGGCTGAGCAGGGCCGGGCCTGGCCAGGGCTGGGTGCGAGGCCGCCCGCCGGGGAGCACGGGCGCCGCGGGCGTCGAAAGGGGACGCCAACACCGACGCGCCCGCGCACACGCAGCGAGGGGCACACGTGCCCGGACGTGCGCGCGCGGAGGGACACCCAAAGCCACGCGCGGCCCGGCCGCCGCCGCCGGCCCGGTCATTTGCCGGACGCGCCCCCTTCGCCGGCGCGTCGCCCTCGCTAGGGAAGCAGGAAACGCGGACGGGCGCACGCACCCTGACGGCCCCTGCTGCGCTGCGTCCTGCTGATTCTCCGGCCCCCGCGCCGTTCATCAGGCTGAGGTCTGTGCCCCCGGAGCCCGGGAAAGGGGGCGGGGGCCGGCGCGTCCCCAAGCTCGCGGCCGGGAGGCGCGCGTCCCTGCGCTGCGGGGCCGCTGGGGACACGGCCGTGCTCTCTGCAGTGTGGTGGCCGGGCCCGCGGGCTGGGGCTCGGGGTCTGACCTTCCACCTCAGCCCCAAGTCCCGCTCTTCGGCCTGAGCCCTCCTTTCCCGGACGCCCTTCTCCACGATGATCCCAAACGTGCCCGCGGAGGGAGGACCCGGGGTCGCCGGTGGGATTTGGGGAGGACGGGGCTCCAGGACGCCGGGTAGGGACGGGGTCGGTCAGGGCGCGTCCGGTTTCCTTAGGGGAAGGGACGGTGCGGGTGGGGGGAGCATCCGGAGACGGAGAACTCCGGCTCCTCAGGAACGGGACGCTGCCCGCTGCCCGCTGCCCGCTGCCCGCAGGGGCCCCGCCCCGGGTCTGGGTCAGAGCCTGGGCTAAGCACAAACCCTAAGCACCCACCCCTCGGTGCCTGGGGCACCGTAAACACCGTTTATCCCGCCCACACGCGAGCCGCCAGGGAGGGCCGTCCCTCGCCCGCCCGGGGAAGCCGCAGGGAAGCGGCGCGACGCGGAGTGGCTCGTCCCGCTCTGTCCCGGTGGGTTCGTGGGTGACGGGAGCGCGGGAGACGAGCAGCCCAGGGTGCCCATGGCGGGTGGCCGGGCCCCGGCGAGGCCTCGGAGGGCGCGATGCTGGGGGCCGTCTCCCAGGCTCCGCCCCCCGCGGGTCGCTCTCGCAGGCCGCGGGCCACCCCCGGCCGTGGACACCGCCCGTCCGCAGGGACGCGGCCGCGTCGGACGCTACGGCGATCTCCGGGGCGCGAGGCGCCGGGCCTCGCGTCCCATTTAATTGCTTTCGACTCGTGACAATGGGGAGGTAGTGAGCTGTGCCGAGCGGCGGCGGCGGCCGGCGCGGCGGGCGATGTACCTATTATCTCGTGCGCGCGGGGGTCGCCGACCTGCGCGGCCCGGGCAGCGGGAACACGGGGCCCCGTGCGATTCAATCTCTCCGCGAACAAAGCCTCAGCGCCGGCGTCGTGAAGGCTCTCGCAGGGACGCCCGTCCCCGGGGAGTGTCCTCGCGGGCCCCGCGCCGGGCCGCCCGCGCCCCGGGCTGGCTCGGCCTCCGGCCGTTAACGGGATCGGGCTCGGGACAGGCGGCCGGGCCGGCGCCCCGCCGCCGGGCCTCGGCCCCACTCATGTGCTCGTCGCTGCCCGTGTGGGCCCGGCTCGCGCGGCCGCCACCTGCTGCCGGCCGCCCACGCTGCCCGCCGCGAGCCGCCTCCACACGAATCGGTGACAAGCAGTCGATGCTGCAGACGCGTCGCGGACAGACGACCTTCTCCGATTTCCTCCGGGTTTTTGTTCTCGTCCCTCCACCCGGGCAAAGTCGCGCCCCCTCTACCGAGTCCGGGGTTTTCTCAGGGGGTCAGACGGCCCCGTCAGCGCCTGGCTCCGTCCACGCGGTTCTTCCCGTGTGACTCAGTGGGACGTTCGCGTCAAAGGTCTCTACAGATTTAGTGGCAACGAGTCGGCACCTCCGCGCGGAGCGGGCCCGACGTGGCCCCCTAAGGAAAGGGAGGCCGGAGCTGCAGCGGGGGCGCCCACGCCTCTCCGGGGCCAGGCTGGCAGGGCCCGCGGTCGGGCTGCGCGCATTTCCCCGACGTGCGTTCGTCTTCGGGAGACGGGAGAGAGAGGACGCGTCCACACGGGCGAGGGAAGAGGCAGGCGGCCTCTCGGGGGAGAAGGGAAACGAAAACGAAATAAAGAGGAAAGAGACGGGCAGGGGCGGAGACGGAGACCGAGGGGCGAGCGGACACCTCCCTTCACGGCCCCGCGGGGCTTCGGGGGCTCGGCGTTGCCGTGCGGCCCGGGAGGGGCGTTTGGAAGGACAGAGAGCCCGCTCCAGGCCGGCGAGCTGGACCGCGTCCGCCCACGCGTTTCGCCTCCGCGTTGCCTGTCAGGGCCCCTCAGAGCGGAGCTTCCTCTCCTCCCGTCTGCGACTGCTCGGTCGCGCGCTTGCCGAGGCTGCTGCGGGCCGTCCCGCGCGTCCCCGCTCCGTGTCCGACGGGGAGGCCTCCGCCGGGCGGCCAACGCCGCGCGCGCGTCTGGGCGGGCGCCGGGCACGCGCCGCGTGCAGGAAACGGGTAAAGTCGCGCGCTCCGAGGCTTAGGGTGTGTTCATTTCTGATTCTCCCAAGCACCGGCCCTTCGTATTTCGTTCTGGGAAAAGATGACTTTACGGTTGTCCGGGCGTCGACGGAAACCGAAGCCGCTGGTGCCGAGCAGCCCCGGGGGACGCGGAGCGGGCGCTGCCACCCCGGGGCCTCTGCAGACGGGCCCGGCCCCCCCACCCCCCCGACCAGGGCCCGGACAGGAGCGGACGGGGCAGCTCTGCCTCCGCCGAGGGCCGCCCACTGCGCCTGGCGGCCCGGCCCACTCCGTCCCCGTCCACTCTGCTCCCTCCGTCCCCCTGTCCACTCGTCCCAGCTTCCTGTCGCTTCTGAGCGCGTGAAGTCATCCCGGGCAGCGCACTGACAGGTGCAAAGCGTCTGAGCAGCTGCGCAGGCGGCTCCACCCCGGGGCCCAGCGCGGGACCCCCGTCTGTGCGGCGGCCAGGGGGGGACCAGGTCGGGGATGTGGGCAGGGTGGGGACCCCCGCGGGGATGTGGGCAGGTGGGGACCCCCGCGGGGATGTGGGCAGGTGGGGACCCCCGCGGGGACGTGGGCAGGTGGGGACCCCCGCGGGGACGCGGTTGGGTGGAGACCACGGTGGGGACACGGTCAGGGTGGGGACGTGGCCAGGGTGGGGACCCCCGCGGGGATGTGGGCAGGTGGGGACCCCCATGGGGATGCGGCCAGGGTGGGGACTGCCCCGGGATCGTGGGCAGGTGGGGACCGCCGCGGGGGCACGCGGCCTCGCGCCTTCAGGATGCTCTTGACACGCGCGAGCGCAGAAGGTATGAGCCACAGCCGGGGCCGGGGGGCGTGGGTGGCTCAGGGACCCCACCCCGGCCCCGTCCTACACGCCCCTGCGCGAGGAGCGGGCGGTGCGTTCGCACCTCGCGTCGGCTCAGCGCGGGTCGTTTGTGGCCCGTTGTCCGTCCGCCTGTCTCAGTCCAGCAGCTTAAAGCGGTCGCTGCCCGAAGGAGCCTGGAGAAGGCGCCGGCTGCGGTCCCGATCGATGCGGGGGGCGGCGGGCCCGCGGCCGCCTGGGCTCGGGACACGCGCGACGCCAGGCAGCGGCGCCCCGTCGGGGGCGCCCAGCGAGGGGCCCGGCGCGTGGGCGGCCCGCCCGGCCCCGCGCCCCCAGCCAGCTGGAGGCTAACCAGACGGATAGCCCTCGCCCGGCGCAGGACAGACCCAATGATTTTCACATCAAGCTGCCTGATGGACTGCTCGGCCGCCTACCAATCCCTTTCCAACATCGATCCCGCCCTAAATGAGCCTTCCCCGCCTTGGACCATGAGCAATAATTAAAAAAGCCGCGCATTGATTCCGACTAATATCGCGAAGGCCTGGATGTGCACATGCCTCCCGAGCAGCGGCCGCCATCTCCCCTCGTTCCACACGGGGCCCGCAGCGGCTCGGGGAACCCGGGAGAGCGCCGTGTCTGCCGCGGAACGTGCCGGAGCGAAGCCGGCCGGGTTCGTGGCGGACCGGCCTTCGACACCGGGCGCTCTGCCCCCGCGGTTTCCCACAGGATGAACGGGGCGTTCGGAAGCCGGGGGGGGGTGTACGGTGTCGGGGGAGCGTTTCCCACAGACGCTTCATCCTCCCGCGTGGACGCCCGCGTGGACGCCCCGCTCTGGCAACGCCACGTCCGCCCGGCGCACTCTCTCCGGAGCGGAGCGTCCTGGACGTCGGGCGCGCGTCCGGCCCCAGAAGCGAAACACCGCGGCCCCTGTAAACGGCCCCGCCCCGTCCTGCTGGGGTGGGGCCTGGCCCCGCAGTGACAGGGAAGGGCGAGGGCAGGCCCCGCCCGGTCACCAACGCCGCCGCCACCCGCCCGCAGACGCGAAGCTAAGAGACCGGGCTCCCCGGCGGGGATGCCGAATCGCGCCGGCGGCCTGGCCCCTGCTCTCCCTCCGCCCTCCCGGGGCAGCTGGAGGTGCGTCTGGACGTGCCGCGCTCCCGCCTGATCCCCAGCCTGGCCCCCCGAGCCCCGCCGCGTGCCCTGGAGTCTCCCTCCTGACGTCGGCCTGAGGCCACCGCCGCGTGGGCGACCCACGTGGCGTCGGAGACGCTAACATAGACCGCGAGGCCCCCGATTTGGAGAGGCGGGCGGTTGGCAAAGCCGGTGGCAAATTATCTAAAAACGGCCCCAACCTCCCCACACGACTGAGCGTGCGCACGGATGTCGCACGGCAACCCTCGGGCCTGGCACCCCGGCCTGGCCCCCCCGGCCCTCGGCGGCGAGGACGCGAGGCCTGGTGCTCGGGCTGCCTCGGCGCGTGGGGCGGCAGGAGGCGGGGCCGGCGCTGTGAGAAGGGGAGGCCGCGGCTCGTCAGAGCCTCGTCCCGCGGGAGAATATTCAAACCTCGCAATTGTTCTGAGAAAAACCAACCCAAACCGACAAACACAGACAGACAAACCCTCCCGTCGCGCCGCGCGGGAACAACCCGAGTAAGTGACACGTGGCCCCCCCGGGACACGCCTCCCGAGAGCGCAGACGACGCCCTGTGACGTCAGGACAAGGCGGAGTGACCACGGGCCACGGAGCAGCACGCGGCCGCCGCGCAGGCCGCCCGCCCGCCGCGCTCCGGGCGCCTCAGGCCCTGGACCCCGACCCTGGCTCCGGGGAAGCGGCTCACGTGCTCGCGCGGGTCGGAGTCTGCCCGGGGCCGGGCCGGGGGGCACAACACGGGCTCCTGGGCCGGGCCCTTTCGCCCAACTCGCCCCCCCCGGGAGGGACGCCTGTGTTTGGGGCCCGAGACGACGCGTGGACACACGTCCCCGGCCTCTGGTCTCCCGAAGCCTCCTCGGCGGGGGTCTGAGGCGTGGAGCGGCGCGCGGCGGGCGATGCGGGGCGCGGTGGCAGGACGCTGACTCCGGGGCAGGTGTGAGGCGGCGGCAGGTCCCAGATGCGCGTCAGGGGAGCCGGCGGGAGCACGAGCGTGCGGGGAAGGGAGAGGAAGGGAACGAAGAATTGTTTTTAAAACAGCAGGCGAAGTCTCCAGGCCTGTGTTCCAGGTGCCCACTTTGCGTCGCATTAAAAATAGAGAAACCCCTAAAGCCACGGGTTCTTGGCCGGCGAGCCACAGGCGGCAGAGGCAGGGGGTCGCGCCGTGAGCTCGCGCGACCCAGCCCGCCCCGGAGCCCGCGGCCTGGGCCTTGGCAGGGCCCTCGGTCCCGGCCCGCATTCCCGGCCGCGGAGGCCGAGGGCAGGGGCGCCGGCCCCGGGGCGGCCCCTCGGGGTGGGCGGCCGGTGTCCCGTGCGCACGGCGCGAGGAGCCACGTGCGCGGTCACAGCTTTAAAGACGGAATGGCCGTCCGGGCGGCTGTAGGACTCTGCGTCTGAGGAGGGAGTGGCCTCGGCTTATTTAAAAGCAACTCTATCCAGACGCGACTGCAGGACCCACGGAGCCGGACAAACGCCCTGGGAAAGTGCCCGACGGCGACTGCGCCCACGACCGCGAGCGGACGCGACGTCAGAGACGCCCCGCGGTTTCCTTTCCTTGCTGGATCCGCCTTAGAGCGGCCCCCACGGGGACGGGGCTCGGGCCAGGTCGTCGGGGCACGGGGGCCGCACGGCGCACCCTGGCCTTGCGGCGGGCAGGGCGTGGAGGGACTCCCGCGGCCCGTGCGCCGAAACGCGCCGTGGGGCGTCTGGAGTGACCTTCGGGAGCGGCAGAGGTCGTTCCAGCATCAGCACAGGTGCCAGGTGACCTTTAAGGCGCGCGGCGCCCATCGGTGCGTGGGCGGGCCAGGCGCAGTGTCCCCGCGGCCGGGCGTGGGGCGCGGGGCGGGGAGGGGGCCCAGGGGTGGGGGTCTCCGAACCTGGGCTCGGACGGGTAAGGGTCAGCACACGCTCCCGCTTTCCCGGCGAGCGCCGCGGCGTTCGCAGTGGCCTGTCCCGGTGTCCCTGCTTGGCGGGCGTCTCCATCCCCAGCCTCCCGCGCCCGCCCTCCCCGAAGCCAGCCGCGCGCGCATCCAAATGCTCACTTACTCGTCGTCCGGGGAAGGCGGACGCGAGGGGCCGGACGTGCCGGGAGCCGCGGAGAGCGAATGAGCGGAGCAGCAGGGGGCCCGGGCCTGGCTCGGCCGAGCCGGGGTCTGCAGCAGGGCCCGGGCCGGCATCACGGGCCCAATTACCGCGCCCGCGGGCGGGCACGGCTCGCTCCCCGAAATCGATGTGGGGAGCTTCGCTGGGGGGCAGGAGGCGGCAGCACCCGCCCGGCCGGAGGGCCAGCCTCGGGAAGCCGCGGTGTCAACAGCGGGAACGGAGCGGGCGCTCGGGGCGGGGCAGGGACAGAAGCTGGCGGGGTGGGCACGCCTGCCGTCTGTCACGCCGCCGCGCCCGTGAGAGGCGAACCGAAACGGGCAGCTCGGGCGAGCGGCTCCATCGCGCCGAGCCCGCGCCGTGCGGGCGGTGCCGGGCCACGGGCGGGATCCTCCTCGTCGTGAAAAACCCGAACACCGGAGTTTTCCGTCCCGGTGCCTGCCACCTGCCCACGGACTGTTTTAATCGTCGGAGAAGGAGGAGCAGGTGAGCGAGCGTCAGGACACAGCAGTTTTCAGACGGACAGAGAAAGCCGCGGGATTCAGCGACCCCGGGGCTGGGGACTGTCAGACCCTGCGGAAGCAGCTCCTGCGTCTGGCCGTTCCCGGGGAATCCGGTTTCAGGGAAAACCCTGCTTTTAAAGTGACGGGACCCGTCCTTCCTGCGGGACAGGCCGCTCGCCCCGCCGCGGCTGCTCGGTGCAGGCCCCTGGTCCGCGTCTCGGGGCCGAGCAGAGCGACGCGGGGCTGGCAGCCGAGGCAGTTTTCCTGTAAAAACACGGATTCTCGGGACGGACGCACACACGCCACCCCGGGCCCCGGGCGGGGCGGCCCTGCCCGCTGGCGTGGCGGCCGTGGCTCTCCGCACCGGCCCCTGGACTCCGTGTGCACGCGGGGCAGGCGCGCGCTTCCCGGCAGCGGAGTCTGCTTACCGCGTGTTCGCTGTCGCGCGTTCGCCGCGTCCCACACGTGACCCATCACCACGGCAGCGCGTGCGCGCGGAACCCGTCGCTCCCGCTTCTCTGCGCCGTTCCCGCCTCGTCACACGTGGCCCCTGGCCTCGCTCGGCGTGAGGCGCGGCCCGGCGTGATGACCGCCCCCGCGCCCGTCCGCGCCTCCCCCCCACGCCCGGCGGCGGTCGCTCCGACTTCAGATTCTCCTTTCCTTCGACGGGCGGAAACGGAGGCCCTTAGGAGGTTCCTCCAAGACGTCGGGGCGTTTTCTAGTCGTCCCTCGTCCCTCCCTCGACTAATTAACGTCAACGGCCCCGGCCGGGGCTGAGCGTCCTAGACCCGGTCTCACGGCGTAAGGGCAGACGGCCTCGGTCCTGCCCCTGCCCCTTTGACTGGGGCAGTAACTGCCCAGATTACGGGGTCGCCATGTCACAAATGCCACAGACACTGTCGTGAAACCCCGTCAGCGCGCACAGCACCTTCGCGCAGCGCCCAGAGCTCCGCCGCCGCCAAAATGATAATAAACTGTCGTTGTCGTCGTCGTCGTCGTCGTCGTCGTCAGCTTTTCAGCCTCCGTTCGGGTTCTCTGGGACATCGGTCGGTGTTGGTCTGCACGACCTCCCTTTCCCCTCGTCCTCCTCCCTCCTCCTCCCTCCCTCCCTCTCTGCCTCCACACGCGACTCCGGACTTTTAAATTCCGGGACAATTTAGTTCCAGTAAACGGGCCCCGTTTAAGTCTCCCCGGTTTCCGCTAGCGATTTCGGTAACTGACGGTCAGACAGCCGGGCGCCAGGCTCACGCGTGGAGCTCACTGTCCCGGGCGTCCTTCTCTCCACCCAAATCGCTGGCTTCCTGCTTTTTACGTTTTGGCGCGGGAGGGGACGCGCTTACGCGGTCGGCCACGGGCGGGTGCGCCACGTGCGCCAGGGGGTCCGTCCCGCCGCGTGGGCCGGTCGGGTTTCGGGACACGGGCTTCGTCTCGGGGGGCTGGCTGCCCTCGCGCGCGTGGACTCGACGGCAGGCCGAGCGCGGCGTCCACGGGCGGTCGGGGCGGGGGGGAGGACCCAGGATCCGAAGCGCAGGAGGCAGACGACAGGGCGACGCGGCGGGGGAGTCCAGCCTCTGTCGGGACGGACTTGCTACATGGCCACCCGCAGCCGCGAGCCAGCCTCCCCGCGCTCATTCGGGAAGCGCCGGTGGCTGCGAGCCCGCGCCCCGGGCGTCTCGGTGCCGGCATGACGCACGGGCCGTCGCCCCAACACGCAAGCCGCCCCCAGACCCCTGCTTTCAGGCCCGAACTCGCAGAACAGGTCCCGTGATTAGGCCCAAACTGCCCTGCTCCGGTTTCCCGGTGACGGCCGGACGAGCGGGTTCGCATTCTGCGTCTGTGCCCTCCGGTGCCAGAGGCGACCCTGGGGTGCACGACGCGAGAGATGGGGAGGCGGATGGGGAGAGGGTCGTCCTGGAGAGACGATGGAAGTCGGCTGCGGCCCCGTGTGCGGCGTGGAGCGGGCGCGGTGCCCGCAGGCCCTCCGCTGCAAAGGCAGAGTCCGAGGGAGCCCGCGGACGCCAGCGCCCGCGCCACGCCACTGTGTCCGAAGGACACTCAGACTCCGGACTCGGGGTTTCTGTTGACGGAGGCGGCGCCCGCCGTGGACTGCGTCACCCCGGAGGCCCGGGGCGGCGTGAGCAGCCAGAAGCCGCCCCCGCCTTCACGGGACCTTTGTTCTGGAGAAAAGGGAACGGGCCGAGCACGCGTGCATCCGCCGTTCGGTTGCCGCCGCCGCGTTTCACTCCCTCGTGAACGTCCCTCTTCGGGCTTCCCTGTCCGGCCCGTGGGTTCTCGAACGTCTGAAGTGGGCGCTGGACAGGGCAGGTGTGGAGCAAAGGCGCAGGGTGGGCCGGCGGCGCGGGGCGCGGGGGACCGCACCGGGGACGACGCAGCGCGCGACCCGGGCGAGAGCAGGGAGCGTGGCCACGCGGCTTCCACGTGTGGCTCGAAGGCGCCGAGGGCCGGTCCCCCCCCCCCCCGACGGGGCTGCGTGGGGAGAAAGCGGGGGGGGGGGACTCGGGGCCTCCTGCTCGAGCTCTAGGTCCCCCTCCGCGGACGGACGGAGCGTGAGACGTCGGGTGCGTTTCCCGTTTGCTCCTTTGGTTTCGTCCGATGATGAGCCCCGCGGGGAGGCGGCGGCGAGGACGCTCCCTGAGCCCTTCCCGTCAGCAGCTGGGAACCGGCCGAGGAGAACGCACGGCCGCGCCCTCGCCTTTCGGGGCGGGACCACGAGCAGCCTGACCTTGACTCGCTCGGGTTTAGCGGGGGCGAAGGTTGGGCACTTTGCCTCGGAGAGAGAGGCCGTCCCCGTCCCCGGGACGCAGCCGCCGCGTGAGCAGGCCCCGGGGCTGGGGCTCACCCCCCGCTGGCCCCCGGGCAGAGGGCCCCGGCAGTGAGTCCGTCCCAAAGCCGCGTTCTGGACACGGCCCACCTGCCTGACACGCCCAGCTGCGCGCAGGCGCGCGTCGGTGCTGGTGACCCCGCTAACGACCCTCCGGTTACCAACATCCCGCGGCGCCGAGCCGGCGCGCACGCGGGGGCCGGCCGTCAGCGCTGTCGCCCAGGGCGCGCGCGCGGCTCGGCAGCGACGCGACCTTCAACAGCGGGGCCGAGCGGGGCCTGAGGACGTGGCGGGAGTGAGTGTCCCCCCGACGCGGGGGTCCCGGGGGGCGCCGACCAGCCGCGCCCCGTGGGCCCAGGTCCCGTGCGCTCGTGCGTTTCAGCTGCGGAGGTTCGGGTGCGCCATCCGGCTCCCCGCGAGGCTGGGGCCGCAGCAGGTGCCCTGGGAGGAGCCGGAGCCGGCGTCTGGGGAGCCGGGCCCCGGGGCGGTGGCCTCCCCCGCCCCCGCCCGGCCCTCATGAGCCTCAGCACACGCCCCGCGCGGCGAGAGGCATGAAATCGCATCAAGGTCATTTTTAATAACTGTCAGTCGCTGAGGGCAGCGGTCGGCTCTATCGACGCGGCCGCCGGGACCGCGGGGAGCCTGACCTTGACTCGCTCGGGTTTAGCGGGGGCGAAGGTTGGGCACTTTGCCTCGGAGAGAGAGGCCGTCCCCGTCCCCGGGACGCAGCCGCCGCGTGAGCAGGCCCCGGGGCTGGGGCTCACCCCCCGCTGGCCCCCGGGCAGAGGGCCCCGGCAGTGAGTCCGTCCCAAAGCCGCGTTCTGGACACGGCCCACCTGCCTGACACGCCCAGCTGCGCGCAGGCGCGCGTCGGTGCTGGTGACCCCGCTAACGACCCTCCGGTTACCAACATCCCGCGGCGCCGAGCCGGCGCGCACGCGGGGGCCGGCCGTCAGCGCTGTCGCCCAGAAGCGCTGCTGCTGCTCGGCAGCGACGCCGACCTTCAACAGCGGGCCGAGCGGGGCCTGAGGACGTGGCGGGAGTGAGTGTCCCCCGACGCGGGGGTCCTGGGCGCCGACCAGCCGCGCCCCGCGGGCCCAGGTCCCGTGCGCTCGTGCGTTTCAGCTGCGGAGGTTCGGGTGCGCCATCCGGCTCCCCGCGAAGCCGGGGCCGCAGCAGGTGCCCTGGGAGGAGCCGGAGCCGGCGTCTGGGGAGCCGGGCCCCGGGGCGGTGGCCTCCCCCGCCCCCGCCCGGCCCTCATGAGCCTCAGCACACGCCCCGCGCGGCGAGAGGCATGAAATCGCATCAAGGTCATTTTTAATAACTGTCAGTCGCTGAGGGCAGCGGTCGGCTCTATCGACGCGGCCGCCGGGACCGCGGGGAGCCATCAGGCCGCGCGGCCTGGGAGCGCCGTCCCCTGGGAAACGGTCATTATTGGTACCAGTAAATGAGTATCGATGGAAATTTGATGAGCGCGGAGTGTCCGCGGTGGCTCGCGCCCCGTCCTCGAGGTCGCAGAGAGGCGCCCCCGCTGTCGGCGCCCGCTCCGGCGTCTCTCTGCTTTTTCTTCGGAGAAAGCCCGAGAAACGCGCCTCGTTTTCAACGGCCGCGGCACCTGCTCCCCCGGATGGCCCAGGCTTCACGGCTGGTGATCGCCTCTGCTGGAGGTGTTCCCTCCCCTCGACCGTTGTCCACCCCCCCGAAACCCATCGCCCGTGCGAGGAGGACGCGTGCTGGCCGCGGGGTCCTTCACGAGAAGGACGGGCCTGGACGGCCAGGTGGCCGGCCGTCGGGCGGCAGGGGCCCGGGGCCAGCGTCCCCAGGAGCCCCTCGGCCAGCCCCGCACGTCCCCCCGCACCCTGAACGTCTGCCTCCCGGGGTCACGGGGAACGTCGGCGACCCGCCGATGCGGGGTGAGCCCCGGGGCGGCAGCTTTAGGGAGACCCGGTCAGGGCAGGTAGCCGCGCCGGCCCCCTCCCCCGAGGAGGGGCAGGGCTGGGAAGAGACGACCGTGCGGGCGACACTGGACGCTCAGGAGCAACGCAGACGGCGAGGAGACGACAAGGAGGCCACCGGGAGTCCCGTCCCAGGCGGTGTCTGGGATACGCAGATCGGGTGCGGGGAGCGGACCGGCTGCGAGGCGCAGGAGGTCGCTCCGGGGATCCCTCCCCAACGCTAACACCCGGGTTGAGTGACTCCGGGCGTCGGCGCGCTCGCCGAGGGCCGAGCGCTCCTAACTCCGCAAATTCAGGGCGAGACAAGATGACGGGGTGAAGAAGAGCTCGCCCGGCCGCCGCGTCACGGCCGCCGGCTCCGGAGCACAGGGCCGGCCCCGCGCGTCCGCCGGGCAGCCCCGCACCTGCCGCAGGAGGGGGCGGGCGCTGCGCCCCGACTGCTGTTGGGCCCGCGGTGGCCTCGGGAGCTCCGAACATTCCCGTCAGCCCCTCCCCCCGGCCGCCGCCTCCTCGGGCTGTCGGTAGCTGCGTCCCCGCCGCCTGTCGGCGCGGCGCGGGGTTCGCTTCGTCCCGGCGCCCGCTTCTGCTCCGCGTGGGGCTCATCTGACTCTGCGCTGCCCGCCTGTCTGTCCCCAAGTGCCCCCAGAGACAAAGCCACGGAAACCCGGGGACCGCGCCTCTTCCCGGGGAGTGCTCGGAGGCGCCTACCCAGAGATGCCCCCCTTCCCGGCCGGGGGGGCGTGCTCCACGCGGGCCCCCCGCTTCCGTGGTCTCGGGACGAGGCCGGGAACCCTCCCCGCCGGGCGCAGGCGCCTGTGGAAGCAGAGCGAACCCCGGGGGCCCGGGCCGCGGCCGGCACAGACGAACGGGCGCCGAGATGTGTGGCCGCAGGCGGGCGCAGGAAGCGGGAGCTGGGGAGGGCACAGCAGGGGCAGGCCTGGCCCCAGCCGCACAGCCGTCCACAACCCGCCTCGGGCACCGTCGAGGCCCAGACCGGAAGGCGACGCCTGCGGCGCGGCCTCCGCTGCAGGATGCGACGGGCAGGAGCGACGGCGAAGACGTGACGGCGACACCGCGGCCCCGCGGGTTCCTGCCCGGCCTGAGGCAAACAGCCGGATCGGACGACAGGAACCGCGGGCCTCGCGGCCCGGGCCGGCGTCGGGCAGCGCCCCCTGCGCCTCCTCCTGCGGCCGGGGACGGCGCCGCCGCCAGGTCACGCGGGGAGGGGAGGGCGTGTCGCTCTGTCACGTGTCCCGGCCTCTCGGGCAAGCAGTCCAGAACCTGCTTTCCAACGCCTTTTCTCGTTTCTCGGAACGTTTCCCCGGCCGCGTTTCGTGTCGACCCGACCGCACACAGACCGGGGAAGTGGTCAGATGGGGAGCCCGTCCTCACCCGACGGCCTCGGAGAAACGTCGCCGCGTGTCACGTGTGTCCCAGCAACTCCGACGCGTCACCGTTCCCGACGAAGCGGAAAAACGGGGACTAAATCCCAAGGCCGATCCCTCGACGTGGCTCCGATCGAATGGGATGTGGAATCAACCCGTCCTGCCGGCGCACAGCGTCTTCCTCGTGACAAAGGGAAAGCCGGGAATAATAAATTCGAATTATTTCCTCGCGCACGTCCGTGTGCGTGATCAACGGCGTGGTAGCTGCCGTCTCATCATCGGGATTGGTGCGGGGTGTTTTGTAAATGCCCGTTTAATTGCGAAAGTGCTGCCGGCTCCGGATTTTAATTGCCGCTCACGAGCGGTCGGACCGGCGCCGCTCCGCTCCCAAGGAACGATCATTTCAGTCGCAGAAGGGCTGCCTCGCTGCAGGTGTCCATTTCGTTTCACAGGAGCCCGGGTCGCGCAGCGGCGCTGCGGGGAGACCAGGGCCGGCGTGGGCGCCCGCGGGAGCCGGGGCCCGGTCGCGGGGCCACCCACAGACACGCACGGCGCGTGAGGGAAGGGACAGGAGGACACGTAGCCCGGGGGAGAGGGCCGCGGCCAGCGGGCTGAGCGAGCTTCACCCGAAACGGGAACCGGAATAAAATGCGGGCGACCCCCGCCCCGGGTGAGCGTGAGGGGGGGTGCCTGGAAGTGAGGCGAGGTGCTCGCACCCAGGAGTCTGCGGGAAAACCACCCTCCCTGCCCTGCTTCGGGGGGGGGGCTGCCGGTGACCCCCACATCGCTGCACCCTGGCTGCCCCGGGACCGGCACACGCGCCCAGAGGCCACGACTGTCGCCTGCGGCAGCCGAGCACAGGTCACGTGGGGTGCGGTCCGGGCTTGGCCGCGCTGACGGTCACGGCGTCCCGCCCGGCCCCGGGGGGAGCGAGGCCGCGGGCTGGTGGTCGCCGCAGGACGCACGCTGCCCACTGTGGCACCCGTCATCTCCGCGAACACCCGCTGGCCGCCCGGCCCCCGAGCCGGTCACACAGGAGCTCGGGGACAGTCCCCGGGGCCTGGGGGAGACGTCAGCAAAGGTGAAGCCATCGCTCTTCCACCCCCACCCCGGGGTCCTCGCCTCACCAGCTGCGGACGGCGAGGCCGGGCCAGGCCCCGGGGACCAGGCAGGTCCTCCCGCGGGGGCCGCGGCTCGGATCCCTCGCACAGCCCTGGCCCGAGGCCGGGGCGGTTCCCTGGACAGAGCACAGAGCGCCCGCAGCCCGGAGGCCCGGACCCGTTCCGCCAGCCCAAACGCGCCTCGTCCCCGCAGGCTGTCGCAGGGCCCACACGTGGCCTGTGCGACGCGGGCGTTCCCGGCCGTAAGACGTAAGACGACCCGGCTCTCCCACGCTTCCGAAGACATAATGGAAGGAAAGTCTGTCACGCAGTTTAGTTTGCCGTTTTCAGGCGGAACGAGCGCCACCAGCTCGAGTCAGAAACCGCCCAAGGGCCACCTCGCCAGGTGGCCCCGTCAGTGGCCTCGTGCGCCGGCGAGGCCTGGACACTGCGAGGCCCGGCAGGCGGGAAGGCCGGCAGACTCGGCTCGGAGAGCGGGGCCCGGGGTCCTGCGCCAGGCGGGTGGGCAGCCTCGCCTCGCTCGCAGGGCTGCGTCCACCGTCCGCCAGCGGCGCGGCGCCCACCGTGCCGTCGCGGTCTGCACACGGCGTGAGTCTGCTGGCTCCGGATGGCGCCGGCGCCTGTGAGGTGACGTGAGCCGGACCCGCTTTTCACCCAGCTCTGAGCCCTGGGCGTCCGCCGCCTGAGGAAGGCGCCGGCGGAATTCCGGGAATCTTCTTTAAAAGGCGTCAGAGGGTAAATCCTCGCGGTGGCGCCCCGAAGGGCCTGCGGGGTGCCAAATCCGCTTCAGCCCCGGTCACCCCGTGGCTCCGCACACACGTGTGCACACACATGACAGACACGCGCGCCCCACGCCAGTCTCTCTCGGGCGCGGACTCAGAGAACCGGAGCCAAGGGCCCCAGGACAGCCTGACGCGGACCAGCCGCGCCCGCCGCCCGCAGACAGGTGACGGGTCCGCTCCATGCGGACAGCTGTCCCCTCCCCGAGGAGGCCCCACCGCCTGCCCCAGCCCGGCCCCCCACCCCCTTCAGGGACCGACTCGCTTCGGAGCTCGCCCGGGGCGGGGACGGGGCCGCCCTTCCTGGGCCCTGCGGGCTTCCAGCGGGGGGACCCCCAGCACCCCTCCCTTCCCCGCACCCCAGCTCCCTCCCGTCCGCCCCGCGCCCCGGAAGGTGGGGGACGATGCTTGGCAAAGGGCGGGCGCCCACGCTGGGGCCCTCAGGGAACGGGGGTCAGGGGCGCGCGGGGCACCGCTGGGGCGGGCAGGGCCCCTCACCCCATCCCCCCACCCCACACCCCCACCCCAATCCCCCCCCCGTTCATCCCCCAGCCCACCCCCACCCCACTCCCCACTCCAATCCCCCCCCCCGTTCATCCCCCACCCCACCCCCCTCCATCTCATCCCCCCTCCCCCAGCTGCGCCGGGTACCTGCTCTGGCCTGCGCCAGCCAAACGCCTTTGCACGTGAGCGTGGCAGAGAGAACGCTCGCAGGGGCACTATTAAGACAGAAAAGGAAAGACGGAGAGGGAATTGGCAGCTCAGCGCGCGCCGTAAAAGACCCCTCCGAACGCGCCAGCGCCATAAAGCACGTTTCCAACAGCGCATCGGGCCCGCACCTGCCCCGGTGCCCCCGGCACTCCTGCGGGGGGGGCTTCCTCCCAGGGCCGGGGGATGCGCCGGAAACGCTTTCTGGCCGTGCGGGGTGACAAGTGCCACAGCACCGGGTCCCACGCGGCTCAGAGGACACGGTCACGGTGAACCCGAGCGGCTTGCGAGACGCTAACGATGTGCAAACCAGCGTGGAAGCGGCACCGCGCCACGGTGGAAGGAAAACCACCGCCGCCGGCCGCTTCGGGACTGGTTTTCCCGCTGCGGGATGGAGCCATGTCAGGGCCACGCAGCGGACGTTCTAGAAAACGCGCTCCAGTCCGCAGCCACGCGGCCCGAGCCCCGCTGAAGCCCAGCGAGCCGCACGCGCGGAGACACGGGACGGAGCGCCCTGGGCCCCAGGTGAACAGAAGCATCCGGGGAGGCCGCCGCCCGCCCGCGGCGGGGCGGTTCCTGCGGACGCCCTGGGGAGGCAGCGCGTCCCCTTCCCCGGCACCGGGCCGCGCCGAACCCAGGAGGGCCAGGCCGGCTTGGAGCGCGCACCCAGCCCTTCTGCGCGTGGCACGGCTCTGCGATGGGGGCGGAGGGGCTCCTCCCCGTCCCACGCGTCCTGTAAGGACAGTCCCAGCAGCGCCGCTGGGGAGTACGGGGCCCCGGCCAGGGCCCGAAGCTGTCGGCGGCCTCTGACTTGCTTCCCACGGGGACAGCAGCGCGTGGAGCGTCGGGGGACGTGCCCTGCCGCGCCCGTGTGGCGGCGGGCGCTGGCGTGCGCTCTCACGCGCTCGTGGCCCCTTCCTCTTTGCCTAGACCCTGCTTTCTCGGGCAGAGCCGCTGGCCTCCTTGGCCAGCGTGAGGCCGTCTGCCTGGCCGGGGACCGGGTCGGCCGCAGGCGGGCCGAGCTGCGGCTGACGCTCCTGACGGGCTGGGAGGGAGGGGACGAGCCAGGAGGGACCCCCTTGCCCGGCGTGACTGCCCCGCAGCCCCACAGATTTCGCAAGAGAACATGCCCGTTCGGAGCGACGACCAGCCTTTCCCCAGGAACACGGGGACTCGCTCCGGGGCCCCGACGCCGCCGTCCCCCGGACGGGAGGTCAGCCGTGCGCGCTCAGGGCCGAGCCGCAGAGCGCCGGGCGCCAAACCCCCGACGTGTCCTCGCGTCCGTCCGCGGCCGTGCCCCGACGGCTCACGTTCCCCTGCGACTTCTCTTTCACAGCAAACGAGGCGATTCGTGCTTGGCCGTGGCTGAGGGGGGCCCGCTCAACCTCAGGTTTCCAGGAAAGCCCGGCCGAGGCCGCAGGCCCGGAGGGAAGGAGCCGCTGCCAGGCGCTGGCGCCCGAGCACTGTGTTTTCTGACAAAAAGGAGGGTTTGGGGGCTCCCGGCCCTGCCAAGCTCACGCTGCTCTCCTCCCGGCTGGCTCCGAGCGGGATGGCCTCGGCCGGCGCTCAACTGGCTGCGGCCGTCGCTTCTCTCGGCGGCAGCAGCAGCAGCCGGTTCCAGGCCGACCCCCCGCCCCCCGCAGCCACCCCCAAGGGCTTTCAGCGGACGCGACAGGGAGCCGCCCAGCGGGACGGGGGACGCGCCTCGGCCCCGACAGGCCCTCCCTGCGGTGGGTGGTCTTTTGGGGTAAAACGCAGCATCGCGCCCGCGCCCCAGCCCCCCTCCGCGGGCCCCTCATTCCAACACAAGGACGAGGCTGGCGGGGGGAGCCCAGCCCGCCGATTGCCATGCCGACCGCTGTCAGACGGCACAACAGGAGCTGCGGGCGGCAGGCGCCCCAGGTATTGTCAGACGGTTGTGCTGAGGCCGAGCCGCGTGCGCCCCCAACCTGGCTGGCCTCAGCTCGGGCGCCAGCCGTGGGCCCCGCAGCCCAGACGAGCCGCTGAGAACCCGCAACCGTAACGCCGCCGGCGCTCACCTCGCAGCGGGGCCCTCGGCGCCCAGACCCGCTGCCGCGCACCCCGCCACGCCCGGGAAGCCCCGAGGTCTCCCCTCGTCCCGTGGCTGGTGGCGGCGCGAGACCTGTCCTCAGGCCCACGCCAAGCACGAGAGCGAGCGCACGCGGAGGCCCCTGCGGGGTCGCGGCCCGAGCTCGGAGGCTCGGATCTTAGACGGAGGGGCCGGGGACCCCGGGTGGGACGCGTTTGCACCGTCCAGGCCAGGCTCATAGGTTCGCCCGCGTCTGGGGTTTGCAGCGAGAGGGCACGGGGAGCGTGTTCGTGCCACGCGGGGTCGCATCTCGGCTGCCAGGCGCGGTTCCCTGTCACTGTCGTCGTCCGAGGACCACGTCCGTCCTCTCCCCGCGGCAGCCTGGGGTCCCCAACGTCCACGGGTCCCCCCCTCACCACCGGGGGTCGGCGGTCTCGCCTGCCAGGGCCGGACACGCATCCTTTCGGTCGCCGCTACTCGGCTCTGCTGTTGGAGCGCGAGCGCAGCCGGCGACCTATGCCCACGCGTGACCCGGCCCAGCGCAGGCGGTCAGCGTGGCTGCGGGCCGCGCCTGCCTGCCACGCAGCCCCGAGTGGCGGGTCCCGCTCGTCAGGCCCCGAGTGGCGGGCCCCGCTCGTCGTCCAGGTGTTTTGGGTTTTGCTTTGGCGATGGGAGTCTCCAGAGCCCGAAGAGATCGTCTCCTTCGCCCCCTGGCCTTCTCGCGTCCCGCGGGAGGTAAAACCCAGCGCCCTGAGCGCCGTTCCTGAGTGTGAGGCAGACGGTGCCCGAACAGAGACGAAACCGTTACGGGAAACACCTCTCTCGTCCACGTTCGCTCTCCACAGCGGGGACTGAAAATCTGTCTGACCGACTGGGAACCATCGAGACAGACGAGAGAGAAACTCAGCCAGACCCGGGCGTCTGCCTGCACCCGGGCCGGGGCCAAGGCCGTGCGGGGTCTCGCGGACCAGGAGGCCACCTCCGGGTCCCGCGGCGCGTTTGCCGAGGCGCGAGCACGGACACCGAGCCCCAGAGGCGGGTACCGCTCGACTCGGAAAACGCGGCTGCTTCCGACGCGCTCCCTGGGGCGAGACCCCGGTCCCGACTCGTGGGTGCAAGGCCCCCAGCGGCGCCCGGGGCCGCGCAGACGCGCCGCGCCCTCGCGCCGGGCCGGCCCGCGGCCCTGGCAAGACGCCCCATCAGTTCTCTCCTCTGCGCGGCCCTCGCCGCGTCCTCGCCCGCTCGCGCCGGCCTCCGCTTTGTCTTCCTTCCCGGGAGCTTGATTAAGGATCTGTCAGCCCTTTCGTCCGACTCAGGGAATTCTGGCGAGCGCTGAGCACGAGCGGAGCTCGGTGCGGGCGGAAATCTCGCCAGGGGAAGGAAGGAGACGGAGAAAAATCTGTCGCGTCGCCCGCCTTTCGTCCCTGCAGGGCGTCCGTCCCCAGGTGTTTGTGGAGACGGACGGAGGGACGGACAGAACCTCTATTGATCGGTTTCCTGCACGTTCGTGTGTGCACGCGCATGTACACGCACACACACACACGCACACACACGCGCACGCGCACACACACACGCACACACACGCACACGCACACACACACGCACACACACGCACGCGCACACACGCGCACGCGCACACGCGCACACACGCGCACACGCGCACACGCACACGCACACACACACACGCACACACACGCACGCGCACACACGCGCACGCGCACACACGCGCACACGCACACACGCACACACACACACACACGCACGCGCACACACGCGCACGCGCACACGCGCACACACGCGCACACGCACACGCGCACACACGCGCACACGCACACGCGCACACACACATGCACACGCACACGTATTTTTTAAGACAAAGGTATTTGCTCTCCTTGTCTGCGCCGCAGTTTATCTCCTCCTTGGGGGCCGTTTTACCCGTTTTCTAGGAGAAAAAAGCAAACGGATGCAGAAGCGAAGAGGCGCCCTGTGTTTCGGGGTCAGCTGCTTCCCATTTCGGGGGAGCGACGCTGCACCGCGGCGGTGCTTAGTCAGAGCTCCTCATTAAGGGGAGGCGTCTGCTCGCTCTGCCTCTCCGTTGACTGCGGCGGCGGCGGCCTAAACGGCCCCAGCAGGCTCCTCCTGAGACGGCTCTAAATTCTCGGGGCCGGCGGCGGCTGCGGGCTAACCCGCTTGCTCCCTCAGCCGTGCAGGCCCCTCGCAGAAGCCCATCCGCTGCCCCCGCGCCCGCCCCTCCCCGGGGGCGGCCCTGACACATCCGGCGAGGCATCCGCGGCCCCGGCAGCCACCCCACAGCTGCGGTGCGGTCCCCGCGCCCCGGCCCTCACGCCCGGGCCGCAGTGGTCCTAGTCGCTGCCCAGGCCTCCTGCCCTTCCTGGGGCGAGGCGCCCCCCGAGGGGCCCGTGCGCCAGTCCCCAGAGCCCTGACTGCGGGAGCTGCCGCCGTCCCCCTGCCACGCGGCCCCCGAAAGCCCCGGTTTCCTTCACGCCCCGAGTCTAGGATGCTTCGTGCAGTGAAAACGAACTCACGTCGCAGCGGTCCCCTGGCTGTGAGGCGTCACCGTCGGGGAGTTGACCGCCTCGGGGGGGAGCGGAGGCCTAACGGACTGGCCGGACTCGGAGCAGCCGGCAGTGTCCTCGGTGGGGACGCCGCGCAGGAAGACGCGGGGGCACCCGTTCCCAGAGGGAGCCCGGGGCGGGCGCTGCTGAGGGGACCTCAGGAGGGGCGCAGGCCCAGCCGCTCCCGTGGGCCCGCCCGGCGACCCCTCAGGCCAGGAGGGAAGGGAGGGGGTGACGCAGGAGCAGAGGCTCGCGGCGGGAGAAAGCTGGGAGGCCCCGGCTGACCCCCCCGACGCCCAGCAAACGGGGTTTCTGTGCTCCTCGCCTGCTTCCGTGTTTTCTGTTTTTTCCCACAGCAAGTGCGTTCGTTTTGTTATTTTCATAAGAAAAAACCCAGAGAAACAACGTAAAATGTCAATACTGGAAACAGCGTGGTGGCGATGCCGAAGCGAGGACACACGAAGCCGTAAAACGGGTCAGACGACACCGTCAGACCTCGTTCCGCACAGACGCGCGCCCTCGGCGCCGCAGACGAGCGGGGGGGGGCTGTCGTTCCGCGGCTTCTCCGAGCCAAGGCCGCGTCTGCGGGAAGAGGTGGCGTCGAGTTCTGGCTTCCCGTCCTGCTCCGAACTGGAGTCTCTGCGGACGAAACTGCGGAGGCCGAGGAATCGGCGGATGAACGGGGGGCCCGACCTGAAGGCGCCGCGCAGGGGAGACGGAGAAGCCAGCGAGCGGCGGCCGCGGGAAGAGCAAAGCGAGCAGAAGACGTGAAAAGGCGATTCAAACCGACGTGCCGGCTGCAGGGCGCCCGCTCCCCCTCCGGCCTGCCCGCCCCCGTGTCAGCCCCGGTTTCCTGCGGCCGCACCGGCCCGGCTCCAGGGTTTCCGCCGTCGCCTCTCGGGCGGGCAGAGCGCCCGCGGCAGGCTGCGGAGGCAGCAAGGGCGCGGAGGGAGCGGTTTGCGCACGGAAACTGCTTTTCTAGACCCTGCGGGGCGGGGGGGCCGTGCTCCCCGTGGAAGCGCCACGTCGCTGCTGCTGCTGTTTCCTGTCGTCGTTCCTGTTGTCGGGCTTCGTCTGGCTTCCGCGCTGTTTTGGAGAAGCCGGTGTCCGGGAAGGTGCCCGCGCGTCCTGCTCTGAGCCCCGGGGACACCTTTGGCCGCCGAAGCTGATGGCTGTCGCAGGCCGCATCTCCGCAGAGGGTCCTGGGTCAGTGCAGCCGGGTCGGCCCGTCGGCCCGCCTTCTGTTCGCCTCCTCCCGGACCGTTTGGGTTGATCCGCGCCGAGCTTGGGTCTCCTGGCAGCCCCCGCCGTCCGTTTCGAATTCCCCCGCTGACGCCTTTCCCTTCTCACCTCGCCTTAACTTTCTCTTTATTTTCCGCCTTCACCATCCCTCGAACTCCATGTTCTTGTTGCTTGAGAATCAGTCTCCGCGTCCGAGACCCTTGCATGTTTTCCTTCCGTTGCTCGAATTCGGAGAGTTTCCCTTTTCTCCTTCGACTTGTCCTCGTCTGCCTTTCACGCTGGACGTTCTGCTCGTGTTTAGCAGGCGCCGCAGCCCCCCCGGACGGGATCTAATCGAGCTGGGAGCAGCTGTGCTGCCCGTGCGTGTGTGCGTGAAGGGAGGCAGCTGGGAGAGGACCTTCGGGCCCCGGCAACGTTAGATTTCCTTTTCTGTGTCCTCGTGCTGGGTGTGTGTGGACGAGGGGGGTCCGCGGTCGTTCCCTCCTGTGGGTGCGAGGGCAAGTGTCCGGAGGCCCAGGCAGGGAGTCCTATTCCGGCCAGTGGAGCGGAGGAGGGGGGTGGCCAGGGCGCTGGGCGAGGCCAGGGCGGTGGGCGCCCCCCGTGTCCTGGGTTAATGCCGTGGACACAGGGACACAGGGACAGTCCCCGCCCCGACGGCCCGGGCGCCCCTCGTGCCAGCCATGGGAGGCGTGTCCGGCCCCAGGCCTTTTGCACGGGCCGCGTCCCCCCCCCACCCCAGGACATGCTGCACTCCGTCCCGGAATGCCCCGTCCGGCCCAGGCCCTCGCCAGCCCTCAGGGACACCCTGGGGCCGCGGGGCCCTGTGCCTCGGGGCCCGGCCTGCAGCTCGCCTGGACTGGGCGTCGCTCTTTCTCCCCGGCACCTGCTCCACCTGCAGGCGGGCGGGAGGATGGACGGACGCCTCCCCCCTCCCCCTGCTCCTGGGAGGGAGCTGTGGGGTCAGACACCCCACCCCCTCCTGACCCGGGGGGAGGGCGCGGCCCAGGGTGACCACACCGTGTCGGGACCCGGCGCCGTGAGCCTCTCCCGGGGGTTCATGGGGGGGACACGCCCTTCAGGTCCCCGGCCTCCCCTGCCCCGCGCGAGGCTCGGACCCTGCTCACCTGAGCCGCAGGTGGTGGCGCGGGGCCGCGGGGCTCGGGGTTCGTGGTCCGCGGGGCCTGGGGGGGCTGGGCCGGGGGGCTCCTGTCCGGGGGTCCCGTGCAGGTCCGGGCCCTGGGCCGGGGGGTGCGCACCAGCAGCCCGAGCACCTGCGGGGCCGCCCCTCCCGCCCGCCCGTCGGGCTCCCGGGGCCTGAGGGTTCGGGGCTCCTCCTCCGCCTCTCCCGGGGTCGCGGCCTCCTCGGCCCTCCCCGGGGCATGGGGCCATGGGTCACGGGGTTGGGCCTGTCCCCTGGGGAAGCCGCATGGCCTCACGCCCAGGGTGTCGGGCCTCGGGCCTCGTCTCTCCGGACCGTGGGAAGTGGCTGCGTCCTCTGGGTGTCCCCGTGATGGTGGGAACCACCGCTCCTCCCGCCGCTGCTGTGGTTAGACGGCCCTGGCCCGTCCGCCCGCGGGACAGTTAGGTGACATTCGTGTGGACAAATGGGGAGAGGGGCCGCGCTCCCCGCTGCGGTTTCCCGGTTTCCAGGAGGGAAGGAAGCGGCCGCGTTTGAAATGATGTTTCACCCGAGCGAGGGGGCCCCCCTCACCCCACACACACCCAGAGGAACGGGTGAGAAGAGACTCCCCTGCTCCTCCCTCAGAGGGAGACGCCGGTTCGTGTCCCGGACCGACCGGTTCTTGCGGAAACTACGCTCCACGGGCCCGTGGAGGTTCTGCTTTAGACTGTCCCCGCCCGGTGGCCGAGGCCCTCCAGGGTGAGAATGAACGGGACATTGAACGGACGCGGGATCACGCCGCTCGTTGGCTTTGAATTCGAGCCAATTCTGAACCTTAGAGAAGTGGACGACGGACGCTGTGGCTTGTGCGAAGGGGACGATCCCGTCTCAGAAACGGAGCCGGCCGCTGCCGTGACTGCTTCGGGGGAAAGGGGGTCCGCGGGGCGGCCTAGCGCAGGAACGAGATGTGCCACGTAGGACACAGGGAAGCGGACGTCCGGCCCGCGTGCGGCCTCTGTCCGGGGCGATGGTCACTGTGCGCGAGGCCCCGTCGGCCGTGGGAACTCGGTGTCTATCGCGAGCAGGACAGCGGTCGGGCCGCGCTCGAACGCGCTCGTGCCCGGCTCGGTGGCAGCACCGGAAGGCACTGCAGTGGCGCTTTCCTGGGGACAGTCTCGGGGTCAGCGCTATTTAGCCAATTCCGTCCACTTTGTTAGTGCAGGACGAAGCCAAGCTGAGGGCGGCAGGGGAGAGGGGCCGGTTTAATCCGACCGGGAGACCTAACTAACGGCCAGGAGCGGCGGCGACGCCGCGGAGGGGAGGGCAGCGTGTCCCGGCCCGGGTCTCGCCCCCCGGGGTCCCTGCAGAGGCCCTGGGCCCCCGGCGCCCCAGTCCAGCCCGGGGCCTGCCAGGCGGGCGGTGGCGGGCGCCTCACCCTGTTTCAGGAACTCACGAGGCCGGTCCCGGAATCTGTCCAAAAACAAACGAACGAACAAAAAACCAGACCACGTTTGTTTAAAGGTTTTTATTATCCCTCGGACGCGGACGCAGCGATCGCAGGGCCTCGCACGGCTCGCGCCGCGCGGGCGCATCGGGACGGCCACAGCGCGTAGCGGCGTCGAGAAGCATGTGGGCCTGTCTCCGCGGCTTCCGCGCGGCGGGAGCTTGGCTTTCGCGTCCTGACGGGCCCTCGCCTGCCGTCCTGTGTCGCGGGACGCGCTGCAGCGGAAGCAGAGCGGCTCTCCAGCCCCCCCGGCTGCGTCGCCCGCGTGGGGGACCGCGGAGCCCCGGGGCCGCCCGGCCCGGGGCTGACACGCCAGGACTGGGGACCCGCGGGGGCGTCTGCAGGGAGCGCAGAAACGGTCGCAGCCGCGGAAAACGGCCGGCGAAGGGGGGAGATTAAAGGATCTGCGATTGCTTCGCCTGGAGGAGCGGAGCGGACCTAATAGCCATCTTCAGGGCCCTGGAGGGTTTATTACATGCGGGACGGGGACCAGCTGTCCCCTCTCCGCGCTGAGGACGCGAGGACAGGAAATGGGCTTAGGCTTCGATCGAGGGGATTTCGACGAGGCATGAAGAGCTTCCTCCCAGGCAGGCCCTTGACCGCGGGCAGGGCCGCCGGGGGCGGGAGCGGCCTCGCGGGGGAGGGCGGCCGGTGCCCAGGAGAAGGGCCCGGGCCCCCCGCCGGGTCGCGCGGGGCGGCCCAGGCCGGGGCGCCGGCCGAGGAGCCGCCGGGCGTCGCAAACCCGGGCGGCGTGCCCGTCTCCGGGGCCGTATTCGCACGTCCACGGGGTGCTGTGTCGCGTCTCGGCGCTGCGGGAGTCTGAGTGGAAAGGCCGAGGCTTCCACGCGACGGGTCGGCGGAGGCGGCGCCCTTGTCCGCAGCGCCGAGGCGCGGCCGGCGGCTGCTGTTCCTCCTCCCTCGCCTTCGTGGGGCTGCGACAGCTCCCGCAGAGGACGGGACGCGCTGCGGACAGGAGAGGGCGAAGAGGGAACCAGCCTTCCCCGGTGATTCTTCACGCGTGTCCGTGGCCGTCGTTGCTTCCTCCTCACGGAGTAAAAGGGAAGACGACGGGGGGGGGGTTCCCCAGACGCTGAAATTCCTGGGCCCAGAAGCATGTCCCTCCGTGGCTCGGACTCGCCCCGGGCTCGCGCACCCTGGGATGGCTCCGTGGCTCCCGTGGACGCGCGCATCCTGTCCGCAAGCCGCCCCCCAGCATCTCAGAACCCCCGTCAGCCAGGCGCGCGGGCCCTCGGGGTCTGCGTGGGGAGGGAGGCGGGGGGGCGGCCACTGCTCTGGCGCCTTCCGTCCTCCTCCTCCCTCAGCAACGACAAGGTCAGCAGCGACGGGTCACGGCCCAGCAGGAGCCACCTTCCCCTCGGCGCCCGCAGGGCGGATGGAGAGCGCGGACAGGACATCGGGTCATTTTATTGGGGGGCCCGGCTGCGACCGTGCGACGCCGTCACCCTCCTCCAATCGCAGAATCGGAGTCTCCCGTGTGAGCTGCACTTCGGTCGCCTCCTTGCTTCCAGAGGTTTTCCTCTCCACGTCTCCGCCGGACGCCGTGTCGCAGCCGCGCCAGCATCCGCAGTGCCCCCGGCTGCGCGGGGACGGGCCTCCGTCACTCTCCCTCCCCCTTCGCAGGGAAAACCCTCTGCCGCCACCCTATCAGGGCCCCACGGCGCCAGCGGCCAGCGCAGCACGACACGGCGTGTCCCAGTGTCCTGTGCACGCGTGCCTCTCCCACGGGGAGACCGTGACCGCCTCGGAGGCCTCCCGTCACCGTAGTAGACGGTGGGCGTCTCGGTGGCGGAGGGGTGGGGGGTGGGGGGGCGTTTAGGGGGCGGGCGGGGTTCGGGCAGGGGGATGAAGAGGCGCGGGGTGGAGGGGCAGCTGAGGGGGAGGAGGGGCGGGGGGGCATGAAGGAAGGGGGGCCGGACGGCGGGGGCTGGGGGTGGCGGAGGCCGGGTGGACACGGGGGTGAGGAGTGGCGGGTGGAGCAGCGGGTGGGTGGGCAGAGCCACCTTCCGTGTAGGGAGCTGTCCTCGTCGGATGGCACAGCCTGAACCTTGGTCCTACCGACCCCCCGGACGAAGTCGCTCGGTGGGTGACGTTCAGCCGTTTCCGAGGAGCCGCTGAGCGCTCTGCCGCTGTGGAAACTCCTTGATTCCGAAAACTCGTTCTGCTTGTTTCGAGGGAAAATGTGTTTCAAATCAAGGCCACTCTTCCTCCTGCCGTCAGCTCCCGGGACTCGTGCGGGGTCACAGCGGCCACCGCGGCCGACACCGTGGGGCGGTGAGGCTGGGCCAGGCGACCGCTCGGAGGGCCGGGGCGGCGCCCGGCCCGTGAGTGTCTGCGCCGTCGTGTTTCCGAGAACCACGCCACCGTCTCGGTCACGCTCAGGCACGTCCCCAGCTCCAGGTGAAAGTGTGACGCCCCGAAGTCGTCCGCTGTGCGCGCCCGTGTCCAGCGCTGCTTGCCGCTGGGGACGCGCCAACCCCCCAGGCCCCGGCGTCTGTGACGCGCCAAACCCCAGGCCCCGGCGTCTGTGAACCCCCCAGGCCCCGGCGTCTGTGAACCCCCCAGGCCCCGGCGTCTGTGACGCGCCCACCCCCCAGGCGCCGGCGTCCGTGACGCGCCAACCCCCCAGGCCCCGGCGTCTGTGACGCGCCAACCCCCCAGGCCCCGGCGTCCGTGACGCGCCAACCCCCCAGGCCCCGGCGTCCGTGACGCGCCAACTCCCCAGGCCCCGGCGTCTGTGAACCCCCCAGGCGCCGGCGTCTGTGACGCGCCAACCCCCCAGGCCCCGGCGTCTGTAGCCGCCAACCCCCAGGCGGCGTCCGTGGCCGCCAACCCCCAGGCCCCGGCGTCCGGACGCGCCAACCCCCAGGCCCAGCGTCCGTGACGCCAACCCCAAACGGCGTCCGTGCCGCCAACTCCCCAGGCCCCGGCGTCTGTGAACCCCCCAGGCGCCGGCGTCTGTGACGCGCCAACCCCCCAGGCCCCGGCGTCCGTGAACCCCCCAGGCCCCGGCGTCCGTGACGCGCCAACTCCCCAGGCCCCGGCGTCTGTGAACTCCCCAGGCCCCGGCGTCTGTGAACCCCCCAGGCCCCGGCGTCTGTGAACCCCCCAGGCCCCGGCGTCTGTGAACCCCCCAGGCCCCGGCGTCTGTGACGCGCCAACCCCCCAGGCCCCGGCCCCTCTCACGGCCTGGTGCTCGGTCGCACGCTGTGAGCGACGTCCTGAGAACCTGTGACGGCTCCCCGGGGTGCAAGCCCGCCCACAGCCGACCTCAGGCTCGGGGGCGTCTGTGTCCGGTCCGCCCGGACCTCTCCCCGCGAGGGAAGAGCGGGCTTGTCGGAGTCCGGCCAGCGGTTCCCTGGGAGGTCGGCGATCCGGGTTCTGGGCACCTGAGGCGCGAGAACACTTGGAATCTGGGGATTCGCCTGTCAGGGTCCCTGGATGATTCTGAAAATGGAAGGTGGCGCCATCGGGGAAGGCAGGGAGGATGGTTCCATGTGAAATGACCGCGGTTTCCAGAAAGGCCCAGGTGAGGAGGGGCCGGCTCCGCCCCCGCAGGCCCCGGGCTGTGCCGGGCGTCGCGTCCCCCGCGTCCCGAGGCAGCGGGTTCACGCGGCCGCCCCCCACCTCGCTCCAGCCACCGTCCCGCTCTGCCTCGGCTCGTGAGGCGTCGGGACGGAGCGTCCGCGCGGCCCGCGCCCTCGGCCTCCTCCTGGAGGAGCCGCCGCTGGAAGCCGGGTCCACGCCGCCGGGGAGCGCGCCGCGTGCGGCCTGAGGCCAGGGCTGTGACCGGTCGGTCCCCAGCCTCGCTGCTCTGGGACGGGCCGAGGGCGCGCCTCCTCCTCTCGTCCCCCCCCCCACACACACACGGCCACTCCCAGCCCGCCACTCCGCACGGGTCCGCGTCCCTGTCCCCTGTCCCCGGAGCCACCTCGCCGGCGCGCGCCGCAGGGCAGAGGCCGGGGCTCGTCATCTCCCCACTCGACCTGGGCGAAGCGACACCGCCCGGAGGCGCTCCGTTCAGGGAAGGCCTTTCCCGAGGCCCGAGTCGCGCCGGACAGGGCACTCGGGGTGGCGCGGCCGGGAGGCCGGGTGGCCCCCGGGGCTGGGCGCGGCGGGCGAGTCAGGACCTGCTTCTGCGCGAAGCTGGGACCGCGGGGCAGGAGGGCGCTTGCGGCCAGTCCCGCGGCCCGCCGAGCCGGCCACCGCCGGGCTACGCCGCGTGCCCCAGCACGCACGGCTTGGGGCCCCCTTCGCCGGCCTCGGGTTGGCTCCGTGGCCCCGCCTTCCCGCCTTCCCGGTGCCGGCGCCGGCCCCCTCCCGGCTTCTCGGCGCGCCCCCCGCGCGTCCCTCTCCGGGGTTCCTCCTGCTCCCGCTTCCTCCGCCATTACCTTCTGTTCCTCCCCCGCTACCTTCTGCTCCTCTTCCGCTTTGCCGTTCTCCGCCGTTTTATGGGGCCATCCCGCCCTCCTCTGGTCCCAAGGTAAAAATCCAATCACCATTTGTATGCTGATGCCGCTCCACTCAGGGCGGCCGCCCAGAACTTTCCGTCCCGCCCCAGATGGGCTTCCGCAGCTGCTCACGGGCATCCCGGACAAGCGGTCCGAGGCCCAGCACAGAGCCCCGACCCGCCGTCGCCCCCGCAGCGCTCGGTGCCACGGAGCCCGCCTCCTCGGCGGGGCCGACCCCGGTCCCCGCCAAGCGGTGGGCGACGAGGTTCGGGGAGATCTCACCTGTCGCCGCCGCGCAAACCCGTCTCTCTGCGGCCGTCTCCCTCCCTCTGCCTGGCCCCCGCCCGGCCTGCAGGTCCCCGGGCCTGGCACCCGTCCTTCGCGCCCACTGAGGCCACTTCCCAGCCACTCCCGTACCCGGGACGCCCCTTGCCTCAGGCCTCACGGCTGGCTTGTCGGCCGACCGCCTACCCGCTCCCCGCTGCGGCTGTGACAGCTGCCACCGGTGAGTGACGGCGGCGGGGAACACGCCGCATGGCCGTCCTGGTGTCGGAAACCCAGACGGGCCTCACGGACGAAAATCGAGGGGTCGCGGGGGGGAAGCTGCGAACTGCGTCCGTCCAGGAGGCCCTGAGCGGAGTCCGGGTCCTGCCTTCTCCCTGCCCCCTCTCCCTGCGACCCGCACCCCTCAGCCCGAGACCCCCTTTCCTCACAGCGACGCGAGGCGTTCGAGGCGCCCCAGCGAGGGGGCGCGGCAGCAACGGCCCGGCCATGGCGCCCCCGTGTCCACAGGCCGAAGACCCCCTCACGGAGCGGGAGGACCTGGTGGAGCCCGGGGAGACCAGACACACGCGCGCACCGAAAGCCCCCGCACGCCCCGAAAATGACCCTCTCAGAACCGCACACGCGGGCCCGGAGCTGCCCGCCAGCGTGTGTCCTACGTGGGGTGCGGACAGGACGTCCGGAGGCAGCCGCGAGCCACTCGTCATCCTAAGAACCGGGAGAAATCACAACGCGACAGGGGCAATCGCCTGTCGCCGACGCCGGAATGACCCGGAGGCTGAAATCATCCGCCAAGGACGGTCGGGCACGCACGGGGGAACCCTACAGCCAGCTACACGCCGCCTCGAAACCAGTGGGAAAGCGGACGTCAGCGGAGAGCAGGGCGTCTGCAGAAATAAACAATTAAGGGGAAGCGCACGGAGCTGCGACGTGCAGATCGCTGAAAGTAAAGGTCTCGACAGGAGCGCGGGGGCCACAGCGCGCGGGGTCGGGACACTCGAGGCCGGAGCGAGGGGCCTGACCCGACCCGAGCTGCGCAGAGAAAAGGGGACGCGAAACCAGAGCGAGTGGGGCCTCAGGGACCCGCTGGGCGGCGACCCGAGGTGCAGCAGTCGCCTCCCGAGAGTCCCAGGGGGAGCGACCAGAGCCAGGCAGAGGGAAGCGACGACAGAAAATCCCCGAACCTGCCAAAGCCGTAAAGCTGGAGCGTGAACAAGCCGAGGGAACCCCAAGGGGGGGCAACGCAAACCTCAGAGCTGAGGCGAACGTTAAGCAAACTCCTGGGAGCCGCAGGAGAGCCGGGGCGCGTCCCCCACAGATCGCCGGCCCGCGTGGCGGTGGCCGTCTCCCCGGACTCCGCAGAGGCCGGGGGCGGCACGGCCCCGAGGCCGAGGAAGGGACCGTCGGCTGCGAGCTCCGGCTCCGACGAGAGCCTTTGGCAACGGAGGGGAAATGAAGTCGCTTTCAGATCGGGGCAACCAGGGGCTCGTCGCCAGCGACCGGTCCCAACGAGCGGCTCGGGGCGCCTGCAAGCAGCAGAGGGTGACAGACGCGACGACCGGGGCACCAGGATGGACGAACGCCGGGAAGCACGACAGCGGTGAGTAGGGGACCGTCTCCCCTCAGGCCTTTCTGAAGCAGGGCCGGGCACCGCCCCGGGTCACAGCGCCGTCTGACACGCGGCGCGACGTGCAGCAAGTGGGGACCAGAGGGAACCGAAGCGAGGGTTCGGCCGCCACGACCCCCCGGAGGGACGGGGCTCACAGCCCCACGCCCCGCGCGACCCTCGGGAACCGCGCGGAGCGGAGCAGTCGGAAACCCGCAGACAGAGAACGGCTCCTGCGCAGCGCGGACACGCGGGACGGCAGGAAAGGAGACACAAAGGCCCACGGGACGGGCAGGCACGGAAGCAGCAAGCGAAACGGCGGGCTCGGGCGTCACGAATGAGCCGTCCCGCGGGTGCGAATTGCGGGGAGACGCGCGTGACTGCACGGCGACGGCAGAGCGCACGCTGGTTAAATCAGCCACCGGGCCGTTTCCTCCCCGAGGAGGCCCACGCCGGGCTCAACGCGGAAAACAGCGTGAGGACGGGCCGCGCTCACGCAGCGTCTCGACAGCGGAGGAAACGTCCAGCAGCCGAGAGGGCCGTCAGCCAAGCGGGACACGCGGAAGACGCCGTGCCCGTGGCGCGCCTGCCCGGACGAAACCCCCAAACGCGCCAGCGCTCTCCGGGAGGCCACGGGGGCCCAGCCAGGGGCCGCAGGGGCCGCACGCAAAGCCCGAGCGCGCCTCCCCGCCCCGATGGCGAGTCCACGGGGACCGAGTGGAGAGTGACCGCCGCGTCTGTGTCTCTGGGGAACACGCAGGCGCGGGCAGGCAGGGCGTGCGGGACCGGGTGCCGAGGACCGACCCGAGGCTGACGCGGAAAATCGAGGCTCCGAGGAAGCGGAGCGGCCGCGGCGCTCGAGGGCCGGAGGCCTCCGACCGACCTGTAGACGCGACGCGGCTCCCATCACAGCCGCGCGGCCTGTACCGGCGTGGACGGCTCAGTGAGGTGGCCGCGGGAGAGCCCAGGCGCCCGGTCCCTGAGACGGGAGGGAGGCGCGCGGCGTGACAGCGGAACCGAGCACAACGGGCAGCGGCACAGGCACACGCGGCTGAGCACAGGCCCAGACGCCAGGTCGGGCACGGGGGCGGCAGGGCTCGCCCCCCGGGGGCCGAGCCGACGGGCACGAGCCACAGAGGAGGAGAAAAAGGACGGAGAACGGCAGGAAACTCCTCACACCCGTAAAGCCGCAGCGGACACGCGCGCGGCCGAACCTGCGCTCGCGCCCCGTGTGGGGACGGACTCGACGAGCATCGTGGGCTCAGAAGCAGGACACGAAAAGGTTCAAAGTCACCGGAAACGGAGGGAAACCTTCGGGACCTGGGTCGGCCCTTGGGCCGGACACCCAGGGCTCAATCCCCGAAGGTTTCGATCAGTCGATGGATCGAGGCTCCTCGGAACCAGGCGCCCTGCGCCGCCAGGGCCGGGCTGCGAGGGCGGAAGGACACGCGGCGAGTGGGGGCGCGCGGCTGCCGGAGCCGTTCCCAGCGCCCTCGGCGACAACTCGGACGGTCCACCCGGAGAGCGGCACCGGCCGTGAGCGGCGTTTCCCCGAGGAGGAGGCGCAGACGGCAGGTGGCGCCCGGCGCGACGCCCAACGCGTCATCGACCGGAGAAACGCGGCTTAAAGCCTCAGGCAGCGCCGCCGCCGCCGTCTGTCACACGAGCGAAACGGGGGACGGCGCCACCGTCAAGCCCGGGCGAGGAGGGGCCGCGACACGGAGGTCCGGAGCAGTCGCGACCTCCTAGAGAGGGAACCCGCGGCCCCCACGTCGGAACCGGCCGGCGGCCTCCCAGAGGGGGGCCCCGCCCCACGCGCCAACGCGGGGGCCACGGCCGCGCGCCGCCGCCCCCGGGGTCGTCTCTGGGCGACGGCAGGGCAGGGAGGGGAGGACCGGCCGGGCCTGCAGGAGGCGGCGCACGCCCCGCGCCGGGCAGGCCTGCGTTCGTGCGTCCGTGCGGGGCCCCCGACACACCTGCTTCCCGACGCCCGTCTTCCCTCTCGTTCTTCGGGCGCCGCTGGGGCGGCGGCGCCTGCAGGAAGCCTCGCACCCGGCCAGCCCCTCCGGTTCCCGGGTTTGCTCAGCCAGCGGCCCCGAGGGCTGGCCAGCGCGGGTCCCCGCCGCAGCCCGGCTCCCTCCGCACCGGTCCTGACGCGGCGCCCGGCGCCCGGCACCCAGCGCCCGGCACCGTGGCCAGACCCCGTCCTCCCCGCCCTTCCCAGCCAGCTCCTCCGCAGACCACCGGAGCTGCCGCCGCCATCCACCCCGACGCCAGACGCGTGTCACCCCCAGACGCGCGTCCCCTCCGCCCGCTGCACACCCTGCTGCTGTCCTTGTCGGGGCCCGTCACGTCGCCTGTGAAGCGGGCTCCAGCTGATCTTCCTCCGGCTCCCGGCCCACCGGTCAGTCCGGAACCTTCCTTAGCTCCCCCGCAGAGCCTTTCCGGCTCCGAATCGGTTCCCTTCGTCTGCCCGGTCCCCACGTGTCCCCGTGGAGGGTCCGCGTGCGGCTGGGGAGCCGGCCCCTCGTGTCCGAGCTCAGTCCCCGGAATCAGAGGCTCGATGACCGCGAGCCGAGAGCCCGAGGCCGCCCGGTGAGGCCGCCACCCCGTTTGGGAGACCAGGCAGGGGTCAGCCGTGGCCCAGGCCCTAGGCCGGCGGGGGAGGGGACGAGCAGTCCCGCCCGACCGGAGGCCGCTTGGACGCCGCCTTCTGGCTTCTAGCTGCGGGGGGCCCCCCAACGCCCGGTGACAGGGACTGCCCCTCCTGCCCCATTCACCCCCCGGAGATGAAGGGGTCGGGGCAGGCACGTCGCAGCTCCCGCGGCTCCCTGTCCCGGGGGGCGCTCGGCCCCAGCATGGGAGCCCACGTGACAGCCCAGCATCGCGGGCCTCGGCCCTCGGGCGCCCTGCGCACGGGCAGCAAAGCAGCTGACGGCGCGACCCCTGAGGGAGGGAGAAGGGCCGGCCGGGCCCCCTCAGCGCCCGTGCGGGGGCGGGGGTCCTCCTGCCCCGGCTTCGGTGTGGCACGGGAGATGCTGGCCAGGGCGGCGGGCACCCCGCGGGCAGCACCGCGGCCCCCGCTTCCCCCGCAGACCTGAGCTCAGAGCCAGCGGGTGGGTTCGGGGGCGCCCCGTAGGGGGCACGGGACGCCCTCACGGCTGAGTCGCTGCTGGGAACGCTGACCCCCGGGGGAACGCGGAGGAAGGGACGGCACCGAGCATCCGGGAGGCGAGCGCAGGGAGGACCACCCGCCTCCTCGTTCCTGGGCCCAGGTGCCCGCCCCCAAACGTGTCCCCCCCTCGGGGTCGTCCTGAGGTTCCGTCCCCCCCAGACACTCGGCGCCCGCCGCCCTCCCCACGGAGCCCCGCTGTCCTCCCCCGGCGCGCGTCCCCCCCTCCGGGAGGTCACGCTGGGAGCCGTGGCCACTTGTTAGCTCGGGCGGCGAGCCCGCAGCTGGCGGCCCGACCCGGCCCGACCTGGCCCGACCCGGCCCGGCCCGGCTGCCACCTGCGCGCAGGCGGCCGCCCTCACGCCGCCGGCCCGGCCCGCGTCCCCGGCAGCGCCCGCGGCCTCGGCCGCACGCCGGTTCCCGGGGACCGGTCGCGTTTGCTTAGCCCTCTCCCGCGCGCGGGCGGGAGGAGCCGCGCCGGAATGGGAGCGCGCGGAGATGAATAATTCAATTTTCCTCGTGGCGATTAACACATTTCCCTCGAATCGAGGGATAATAGGTTATCATCTGTGAAATGGAAATGGCATAACAGAGCGTCTCCGCTTACACCAGAGGAAATTAATTTCACGGCGCATCTGCCGGGCGGGCGGGCGCGGGGGGCGGCGTTCAGCCCGGCTACCTCCCTAATTAGCCGCGCGGCCCGCCCCGCGCCGGCGCCGCCCTGCCCCGCGCACCCACGGCGGCGGCGAGGCGACCGGGCCGTGCGGGGAGTCCCGTGTGAACTGTGGGGCCGCGTCACCCCCACCAGATGCTGCCCTAACGGGGCTGGCGGTGCCATCTGTCTGGTGGGACGCGGGGCTCCCCCCGACCGGCCACCGGCCGCGCCCATTTAGCTTAGAGCCCCCTAGGGTGGCCACGTCCGCCACGGCGGGGGTCGGGGGAGCCCTCGTCTGCCGGCCGCACGCAGGTGACAGCGGCCTGCTGGGGGACGACGTCACGACGCCGGGGCCCGCCGGGGTCACCGACGGAGCGAGGGGTGACCGCGGATCGTCCGTGGCCACGTCACCCCCGACGGACGCCTTCCGTTCCGGAGGTGCCTGGCGCGCCTGGGCCTGGACACGCACCTGGAGGGCCGGGCCCCCATGGGCTAAAGCTGGGGCGGGGGCAGCGTGAGGGGGTCCTGGACCGCCCCGTCCACGCCGCCCGCCGCTCCCCCCCCCCGCCGGAGCCGGGGTGAGCACGGGGGACGCGAGCTCCGCCCCGTCGGGGACGTTTAGGGCGGCCGCGCGGCGTCCTCAACCGCAGGCCAGAGCGGGGCCGCCGGTCCCGGCCTCACTCGCCCCGGGGCCTGGAACCTCGCGGCCGCGCCACCCCTGGGCGCCCTGCGCTGCCTCCAGGGAGGCCGCCGAGGGCCCTGTGCTCGTCCGTCTGCGGCCGGCACGGCGGGTCCCCTTCCTGGGGGTGACGTGTACGTGGCGACCTCGTCTTTAATCCGTTCAGCGTCTGCGGACGCGCAGGGTCTCCCGCGGCGAGCCAGTCTGCAGTGACCCGGGTGCAGGCCCAGGCGTGGGGTTGCGGGGTGCGGGGCGGCTCTTCCTTTCACGGTCCTGGGCGCCCCGCGCTGCGCCGGCTCCGGCCCCACTGGCCAGGCGCGGGGATGGCACCCGGCAGGGCAGCGAGGCCGGCCCCTCCCCCGCACCCCCCTCGCTCCGCTTTTCCCTCTCGCTGCCGCCTCCTTCCGTTCCCACCCCGAGAAGGGAGGCGGCTCTGCCATCATTTATGTCCCCATTAAGCTCCGTGAAATTCCCTCATAATTGGGCTTTAAATTCTCTCATTTTTAACCCCGTTCGACTCCCTTATCTCTTCATCCCCCCCGACAACGTGGTGGGAAGTGGCGCAGAGCTCAGCCTGGCGGCCGCGCCTGAGCCCCCTGCAGGTGGAAGGCCCCCAGGACGGCTCGGAAGCTTCTGGAAAGGAAATGCTCAGGTCCGAGGCGTCCGCTGAGGGCCGGTGGCCGCAGCTGGGCGCGCGCTTCCCGCCGGCCCCGGGCCGGTCTCTGCCGTCTCCTCGTTCCCCACTCCCCAGAGGAATCGCCCAAAACCGCGCACAGAGAAGGGTCGGGGGCGCACGGAGACGGGGCCTCGTGACCTCGCTCGCTCAGGCCGCCCGCGAGGAGGCCGCGGCACGGCGGGCGCGGAGGGCCGAGCCGCCCCCGGCCCACACGAGGTCACCTGACGCCGGGACAGGCGCCACCAGCAGAGCCGCCGCCTCGTCAGCACCGCAGGGCGAAGCGGAAAAGCGGGGCCGGACCCAAGGCCCCCGCGGCTGCCTTGCCCCTGGCCTGTCGCTCTGCGTCGGGGGCCGCAGGCCCCGCCGCGTCGCCATGTTCCTCGATGACTCGGGAAGCCGAGCTCGGGCGGGCGGACGGACGGCAGCCGCGGCCGCCCTCGCGTGGCGCGCCCCCCAGGCCGCTAATGGGGACGCATTGCCGCCATCGGGGGAGTGACGGCTCGTCACGCAGGAGGGCTCCGCTCGGGCCCTCGTGATCCTGCCTCGGCGCCCGCGATCTGTCAGCATTAGCTCGCGGAGCGCCCCGTCGCTCACGGCGCGGAGCGCGGCCGCGCACAGTAAATCTCCTGTCAGAACTGCTGGCGCCGGCTCCCCGCGTCCTCGGGCCGTGAAGAGCGGCGGGGCCGGTGCTCGGGAAGCGGCTGCCTCGCCCGCGCCCCGCGCCCCGCGCCCCGCGGCGGTGGCATTCGACAGCCTGGCCCGACGCGACGGCCCCTCTCCATCCGCGTTGCCAGCTGCGTCCTGACGGGCTCGGGCCTTCCCCGAGGGGGAGACGCCCTGCGGGCCACACGTCCCGGGGAGTTCCCGGCGGCGGCCTCCCGGACTCCCGAGCTTCCATTGTGGGGGACCCGCCCGGGGCGCCGGGGAGGAAGCGCTGGGGTCTCCGGAGACGCCGGAGCGGGCTCCGCTTCCCCCCATCGGGAGACCCCGGCGGGCGCCGTGCAGTGAAATTCAGGCCTTTCCCTGGCGTCCGGAGCACGGAGGGCACCCGAGGGGCACGAGGCGGTAGCATCGTCCCCCCCTCCCCGGCTGGAGGAAACGGAGGTCACGGCAGGCCGGGCCCCTGGCACCGAGGCAGCGAGGGATGAGCCCTGGGCACGGAGGGAGCCCGAGTCCCAGGGGCTGCGCGGTGGCCCCGTGAACCCCTGTACAGCGCGGGCCTCGGGGCGAGCACCCCCGGGCCCCGGCCCACGTCCCCACACCAGCGTGCAGCGCGCACACGCGCCGCCTCGGATGGCCCCGGGGACGCAGCTGCCGCATCGCACGACGCGGGACACGCACGGCGAAGTCGTGCTCTCGCTCCCCGCGTCCACGTCCGCGTCCACGTCCGCGTCTCGGCTTCGGCCACGCCCGTGCTGAGACGCCGCGAACCTTTCTGCGGGAAAAGGCAGGGCCTGAGCTCCTCCATCTTAGCCGGCTTCCTCCATCCGTCGCGCCCCCGTCCCCCTAAACGTGTCCAAAGGGAAGCTCTGACCTCCCGGGCAGTGACCGCACCCAGGCCGACGAGAGAGAAAATCCCATCGGTTCCACGTCCCCTGGGGAGGTGGGTGGCGCGGGGGGCGTCGCGCCGCTTCTGCCGCAGGGAGGTCGGGACGCCCGACCCAGGCCTAAGGCCCTGTGAGGGACGAGGGGGCGCAGGGACTCACCCGTGACAGATGTTCCCACGCTCCCTCTCACCCAGGCGTCGATGGACGGGAGCAAACTTCGGGGCGGGAGGAAGCACAGCCGCGCGCCCCGAACGGCACAAACCCCGGCACTGAAGACCCTCGCGTGTTCCGGCGGCGACTGCAGTGGCTCGGAGGCCTCGCACCGACGAGACGGTTTTCGGCAAAAAACAGCGGCAAAGTCTACATCCCCGTCCCCTGCCAGGCCAGCCCGCCTGCCCACCTGCCCCGGCGCCACCCGGACCCCGCAGGGGACTGCCATGTCGGAACACGTCAGGGCCGCCGAGTCCCCGTTGCTCCCGCCCGCGTCCGATGAGCCATTCGTCGCGCTGCTGGGTGCCGGCACGGAATGGTCCTCGCCGGCACGACAGCGCGTCGCCCACCAGGTTCCTGCCGGGCGCCCGGCCGCTCAGGCCACCGTCGCCTTTGTCACCGGGGAGGAGTAGGGTCGCTGCACCCGGAGGTGCAGGGTCGCTGCACCCTGCACGGGAGGGAAGAGGAGGACGGTGAGGGGAAGAGGGGGAGGCGGGAAGCAAGGCGAGGAGGAGCCGCCGCGACGACAACGCCGGGCACGGCGCGTCCTGGCCGGTGCAGGCCAGCGGCATCGCTGTCCCCCGAGTCGGGAAACGTCTTCGCAGAGTCCGTGCCCCCGTGAGGTCTCGGCGCCCCACGGAGCCCCACGGAGGACGGAGACGCAAATGCATGGGAAGGGGCGTCGCTGAAAAGGCTCGCCCGGGGTCGCTGCCGGCGCCTCGTTTGTCGCCTCCCTCTGCTCCGCCTGGCAGCCGTTGGCTCGCAGCCTGTGCGACCGCGGAGCCGTGGACGTTCCTGTCGCTCCGCACGCAGAGTTTCATCAGGTTTGCGAGGCTCCAGAGCAATCGCAGTCTCGGGGCATTTTCCGCGGAAACGGGGAGCGAGGCTGTCACGTTCACCCTAGATCTTTAAAGTGACCGCGCGACGCAGAGGCTCCTGGAAGCGATGTCACCCCTGTCCCCCCCAGAATAGCGGCCCCAACTCCCAGCCCGATGGGCATGGGGCCAGGACACGGTTCTCCGGCCCCAGGCAGCAGCGGGCCCGGGCCGGGCCGTGCGCGCGGCGCGACTTGCTCGCTGGCCTGATGTGCATTCTAGAAAGCGAGGCCCCGGCCCCGGGGGCGAAGGGGACCGGCGAGAAGCCGAGTTCCTTCCGTCCGAATTCGTGGACGATGGCCCGGAGAAGGAGATGGAAACGACGACGAGGGTGACGGGGACAGCACCAGAGACGCCCGGAGGCCGGGGGCGGCGCCCACGCCCCCTGCGCAGTCTCGTCCGATACAAACCAAATGCGCTGCGAGCCGCGTCGTCTCCGGATGGAAGCGAACCCCCCCCCAGACTCAAACCGCGACAGAGAGGGAAGAGGCCACCGCGCCTCCGCGGCCCGGCCCGGCGTCGTCCGCCCCGCGCCGCGAGCGGCTGCTCTAGGTTCCCGCGCGGCGACCACGCTCAGGGCGGCCGTCTCCGCGTCCCCGAAGGACAGTCAGGCGAACCGCGTGGCCGCGCTGTCACTTATCCACTTCCAGCTCCGACGCCAGGAGTCACCGGCGTCCGTCAGCGCCGCGTCCGGGGCGAGCGCCCGCGCCGCTCGCCTGTGCAGGCTGACGGGAAGGCGCGGGCAGCGGGAGGCAGCGCGTCAGGGCGCGGCCGAGCAGCCCGCGGAACGAGGCGAGAGCGGCCGCTGCGGCAGCGTGCGGGCGCCGTGGCTGAGGGGGCCGGGGTGGCGGGGTTCACGCCCCGGAGACGCGGGACGGGAGAACACGGGGTCGCGAGGAAGGAATGAGAAAGCAGGAGAGCGCCTGACCCCAAGCGCCGGGAGCCGGCGGGTCTGAGGTCCGGGTCTGACCCTCCGCGCCCCCCACCCCACACCGTCCACACGTGAAACTCCGTCCCGGAGGCGATGGGCCCGCGAGCGGGCCCGCGGGCGGTGGCGGGTCTGGGCGGGGGCACCCTCCCCGACCGGGACGGGACGGGCGGCCTCACACGAGGGACCGCCAGGCGGAGCCCGCTCAGCAGGGCAGGACCGGCTGGGAAGGTGCCGGAACGGGGTGCGGCCCCTCGGGGCGAGGCGGCAGCGCCCGGGCCTCCACCTTGGACTTGCCGCCCCCGGACGAGGTCCCGCGGCCCGCTGAGGCCGGAGCTGGGAAACGAACCAGAAAGATGACGAACTTTCAAATTTCCCCGCGCCCGGGGGCGGAAGGAAGCCGGGCGAGTCGCAGCCGCGCCCGCCGCGCTCCCAGACCCCCAGCAAGCGCGGAGAGCTGCCCGAAGGGCCCGGTCCTCGGGAACTCCCTCTGAGCCCCGGCCTCCCGACGAGCCGGAGACGCAGGCCCCGCCATTAGTCGGGGGGTCTCCGGTGGACGCGTCACCCGAGGCCGCACGACAGTCACGACGGCTGCGAAGCCTGCCCTGGCGTTTCTGGGGTTTTCGATGGTTTCGATCCAAAATAATCGTGTGGGATCGGCCCAAACAGAGCGCGTGCGCGTGAGGAGCGGCCAGCCGGCTGCCAGCTGCGTCGTCCTGCTCGCTCGCGCTCCTTCCCTGCCCGGGGCCCCGGGGGGTGCTGCTCCCCGAGGCGGTGGTCACTCCCGCGTTTGTCTTGTCCCTTCCTGGGAGCAGCTTCAGGACCGACGCGTCTTTCCCTGGTCTCACCGTCTCCGATGAAGGCGGTTGTAAAATGCCGTCCTTTTGAGCTATTTCAGCCCCGCGCCCCCCGCCCCGCCGCCGTCGCAGTCCTCGCGGTGGGGACAGCAGACACAGACGGAGCGCCCTGCCGTGGGGGAAGGTCACCCGGCCCCGGCGAGAACGCCAGGCGGGCCCGACGACGGCGAAGGCCGTGGCGTCGAACCCGCGCCGCTCCTGGTTTCAGACAGACGCCGGGCGCGAGGGCGCCCCCCGGCCCCCCGCCCGGGGCTTCGGAGCCCGGCCCGGTCCCCAGCCGCGTCCCCGCCGTTCGGTCCCAAGCCTCGATGGCCCTTTGCTTGTCCCTGAGCCAGGAGCCGCCGCGGCCACCTGCCCTGTCCCCTCCAGAGGGGAGCGGCGGGCGAGGCGGGGCCCTCCAGTTCCAACGTTTACCGGGAAAGATGAATTATATTTATTCTACACCGAGTCATAATGGATAACCCGTGTCCAATCAAAAGGGAAAAACCCGGCCGGACGGCGGGTGCTCGAGACGCGCCGTCTTTCAATACGCCTCTTAAGCGGTAATGGGATCGCCCCTTCACACGCCGGGAGCCCATCAAGCGCCCCTCAGACTTGACCCCGGGGTGAAGCGGAGAGTCAGCTCCGTGCCGGCCAATAATGAAGTGGCCTGAAATCATATAAGCCCGCGGCCGCCGCCTGACGCTCTCGTCGGGGCGAGAGGCGCGCTCCTGCTTCGGAGTCACAGTCCATTTCATTTTTCAGGCCTGATGAGATCGCAGCTGTTATCTGATAAAATTGAACAACTATTACCAGGCCCTGCTGCGCACAGCCCCCTCGACCGCTCTTAACAGAAATCCTATACGCTCCACTTTGTCAGCGGTTTTGAATCCGTCGTCACAACAAGATGATAGGAATAATCTTCCCGCCCGAGATTGACAGTTCATTTCAGAAATCAATATTTACAATTTACTTCTTTCAAAGTTCATTCGGGAGAAGATTCCATATTATCCCTCTCCAAATAAGCTGATCATATCTCCGCCGTCCCCGGAATGAGTTTTCCCAAAATGTGAATTTTTGGTAAAAATCAATGTCAGCATTGTGCACTTTAATCTCGCCTGCGATGACAGTAAATCTTTATCTTTTTATGGGGAGACGCCGGTGGCTGCTCACGCCGCTTCCTCCCGGCACAAAGCGGGGTCCGTGCGGACCGCGCCGCACGCGCGCGCTCTAATGTGGCTGGACATGTCTCACCAGGGCCATTAATCAGACGCGCTGACAGCCACCCACGGGGCGGCCCGGCACCCGGCCCTCCGCGCCGCGCGGGCTCGGAGCCGACGCGGGGGCGGCCAGGCTGCCGTGCCCGCGCCCCGGGTCGCACGGGTGCGGTGGCCGCGCCCCGACCCGCTGCGGGCCCCCGCGCTGCTCGTGCTCGAAGCCGGGCCCGTCGGCGGGTCCCCCCTGACTCGGGACAACCAGAGGGAAAGCCGCCTGCGCCCTGGTCCTGTCCGTAAACGCGCGTCCGTCCCCGTGCCCCGCTGCTGCCTGCGAAGCACAGCAGCCGCCCCGACGCCTTCACACGAGCCGGGCCGGAGTCCCGGGCAGCCGGAGTGTGGCCCGTCCCCGGGGAAGGCGCCAGGCCGGGGAGCCCGTCCCACAGACAGGACGCAGCGCAGGGGGACGCGCTCACGCCCCTGATGGGTCCGGTCCGGCCAGGGAGCGAGGGACGCAGGGGTGGTGGCCGGAGCCGCTCCAGGGGGACCAGGACCAGGGCCCTCGCATTCGTGCCACCAGGACGGACGGGTCAGGAGGGCGCCCGCCGGGGTCGGACGGAGTCGCGTTTCCCGACGAGCCCGGGAGGTCGGGTCACGGGCTTAGAGGTCCGAGGTCACCGCTGCGTGTCAGAGCCACGCGTTTCTGCTGCCCGATCCGGAGGAATCCAGGAGGTTCTCCTTCCAGGCGGGGCTGCGGCAGGAAGCACCGAGCGCGCGGTGCCCGCACACGCTGCGCGCGCACCCACGCACGCTCGCACACGCACGCACACGCACACGTACACACCCATACCCACACACCCACACACCCACGCACGCTCGCACACGCACACGCCCACGCACACGTACACACCCACACACCCACGCAGGCTCGCACACGCCCACGCACACGTACACACCCATACCCACACACCCACACACCCACGCACGCTCGCACTCGCACACACACACGCGTCTCGCGTGGCGGTTAAAGCAGCGAGGGAATCCCTAAACCCAGACCCGCTCAGTCCCCCCGCGCCCGTCACGTGGACGTCGCAGGCTCCTCGCCTGGGCACCCGCCGCCCGGTGCGGACACATCCTCCTCCTCCCTCTGCTCGAGACGTGACGCGGCAGTTACCGACGGCTTCCCCAGGCTGCGCTCGGCCGGGCGACGCGGTGCCAGCTCGGCGACAGGCGGGGGAAACGCCCGGCGGAAGGTCTCGGGTTCCCGCGGGCCGGAGCTGACGTTCCAACCGCCGTTCGCTGCGGGCGGGCAGGGCCGTGGCAAATGCCGCCGAAACGAGGCGGGGGGCCTGGGTAGGTCCCGTCTCTCCCTGGCGGGGTTCACGGCCCCGAACGGACGCCGACGTCGGTCGCGGGAGGACTGCGCGCGCCTGCAGGCCGCGGGTCCCACAGGCGTTGGGGCTTTCGCTGGGCGGCCCCGGGGGGCTGGGCGGCCTCGGGACGTCCGGCCTCGGGAAATGGGCACGTTTTACAGGTGGTTTTTAACGTGGCTTCCCGGGCGCGGGAGGAAAACGCGTTCTTCCCCCGAGAGAAGCGTGTGGCCCTGAAGCGCCCGCCCGCGCCCGCGCGCGCGGCTGGGAGAGGAGAGGGATCCAGCCGGCCCGAGGTCGGAAATCCGCTCGGTGGGTCGGTCTCCCCGCGTCCTCTCCGGGAAGGTGGTGTTTCTGACGCGGCGCTCGGCGAGGGCAGGCCCCTGGCCTGCGGGCCGGCGCGGACCGCGTTCTCAGCGCCTCGACCCTGCCGGCGGGCAGGAGTCGCCGGGAGGGGTGGCGGCTCCTTCCCGCGCGGGTTTTCAGTCCGAAGGGAACGCGGCCGCGAGCCTCACTGCCTCTCAGACCCGTAGCGGAGAACGGGCCGGCCTCTCCCCGCCCCTCTCCCTGCCGGTCTCCTCGCTCGGCTTCCAAGAGCAGACGGGATCGGGCGCGTTCCGGGTGGCGCGGCCGCAGACTGAAACGTGTCATCGTTAGTAAAGAAATAAATGCACGAAGACTCTCACGAGGATTCGGAGCAGGCGGCAGAGCGCCTCCTCCGCGGAAACCATCTTCCCTGAGCCCAGCCCCTGGGTGCGGGCGGGAGCGGAGGGGGCGACACAGAGTCCCCTGGGGGTCGGGAGCGATGGGTCACCCCGAGCTGCGGTGACTGCCGAAGGCGGAGGCGCCGCCCCGGAATCCTCCGGAAGGAGCCCCCTCGCGGGCAGGTTCGTGCCGCCGCCCCTAGCGTCCCGAGGCGGCCCGCGCGCGCTGGCTCGGCAGTGCTCCCTGACGGAACGAGCAGCCGGACACTTTCGGAATCCACCCCGCACCGTTGCGTGCCGTTTCGTGTCCCGTCAGCCGTGGACCCGCCAGAGTTCGGGCAGGGTCGTGAGTGGCATGGCCCGGAGCGGTCAGAAATCGCGCCAACACTCAAGCCGCCGTGGAGGGCTCAACAGCAGGCGTCGCCCAGGCTTTAGCCCTGCCCTGTCCCCGCCCGACGTTCGGGCGGGCCGAGGGGCCCCGGCCGCAGCCCCCACGTGCTCCCCAGTTCTCCCCGTTCCCGAGGGGACGCGGTCACGCCGTGAACCGTGTCGGTGTATAAGGCCGAGGACGGGGAATCCTTGCCGTCGTGTGCCAGCAGGCGTCTGGGACCCTAACTCCGGAGAGGCCCGGTCCACGGAGACCGCGAGGCGCTTCGGATTCGGGTGTGACGCGCTGAACGACCCCAGGGCCAGGAGTCAGGGCGCGTGACCTCGGTGACAGGCCAGGGCACGGGGCAACTCCCTGTGGAGCTGGCACACCTCCGCCTGCGGTGGGACCAGATCCTACGACCCGGCCGCTGTGCGGCCCGCGGCAGGCCGACCCGCTCAGGCCGTGCTCATCCCACAGCTCCGGACCCGCTTGAAGCGACTCGTCCCGCGGAGTTTAAGGGTCTCCTATGGCATCCTCCTTCCTGCACAAGGGGCGGGACGGGCAACGACGGGCGCTGTCGCCAACGGAAGAGCTGGGCCCCGGCCGCCCAGGCCGAAGCCCCGGCGCCCCCTCCGGCCTGGCCCCCGAGCGACCGGCTCTGGAGGTTTGCTGCGACGATCCTGGCAGCTCGCGTGGACGTGGGGGGCGCTCTTCGGCCCAGAGCCTCGCGGAAACGCGTCCCCGGCTCGACGGGCTTCGGGCCGGGTTCCGTCCTGCGCCCGCTCCCGCGAGGGGGCCGCGGCGCGTCCCGGCACCCCCGTGGGCTCACAAGTGGCGCCTCTGCGCCTGGCTTCACGGTACCGTTTCCAGCCCAGGCCTGGGCGCGAACCACCGCTCGCTCCCGGCTCGGGTCCCCTTCTCCGCGCTCGTGGCCGAGCTACGTCACGGTCCCGTCTGGATCCTCGTGTCCTCATCCGCGAAGGGCCCTCGAGGCGCTTCCCCAGGTCCCAGACGCCCTGGCGCCCCGGGGGCGAACGGGCGGCCATCGCGACGCTCGCCGTGGGGCCGTGAAGACGGCGCAGAGGCTGCCCCGATGAGTCACGCCCGGCCCCGGCGCCGCAGCCGCCCGAACCGACCTTTTCACTTACGCTCAGTCCTCCCCCGGCTCGTTAGGCCGCCTTCTGCGGGGACGTGCTGACATTTAGCATTTACGGAGGCGACGGCTTTGCCCAGGAGCCTGCCACCCGCGGCCCTGATGACAGGACAGTCACACTGCGCTGATTACAGCTCATCCGAGGGGCGGAGACGTGTCGCTGCGCGCCGCCCCGAAGCGCGGGCGACGCGGCAGTGCCCCCGCCAGCAGGTTCTCACAGGAACCCCTCGGCCCCCAAGCCCGCGACGTCCGTGGGAAAACGACCCTCAAGGACTGCTGTCCCCAGGACCCCCGGGGAGGCGCGGTGGGGCAGAGCCCGCGGGCCTGAGCGGGGCAGGGCAGGCGAGGCAGACCCCGAATCCCTCGTCCTGGAAGCCAAGCACGTTGCAGCAGGACGCACGACACCGGACGGAAAACCAGAGGCCACGGTTTCGTAAAAAATAGAATTTTAAGGTAAAAAACAAACAGCAAACGCAATGAGAAAAGGGGGCGTCCCGTGTGACTCTGAAAACACAGCCGCGGCCGCTCGAGGATTTCAGGGCGACGGTCCCGGGTGCCGGCGACCTTGACGTGACGGCCGAGCGAGGGCGACGGCTGAGGCCCTCCCCGCCGGGCGTCGGCGCGGGGACGTCCTTCAGGGGGAGCCCGAATCCGAGACCGCACGCAGGAGGCCCCTGCCCCGGCCTGTCCCGCTCGGCCGCGGGGAGGTCGGGCCAGGGTGGGAGGGCAGAAAGGGGTGGACTCCCTTGTCAGCGGGGTCCTGGGCACCGTGAGGTACAAAGCCACCTGGTAAAGGTCAGGCCTGCCATTCAGGCACGTCCGAAAGGGGAGTTTTGATTTTTTTGAATAAAAGGTGATTTGCTGCGCCGGGGCTGAGTGCTACATGGGAAGAGGCCCCCCTCCGCCCCGATGGACACACAATGGCGCTTCAGGGAACAATGGCCGCGGAGGCCCGGGCCTGGGCGCACCTATCGATTCCTCCCGAGCTAACGAACGCACCACAATGAGGCCCGCTGCTCGGGGCGCCGGCGGAAATGCCACCCCGTCCTCCTGAGAGACGCGATGGCCGCGTTCCTTACCCCCGCCCCCGCCCCCCGCGCGGCCTGCACAAAGGCACTTCCCGACCCGCGGGGACGGCCTGACCGCGATCCCGAGGTCCAGGCCACCCCTGGCCCCAGGAGCACCCCCTTCTCTATGATCCGCCCTGCGCGCGGCACCCCGGATCACCCAGAAGCCCCCTTTGCCCCGTCACCGAGGTCAGGCGCCCTGACTCCTGCCCCGCGCACCCCAGGGCCCGCCTCCCGCCTTCCCTCTGACATCCGACCCCGCGGGCCTCCTCTGGGTCGAGGAGCAGGAACGTTGCAGCCTCGCGACCTTCAGGGCGGCCCTGCCCCTTGGCCTAGCTCATGGGCTCGCTGTTCGGGCCTCAGATTATACGTCGCGCGCGAAAGCCGTTCCTTAATCTCCAGGGTCATTTAGATCGGCCTGAGAGGTCGTCCTGGTGGGGTCCCAGATGCGTCCCCGGGAGCCCCTCGACAGCGGTGGTCGCCCGTTAGACTGCGTCTCCCATTAGGGGGAGACCCCGCGTCTCCCCGCGCCCCCGCGGTGATCTCCGGCCGGCGAGGCCCGCTCCGCGACCGCCTCCCTGCCGCCCTCGCCACGCCGCAGCCGCTGGGTCCCAGTACACGCGACAAAGGAAAGTCCCTGACGCGTGCGTGGCTTTGGCTGTCACCTGGACGGAGCCAGCATTCTCGGCGTCGCGTGCCAAGGCCCGTTTTCCCTGGCCGTCTGGCGCCGACCCCCAAACCCCTGCTCGCTCGCTGGCCAAGTCCAGGTGCGGCGACACCCTCCCGGGGCTCCCTGCACGCACCTCGGGACCCCGCCGGGGCGCTCGCCTGGGGACGGCCGCTCATGGCTCTACGAGCTCTGGCCCCGCTGCGGTCACCCCGCTCCTCGCGGGCGGGGGGGTCCCAAGTCCTGCAAAGAGCAAGCTCCGCGGGTCAGCGCCTGCGCCCCCCGCGCTCAGCTCCACGTCCCGGGCCCTGGCCGCCGCTGGGCACGGCGTGCTCGCGGGGGCCCCTCGGCCAACGTGAGTCGGAGAAATTGTGTTCGGCTCCACGACGCGTTTGGGTAGAAGAGTCCTCGGGGGACGTTTCGATCGGGCGCCGCCGGGCGAACGGCGCGAGCTCGCACGAGCCGGTTTCCTTTCCCGCCCTTCGGCCACCGCTCGAACTGTACCCGCAGGGGCGGACGGAGGCACCTGGCAGGGTCGTGTTTGCAGGAGAGAGGTCGGGGCGCCAGGCTGGGGCTACGGCCGCCGTCCCGTGTGGCCCGGCCAGAAGCCCAGCGTTAGGTTAGGTTGAAAGGCGACACGAAATGGTGAAAGGAGACGGTAAGCGCCCGGAGCTGGGTGCGGAATGGGGGGAATGAGGTACGCCTGCCCGTCTTTAGGCTCGGCGGGGAAAGAAGGAAACCCAGAGGCGGAGCTGACGTGGGTGAAACGGTTTGAATTTCTTTAAAGGGACTCCTCATGGCAACGGACTGTGGCAAGGGACAGGGCGAGCCTTCGGCAAGGTCAACCGTCCGGGACCTGGAGGGGTGGGCTGGCCCAGAGGTCAGCGTGCATTTCCTGGGGGAGTCGAGAGCTCGGGGAGCAGGATTCGATGGCCGGCGGCGTCCCGTGCCGACCAAGGGCGCGCAGGGCCTGCCGTCCGCGTGTCGGTGGGTGTGGGTGTGGCTGTGGGCAAGCGCCTGCTCGCGAAGGCCCGGGCCCCGAGTGGGCACCGCCAGGGTCCGGTCGCCCGTGTTCGAGTGCGTGGAATCCAGTTCCTCGACTCTCCCTTCTGCGGGTCCCGCTTTCGGTGTAGCCCGGGTCCTGAAGATGTCCCCTGTTTCTTCCTAAAAGTGCCGTGCTTCACGCTGACGGCGATCCGGCGAAGGTGTGGGACTCGGGCAGGTGTCCCTCTGCCTGGGGACGGCCCCACCGGACGGCTTTGCGGCTCCGACAGAAGCACCGTCCGCTTCTTTTACTTGGCTCTTTTTTCTGTTTTACTGATTTTCGTGTCCTTTTTTTTACTTTTTCCGGACGCACCTCATCTGTGACCGTACGGTCACGTGACGACACAGTGCCTTACAGTCAGTGCGTGGACGCCCTCCCCTGACTCCCTTTCCCTCCGAAAGTTGCCTCCAGCTGTCCCAGCTCCTCCGCTGCGTCTCCGACGAAAGATGAATCTCGGCCGATGTTTCCCGAGCGTCGACGCGTAGGATCGGGCGGTTTCACTCGCAGGTTCGAGCCCGGCTTAGGTAATAGGCAAACCCCAGAATCTCGGGAGTGTCCGTTAAGAATCCGGGAAATACGATTTCATCAACGTTTAAGAGACGCAACGTGCTGAGACCGCGTCACAGGCCAGTCGGTCGCTTCCCGCAAATGGCTGCGCTGGCTGAGCAGCTCCTCACCGCGATGACGGCGAAAAGGCCCCGAACGGCTGCTCAGACGACCCGGCTGCGTGGAAGGGCTGGAGTCTGCGAACGCGCGCACGGATGGGGGCACGTACTCCGTACGTCTCTGTCGGGCCCTGCGAGGAGTTCCTAAGGGGAACTCTCCCGGCGAAGCTTCACCTCCTAACGGGCAGCCTCGCCGACGTGTGCGCGGGGCCTCGGTGAGCAAGTCCCCGTCCCACGAACGACCCCATCAGCGCTTCTTTCGGGGCGTGGCCTACCCCACGGCTCCATGCTCAGGGACATTTCCTCTCTGCGCCTGTTTGTAGGGGGTGCGATGCCGGGCACCTCTCTGTCTGCGTCTTTTCTCGACTAGAAGATGGGGCTAGTGACCCCGCAGCGCGTCGCGTTGGTGTGTGTTCCCGGTGGCTCACGCGGAGCCTGAAACCAGTTTTAAGGCTCTCGTTAAAGGCACGATTTTCAGCCACTTAAATGAAGAATTACAAATAATAACAATAATAACAACAATAATGATTCAAAACATAAAGTTCAGTCACCTAAAACGAACATCTAAATTGCCCGAACCTCCCAACTACGAAACAGAGCGTAGGGCTCTCGCGGTGCGTTTGCTTTCGTTTCGGATTTCCGTGTCAGGGGCCAGTCAAGGCGGAGAAAACAGAGGAGCGGCCGGAGCCCAAGACGGCTCGGGTCGGGGCCCCTTCCTGTGGGAACGGGTCAGCGAGGCTGTGGGGAGCGCCCTCTGCGGAAGCGGGTATTTGCGGGCGGTGGTAGCAGCGACGCGTTCTCATTTCGACGCGAGGAGACCAAGTCTCCGTCGCGCAGACGCCCCGGCGCGTACACCGCCCGTCGCGGCTTCGGGCTGCAGAGGCTCCGCCGCGCCCGGCAGCTCCCTGCTTGGGGCACACGCGGCCCTCCTGTCGGTGCCCATTTTTGAAAGGACGTGTCGTGGCAGAGACGCGGACGCCTCGCGCGTCTGCACGAGGACCAGCAGGAGGGGGGCTGCTGGAGGAAGACGTAGGCGACGTGGGCGACGCCATCCAGCGGCTTCCAGAGCCCGTGGATTTCCACAGGAAACGCCACACGCAGGGACCAGGCGAAGGCGACCCGGCGTCCGGGGCGTGTTCTCGCAGACCCGGGTGAGGAAGGAGGAGAACTCAAGGCCCGGGGGAGAAGGGGCAGCGTTTCGGGCGGGGGAGAGGCGGGCGCGTGGGTCACCGCCCTCGGGGGCTCTCCCACTCGGGCCAGGTCCCTCGGCTCGGCCTCCCCATCACGCGGCGGCATCGCCGGCTGCTCGTCCTGCGCCCTCCTCCGCGCCCCCCGGGCCAGACGACCGGCCACGGGCACGTGCGGCCCGCCGGGCTCCTCGGGGCTCGCGGGGGACCGCCAGGCGGTCCGGGGTCCAGCACACGACCGTCCGCGAGCCTCCAGCCTCGCACACCTGGCGTCAGCGCGTGCCCTGGGGCAACGGCTGGCCCTCGTCCCCGGGGCCGCATGTCCAAACGTGCCAGTCCCCGGGGGTCCCCGCGAGAAAGGGAGGATTCGCTCTTCGGATGAGCCTTTGGGGCGTTTGATTCTTGACGTCGAGTGAGGAGCGACAGGGAAAGTCCCCAGATGGAACCGCCACCTCGCCCCCCGGGCCCCCTCCCCGGGCTGGGAGAGAAGCTGGACGAAGGGGGTGCTTCCCGGGCCTGTCGTAAAGGGGCCGGGCGGTCACCCCCGACTCAGTCGTGCCGCGGTGACGCCCGCCCGTCTCCGGCCCCGGGCTCCCACCCCGCGCACCCGCCCCTGTGCCTGTTCCACGGCCCTGCGTGCCCGGAGCGGCGAACCCCACGGTCCACGTTTACCGCCCTTGTCCCCTCCCCCTGCTCCCCCCACACACGCGCTGGTGCGTGTGCGCCGGCCCGTGCGCGCCCCGGGGCGCGGAATTGTCCTGCCCGTGGCAGGTGTCGTCATTCCTGCAGAATCAGCCACCGAATAGAGGAGCCCGGCCCGCTGCGACGCTTGCTGCTTTCTGTCCCCTTTCCCGGTGAAAAGCTGCCATGGACGCCCGGGCGTGCGGCGCACAGCGACAGCCCAGGCCGCGGGCCACGCCGAGGCCCAGGAAGACCCACGTGGCACGGGGCGGATTCCATTAGCGGCTGGCGCTGCTCCACGGCAGCCCGGCTTCCCGGCCCCCGGCCCGGAGAGGTGCGGCTGGCAAGCGTGCGGCCGCGGAGGCCTGCGGGGACGAGGCGCACGGCCGCGGAGGCGGCGCGCGCGCAGGGGGCCGGCGCCCCCCGCGGGGCCCGCACGCGCGCTGGCTGCCACCTCGGCGGCCGCTGCGCTGTCGCCACAGAAGCCGGAGCTCGACACAGGAGCCCGGCCGCGGCCGCGCACTCAGTCTGATGTGAGCCGCCGCCCCCGAGTGCCAGCGCGAGCGGCCGGGGCGACAGCAATCTGGGCAGCCGGGGAAGGCGCGGCTCCACGGAAACCGCGGACCCGAGTTCTCTTCCCTTTTACGTCTTTGTTTTGTTTTGTTTAAATAAACGAACAAAAGGTTTGGGGTTTCCATCAAAGCCGCGGGAAGCGGCAGCAGAACAACGCGCTTCCTCCCGGTGACGTCTGGCAGCCTCCTGCACGGGCCCCGCCCGCCAGCACGGGCCTCGCCCTCGCGGGTGACCCGACGGGGACCCGACGGGGACCCTCCGGCACCTCGGAAGAGACTCTACGGTTTAAATCTCCTGATCAGAATGCAAATCCCGCACCTGAGGTCGCTGGCGACCCGCGTACGGGCCCGGGGACAGGGACCCTACAGGCTCCGCGTGAGTCGCACTCGCTCCCCAGGAGCGGAGTGTCTGTCCGCACGGCCCCGCCGGACGCCGTCAGGGACTGCGGCCAGCTGGCCGGACCTGCTGGGAGCCGTGGCTGCCTGTGTCGAGGGCTTTTCCGGCTCAGGAACCCCACACCGGGGGCCGAGACGCCACCCCCTGGAAAACCCAAAGGCGCAGAAATCACTGACGGCCCCGGCCAAAGCCCACTCCCCGACCAACGGGCGAGACCACATTCACGCCCACGCCCCCGGCCACGCGTGGGCCCCTTCAGCCTCGCCCTGGCCTCGCAGGCAACACTGAGCTTGTCTCGCTCCCCGTAACTCACTGACGGGCAGCGGGGACACGCGGCGGCCCGGCGAGGCTCGGTGACGGGCAGAGCAGTCCCGCCCGAGACCCCGATCCGCGCCGCGGGGCGGGCCGAGGCGCACCGGCTCCCAGAGGCTTTCTCCCCGCGCGTGTGACAGTCCGGGCGGGGAGACTGGGGGCCGCGTGAGCCCGTCCAAGTGTGCCGTCCGGCACCGTAGCTGTCGCCCCCGGGGGCCGCGGGGAGCTGGTCCCTCGGGCTGAAAGACGCGCAGCCGCGGCGCTCTGCAGGCAGCTGGGCCCGGGAGCTAAACAGTTTTAGAAGCTACGGTCGAAGGCGGGCGCTGGCCGCCACACCTGAGACGCAGAAACGGCCGCGAGTGCCGGACGCGCCCCTCCCCCTCGAGGAGCGGACGCCGAGGACAAGAGGACAGACGCGGCGACGCAGTCTCTCCGAACAGTGCGCCTTTCCGTCCGTCGCGGAACGATTCCTCGAGACGCCCCGATCCGCAGGCCCCTGGCTCCGTCTATTTCTGCGTCACGCAGGGCCGCTCTGCCTCGCCGCCTCCGGGCCGCGACCGGGCCCCTCGGAACAGCCCGTGGCTCGGCCGCCGGAGGCGTCCCGACGAGAAGAAAGATGACGCGCGTGCCTGGGGGCTGAAGCCGTCCGCCCGCCTCTCCGCTCCCTGATGTTCCTGAAACTTCCGCAGCCTCAGGCCCGGCGGCCAGCGTCTCACTGGAGCGGAATTCGGTGATGGCGGCGCCCGCCGGCTCCCGCCCTCCTCTCTGGAGCCCTGGCAGGTGTCGGGGCCTGGGTGCCCGCCGGTCCCGGGCCCAGGAGCTCCTCTTCTAGGAAGGCCCCGGACGGGGCTGCCCCAGCTCGAGGCGTCCCCGCGCCGACCCTGGGCCGGGGGCCGCGTCGTGACCTCCGGCCCCCCGGGTGCTGGGGCGCGCGCTGTGGTTATCCAGGTGGAGCCAGAACGATGCGATTCCGCCTATTTGCCATGAAAAACCATCTCGGCGCAAGGACGCCGCAGCCGTCAGGGCGCCAGGCGGGCGGCGGAGATGCTGGCCGACCCTGCCGGCCGCGGAGCTGTCGGCTTCATCGGCGCCCCCGGCGGCGCTGTCCCCGCGTGGTTCTGCTCACTTGGACGTGTCGATGTGGGGCGTCCGGCCGTGACCGTGTCTCCGCGGTTTGGGTTTAATGAGTTCGTGTGACTTTTCCATCGGCGCCTCCCAGACCCCAAAGGGGAAACGCTCTGGCCCCGTCACAGGAGGACGCGCTGCGTTTGCTGCAGGGCGAGGCGCCCCGAGTCAGCTGCCTGTGGGCACCGGGCCCCTTGGCTCCCGGGGCCGCGCCTGGGGCGGGCAGGACCCCGAGCTCCTGCCCGGGCCGGGCCCCAGCCCCCAGCCCCCAGCCTGCCCGGGACTCGGGCTCCCGGCCTTCCCAACGCGCTGTCTCTCGTCCTCGGGTCAGAGGCCACTCCAAAGGCGCCGGGGGCTTGTCGGCCGCCGACACGAAAAGGGAAACATCCTCAGGGCGAAGGGACACGGTCAGGTCGAGCGGGGAAACCGAGGACCCGCCGCGGCCCCTGCAGGGCCTCCGACCCCTCCCCACTCGCCGGGTCACTGCGGTGTCCCCAGGGCCCCGTGAGCTGCCCAGCAGCGTCCCCTGGAGGAGCCCGTCTCCTGCGGGCCCGGCACCCCAGGGCCCTCCTCAGCCCTCACGACCTCTACCCAGGCCCCGGGGCTCCTCAGCCTCGCCCGATCTCGTCGGCAGCCCCAGCGAGGCCGGCGCGGGCTCCGGAGCTTCCGGGCCACCGGGAGGATGACTCTGGCCAGCGTGACCTCGGAAGGGTCTGACGATAAAGCCAAACGTCACTGGCGTCCCGGGCACGGAACAATCCGGACCTACTGCTAAGCAGCTGCGGGGAGAACGGGTCTGCGTGGCGTCAGGGTCCCCGCGGCCACGTCCGAACGAGCCAGGACGCGGGGGAACCGCTGAGGACGCCAGAAACGGGGAGAGCACAGCCTGGAGGAGGATCGGAGCGTCAGCTGGCCCCGCCGCTGGGCGAGCCAAGTGCCGGAGCCACGCGAGGCCGGAGAGAAGGCGCCGCCGCGTTCCTCCCGCGAGCAGCGCTCGCCGTCTCAGACGGTGGAAAAGGGAAGCGGTTGCGGCGAACGCTCACGATTTGAACAGAAGGAACCGAAACCGCGATAATCAGACGAAGAACTCCCCGGGGTTCGAAGTGGAGGCGCCGGAGCTGGAACCGGGAAGGCCAGGGCAGTCGCCGGGGCGAGCAGGGACCGAGAGAAACCGGCCGAGGGAAGCCGGGCGCCTCGCGAGCACCGAGGGCCCAGCGTCTCCGCCGTCGGGGCCCAGAGGGACTGGAAATGCATTTGCAGAAACACGTGGATCGTTTCGGCGAACGACACGCAGCAGCTGCGACAGGTGACAACTTCCCGAACTCCGTCCGACTGTGCCGGGACGAGACCCTCCGTGGGGCGGTCCGGGGCCGCGGCCCAGCCCGGCGGCAGAGCTGGAGGACGGCGGTGCTGCCCCGGGACGCACCTGCGCAGGTGAGGCCCTGGCGGCGTCCACGGCCGGGAGGCCAGGTGCCCCCGGACGCGCGGGGAGCGGCTGCACCTGCCTCACGCGCGTGGGGGGAATCTGGGAGTGGAAGAGCCTCGGGTCTCCCCACTCGCGTGTCGCCAGCCCGGCCCAGGCGTCGGGCCCCGGGCTTCGCCCTGTGCGCCGCGGTGGCCGGCGCGGGGTCCCCTGAGCACTGCCCAGGGGGCTCCGGCTCGCCTGGGGCGCCGGAACGGGCCGGGCTCCCGCCGCTGTGTCTGCCGAACTTCCCAAGCGCGCCCAGTCCGCAGCCCCCGCCCCAGTCCCGGGTGACCCAGCGCCGGCGAGACCCGCTCGCCCGGTGGCCCGCACCCCTCGCCGACCAGGGCAGCGCCGGTGGCAATGGCCGGGCCGCGCCACCGCGCGGGGTCCACCCCCTGCCGTGCCCGGGCTCTTCATCGCCCCGGCCCCCACACCCCAGATCCTCGGTCCAGCTCTCGGGGGCCCCGGAAACCAGAGCCCGTCGCCAGGCTTCCCTGGCCCCACGGCTACTGGGGTGTTGGGGGTGCAGAGGACGCACGGGGCGCAGGGGGGACCGTCTGTCCTGCGCGTGGCCCCGTGGGCACCCACCTCGTCCTCGCCGAGTCAGTGCAAACAGAGCGGGTGACGGGAATGAGACAGGGGTCTCAGTCCCTCATTTCGGGGTGATTCACCCGCTTTTATGTTCCCGTCGTGGACGATCATGGGGCTCGCGCCCAAACCTTTAGCACGGCCCTTGGACCCGGGCGCCCCGGGAACGCGACGAGGGTCCCCGCCACCCAGCTGTCCCCGCGGGGGGTGCGCCCGTGGGCCCCGCCCCCTCCGCGCGGGCCCGGCCCTAATGTCGTTTGCCTGGGCCCGGCCTCCGAGATCTAATTCCCACCGCACGGCGGGACGGAGACGGGACCAGGCGTCTCGCGGGACCCGTAACCTCGTTTGGATCGACCCCCGTGGCAGATGAGCCAGGACAAGGGGGCTGGGAGGAAGCAAAGGGGTCCTTCCCCGTGCGGAGGACCCGGGGAGCCCTCGCGGGGCGCCCGCCGTGCCCGGGGAAGCCGGGCCTCGGGGCCGGCGCGGGGCTCGCTGGCGGCCGGGACGCCCGGAATGAAGCGATCCCTGATGCATGAACGAGCCCCAATGAAATAATCATATCCTTCGCGGTGGCAACGGGCTGGCGACGCCGTAATTGACCAGATTTATGGCCGCCGCCTCGCGCCGCCTGCGAAACAGCCGGCTATTCTACTTAATCTCGCGGCGGAGGAGTTCCTGGCTGGTAATCCATTGTTAAACATCGTTTAGGATGATGGATGGCGACGCCAGCCTCCCGGCATAATCAATTCATATCTCATTAGCACATATTATTTATGATTCTCATAATGGGACCTGCAGGGGTCTCCGGGGGGCGGCGCAGACCTCAGCTGTCGTCGCGGGGCGCGGAGATATACTGTAGCTTATGAGTTAATAAGCGCGAAGGGAGCGACTTCCCACGGTATCGATCGCGCGCCCCGCGCACGTGGCGGCGGCCGCCGCGCCCCTCACGGAGCTCGGAAGGGGTTCGAGGTCGTAACTCAGCCCCCCGCGCTTCCGGGGTGACGAAGTGATCCGGGGGACGCCCCGCCCGCCGCGGCGCCCGGCCTGGAGCGCCGGCACCGGGCGGGCCTGGGCGGCCGCGGGCCGCGCCGCGGGAGGGCCCCCGCCCCCGCCGTCTATGAAGATAAATCGCCGTCCTCCCGGCTCCGGCCCCGCCGCTCCGGAGGGTGCTCGCGCGCCCGGGCCGCCTCGCAGGGCGACGAGAGCCCGCCGTGATTCATGGCGCGCCCGCCGCCGCGGCTGCGCCGGGCGCCGTGTCACAGAGTCAACTGCCGCCTCAATTAAAGTGCATTTGAGGATCGTTTTATGCTCCGGCTCATAAACATCAATAAGGGAAAATGAGTAATAAATGGCTGTCTGCGGCACAGAGCCCCGGCTCATATTTCAGGGGAAAATGAAGACAAAATGGAGCTGGGATGCGCCCGTGGAGGCCCCATTAGCCGCCTGGCTGACGAGGGGCCGGATCGATCGCGGCGGCCGCGGCCGGCCGTCGGTGGCCGCCGAGCGGCCGGCGTGGGAGGACGCCTGACGCCCGGCCCCGTCTGCGGGCCCGAGGAGGCGTTCCCGGGGCTGGAAACGCTCCCGCGTCCGTTCCTTCCATCCCTTCTGGGTCGCCCACTCCTGGGGACTTTCTCCCTCTCAAGGCTACTGCGTTCGCCCCGGGGTCTGGAGAAAGAGTCGCACCAAACGCGGCCCCGCTGGCCGCTCCGCCCCGCGCTCCCGGGGCTGCTTTCTCGGGGTCACCCCCGCCCTCTGATCAGCAGAGTGCCGCCCGCCACGAGGAACCGAACGGCAGCCTCCGGTGACACGCGAGGGCGCGGACTGGCGGCTTTCGCATCCCCTGCCCCTGCGAGGAACACACTCGGCAAGGACCTCGCACGCAGGGAGAGGCCGGGAAGCACCCTCCACGGGGCCCGCAGAGGTGGCCGTCGATGGCGTCGCCCCGCAGGGACGGGGTGGGGGCAGGGAAAGCGGGGGTGGAAGGGGGGACAGAAGCTGTGGCCACCCCGGTCGCCGTCCCCTGGGAGCGACTCTCACGCCTCCCGTTGGCTGAACCCGAGGGCCCCGCGGCGCTTCTCAGACGTCTCGACCCCGAGAGGCGCTGCACGCGGGCGGCCACGCGGGGGGCCGGCGGGTGCCGCTCCGGCTGCGACTGCCCGCGCTGAGCTGGGCCCCGAAGGCCCGCCCGCAGGACGTCAGCTTCCCCGCGTTTTGCCGCGCGAGGTTCCGTGTTTCCAGCACAAGATGCCTCCCCCCCCCTTTTCTATACATTTTTACTATCGATGGTCACATTTCATCTTGACCGACTCGGACTGAACCCGGCCGAGGAGCTCCTCCGCGCTGTGACATGCGTGATGTCCGCGACCTTGAAACGCAGCTCGTGTGGGGAGCGGAGGACGTGGCCTGCGGCGCCGCACGTTTGGGCCGACGGAGGCGCCATCGAGGACTGCCCGGACGGCTCTTTCTTCGTGTGCCCACTCGCTGCCGCCCGGCCCCTTTGTTGTGCCGAGGCTGGCGAGCCAGGAGGGGGGGCTCCTGTCTGGCCAGAGTCGCGTCCCCCGCCGGCTGCCCCGGGAGAGAGGCTGAGTAATTAAAAGGGACAGTTTAATCGAGCTTCGAAGGTCGTATCAGGAACCTCAAAAGGCCTGCAAACGCGACCCTAATGGCTTTCCTCGCCTCATTTTTAGGGAGAGACGTGGCTAAATGGAGCCTCCCGCAGTCAGGCCCCCTCCGGCCCCGTGCGTTAACCGTTTCCGAAGCCCCGGACGCTCGCGTTCAGGACCAGGGGGACAGCCGGCCCGGCCGCGGCCCCGGCAGGGTGCCTCCCTCGCGTCCGCACGCTGGCGGCGCACCTCGCCGTCGCTGCCAGATTCGGGTCCGGCCCTGGCGGTGCACCCGGCGACCGCGGCGGGAGGGTGCGGGTCCCCCGCAGAAGTGGCCACTCGGGGATTTCCTATTCGCGCAGACAGAAGTCCGGGGAGGCAGCCCACCCGCGGGCACACGCTCCACGCCGCCGCCGGGGTGGCCTGTGTCGGCCCGTGTCCCAGCGACCCCGTGGCTGAGCCTAAGTCGCGTCCTGCAGCGCGGGGCCCGGGCGGGGCCCACGGGGAGCCTGTTCACGGTCGCGGAGATTCCCACGGGGACTTCGGACCTGGCCTCCCGGGGCGGACGGCGGGCGCGCGGGCCACATCCGCTCGTCCCCCACGGACAGGCCGATGGCGGGGGGCGGGCCGCGTCCGCGACGACAACGAAGGGACCCGAACCGCTTAGCGGGGCTCGCTGGGTCCACGTGGTGAAAACTGTCGTGTCAGTCCCTGTGAGTCGTAACTATCCAGATTCCAGCCTGTAACCCCAAACAGCCATCCGAGGCGCTCTTCGGGGGCGGCCGCGCTGGCCGCACGCAGGACATCGCAGCAGGGGCTGAGGCCCCGGCCAGCAGAGGAGCACACGGGGGGGGACACGGCGCGTGCTGAACCGGGTACGTCAGCCACGCCTTCTGCGAGGGGGAAGCTTCCGTCTGGGCGACCGCGGGGCGAAGGGCTGTGCTGTGACCAGTGCGTCCGGCCGTCCGTCCGTCCGTCCGCTCGGAAAGCCCAGGGCTGGGCAGAGGGGCTCGGGCCGGGAAGCTCTCCCTGGCTTGCTGCCCCCTCGGCCACCGCGGTGGGCGCCACCGACGACGTGTATTCGCACGGGCCACGGAGACGCGGCTCGGTCGGGACGCAGGGATGTGGACACGCGCCTCCCTCCAGGCCCCCGACCTGGCTATCGATCGGCGGTCTGCCGTCAGAAACTCCGGCCGGCACGGAAAACCTGGCGAGCTGCCGACCGCTTCAGGGCTCCTGACGGCTCCCAGCCGCCGCGACATCTCAGGGACGGGCAGGGCTGCGTGTGGACCGGACGGATCCGAGGACGCTGGCGCGCCCCGGGCGGACGTCGCACAGGTGCCCCCAGCACTGCCACTCGTCTCACAGCCCCGGGGGGCGCCTGTGGGCGCAACGAGGCCCGGCCCGCGCCCCCGAAGACGTGAGACTCGAGATTAAACCTCGAGGGGCAACCTTCACCAAGGCCAGGCTCACGGCACCATCCGCCGCGACGGACTGAGACGTGAGGGAAATCCCTGGGGTCCGCAAGGAGCCGGACGCGGCGCCGTCTCCCTGGAGGCCCTGGCTGGCGGCGGGGGCACAGGGACCGAGGCCGGGCCGCGAGCCTGGGCGCTGCCGCCCGTCATAAGAAGCATGTGACGCCGCGTCAATACCTAATCGTATTAGCTATTCTGCAGGGGCCCCGGGAAGAGCGACGCGAGAGCCGTCCCCATCGACCGGCCGCCGAGGGCGCCCGGCCCCGCGTTTGCGGAGCTGGTCAATCGCCATTGAATTTTTCATCTCGGGCTGGAGCGGAAAATTAACAGAAGTCGGGAAATTTCATAGCGCGCCGCTCAGGGGCACGCGCTCCCGGGGCGCGCTGCGCACTTATGCATTTCTATGCATTTTATGCATTTTATGCATTTTTATCCATTTCTATGCATTTTACGTATTTTTGTGCATTTCTATGCATTTTATGTATTTTTATGCATTTTTATGCATTTTATGCATTTTATCCATTTCTATGCATTTTATTCATTTCTATGCATTTTACGTATTTTTATGCATTTCTATGCATTTTATGCATTTCTGTGCATTCTATGCATTTTATGCATTTTTATGTATTTTTATGCATTTCTATGCATTTTTATGCATTTTTATGCATTTTATGCATTTCTATGCATTTCTGTGCATTTCTATTGCCGTTTTCCTCAGCGAGCGCGTGCGGCTGTCGCCGTTTCCATCAGAACCATCCGCCTGTGCCCTCTGGCTCGCAGGACGTGGAACAGGCACGAGGCTAAGGTCCCGTCACCTTAAACTGGTCGCCGCCTCCCTCAGCGCTGGGACGCCGGTGACCCCTCAGCGTCAGTGCCCGAGGTTTTCTCTCCCCGAGTTCACAGGCCGAAGTTTCAAACTCCCATTGGCCGAAATGACCCGTCGTCGCGTTCAAATTGTACGGAATAAACCTTGGACGGAGAAAAGGCCTGAGTTTGTCTCCGAAGAGAAACTCACACGAGGGCTGCGCCTGGTCGGGGACGGCGGGAAGCACTGTGTCCGCAGGCTACGCCCTAGTGACGCAGACTCGAAACCACGTGTGACCCGGAACGTCGCGCAGCGACAGCGCGCAAGGGGGGCAGCCGGAGCGCGCGTCCGGGGCGGCGGCAAAGCCGAGCTCGCGGCGCACCCAGAAGGTCCCGGCCCCGGCGTCGGTCCAGCCGAACGCAGCGACCAGTGCCGGCCGGAGGGGCCTGCCGGGGCCGGGGCGGGCACTCGCCAGCCCCAGGTACTGAGGTCGGGGTGACCGTGGCTGCCCCCTCGGGATTTCAGAAATAAACACGCCCGGGGGCTTTCGGGGCCGCGCCATCCGCTTTCGAGACCCGACATTCGGACAGCAAAGCGGGGCTCTACGCGGTGAGTCGGGCGTGGGGGGGGCAGTGCCATCTCGCCCCGGCCCCCACGGACGCGCGGGGCGGGCCCCTGGGAAGGCGGGCGCAGCGGGTGCTTCGGGTCGGCTCTGCCTCCTTCACGGAACGCGGGGCGCCGAGGGCCCGTTTGCAAAGGGAACGTCAGCAAAAATCTGCTGTTTCCCCGAAAATTCGCCGGCGTCGGAGGAAGGTGCGCGCGTCCCCTGGCCCCAGGCCTCCCCTCATTCGATCCCCGCTTAGTCTCGCCAACCCCCTTTGCTGCTGAATCCGCGCCTCCTGAGGCCGCAACGCGCCAAAGGACCGTCGCTTCCCAGGCCCCCAGCGGAGCCTAATTGGCCCCCAAACCCGCGTCCCCGTCTCCGGATTCACAGCGACGCGTGGTCTCCCGACCCCTGTGCGTCACCTCCCTGACGGTCATGCAGTTCGGGCTCCGGCCCGGGGAGCGACGCGCGGCCGAAAGCCAGCTCCGGGGGGGAGTGCGGCGGGTCGGGAGGGGCCCGTGATTTAGGATGCGGGCGACACGGCCTCGATGCCAAACGCCTGTGAAGGTTACGTCTCCAAGCGCCCTGGTCGGGGGGACTGTCCCCCTCCCCGGCTCACACCACACAGAGGAAGGAAACAGAGACACGGACGGGGAGAGAAGGGGCAGCGCAGGCCTGAGGAGAGACGGACTGTGCGTCCCCGATTCTAACAACAAACCGGAGCTCTACCCGCGGCGCGGCCGGTGGCCCACCCCGCCCGGCGCTGTTGTCGTCTGAGCCGTTAGACTCTTTGCCGGAAATTTCCGCGTTTTGTCCGATTCCGCGTCACACGTGCGGAAGGTTAACGCCAGCTCGGTCACAGGCATTGCGTCCATCCCCCCCGGACGCGCCCGGAAGAGTCGCTTGAGCTGTCCTCGGGGTTTCCAGCCGCGAACCCGGATTTGCTCACAGCTGCATATTCCGCGCGCGCCACCGACACGGGCTCCTGTCCCTGCCTCGGAGACGCTCCCGGAAGCGGGAGGCCGTCCCTCGTGTGGACTCACAGGGCCGTCCCTCGTGTCTCCAGGTTCCGGCGCCACGAGTGCAGGGACCGCGCGATGTGCCGAGCCCCTCGCTGCCCTCGAGGCCGGGACGGTGGACCCTGTGAACGGACACGTCACCCTCTCAGTCTGTCTCCAACGCTCAAGCCCCCGCTGCCGCCCTTCTCTCCCCCGACGTGACCGTACCGTCACCCCCACCAGCACGGATGACACCGCGCCCGACGTTCTGTGCGTGTGTGTGCGTGTTCATGTGCATGTGCATGTGTGTGCGTGTGCGTGTGCGTGTGCACGTGTGTCTGTGTGCATGTGTGTGTGCGTGCGCACACGCGCGTGTGGATTCCAGGCCGGACAGCTCAGAGCCAGGCGTTTTGCTCTCCGGGCCGCCGGACGGCAGCGACGCACGTGGCCGGTGACAAATCCAAACGGCCCGAATGAGCGCGACGGCCACGGCCCGGAGGTCGCGTCCACGGCCCGGAGGTCGCGTCCACGGCCAGCAGGGCCGGGCGGAGCCGTAGGGGGGTCAGAGGGTGTGGAAGCCCCTGCTGCTCCGAGCGACGCTGGGTCGCGGCCGCCTCCGCAGGCGGGTGCCGGGTGCTCGGCGCCCCTGGCTGGCCCGGGGGCCGCGTCGGGCCCCGAGACGGAAAACAGTGACGAGGGCCACACGGGCTTCTCGGTCTGCTCCGACCCTCCGCACGCGTAACCACCACCTCCCCCGACGGTTCGGACGGCTCAGGTGTGTCCCAGGCGGGTTCCGTGTGAGCTGCTCGCGGGATGCCCTGCCCGGGGGGCGCCGCCCATTCAGCTCGGCCGCGGATCTGGGGCTGGAAACGCGGGAAAGCGGGTTCTGTACCGACGCCGAACCCAGACGCTCCCATTTCGTTCCGTAAACTGTGTTCGTGCTTCATGTCCCCTGAGGCCCAGTTACTGCCAGTTCCAAGGGAGCCCAACCCCGTCCCCGCGGCCGGAGCCACGTTCGGCTCAGACGCGGCTCCGCCTCACGCGGGTGTCTGGAGGCGGCCGTGGGTCCACGCCAGGCGCCTTCTTCTCAGGCGAGATCAGTGACGCGGCACGAAACGGAAGATACTCCGGAGGCGGAAACGCTGGAAGGTTCTGGAACTCTGTCCCCCGTACAGCCCGGCACCGTCGTCAGGACGCGGCCGACAGCATTTGGCTTTGAAATGTTTTCGTTTCTCTTTTTGGTCCATTTTTATCCAGAAACTGAAAACGACGATGAATGAATGTGTAGGAAGGAGGTGGAGGGAGACGACGAGGAGAAGGCGGCGGTGGCTCTGGTGGGCCCCAGGGGGCTGGAGCGGCCGGAGCGGTCGGGGCGCTCGGTCTCCGCCACCCTCGCCTGGCCGCGGACGCGTCCGGGGCCGGCTTCACCCCCGGCCTGGCGATTTGCTTCGAGCGCAGCATCATTTCCGCGCGGATTTAATAATTTACAACGGGCAGAGCAGCTGACACTAGGAGCACGTTTCTCATGACGACGCGGTGTCGCCGCGGTGCCCGAGTATCCGTTCAGGCCCTCGACGATGTCACAGGAAAACGGATCACACGCGGAGAGAGCTTTCGCGCAAACACGTTTTCAGCGCGCGTCGTCCAACCGAGAGCGCGGCTGTTCCCCGGGCCACGCCCGTGCTGCGGTCCCGGTGACAAAACCGCGCGTGGACGCGCGAGGCCCACGCCTCGACCTGTGATGGACCCGAATGACCTTTTATTCCTTCGCATAGAACTAATCCCCCGACCCCGGGAAACACATGTCGTCCCTGGTAAGCCGAGACGGAGGCTGAGGCTTTCCAAACTGCGAACGCGGCGTGTTGAAGCCGCCGGTTCGGTCCCCGGCGTCCCCCGGCGCAGGCGCTGCAGCCTTTCATTCCACGTGAAGCCCCGGAGGCGTGTGGACGACGAGACAGAACCTCCGGGCCGGGACGAGCGTGACTGCACGGTGCTGGCTTCCCCGTCGCCGCACGGTGATGCGGGGAGCTCCGCAGTGGGGGCCCGAGTCCACCGCGCTTCGATGGCCGCGGCGTCCGCCGTGCGGAGTGCCTGGCCCGGCCCGGGAGCACGGACCTGCTTTCTGGGGAGAGAGGCCGAGGCGGCCGCCGCCACCCGGATGCAGGCCCCGCTGCAGCCTCTGAGCCGGTGCGATGCTGCCACCACATGGAAGCGGCGGCCGCACGTCGCCGGCTGAGCCCGTGCGAGCGGGAGGGGAGGGGCACTGAAGGCCCGCAGACCCGGGGCCCCGGGCGGCTCGGCCGCGGGGATCCGGGTCCCAGTCGTGGAGCGCGTCGCCGTCCCCGCTTTGTCCGGTGCCAACGGTGGACGCCGACTGGGGAGCAGGCCGGCTGCTACGGATGGCAGCACAGCGGGTTTCTAGGGAAACGCCGTCCTCAGCGTCCACCCGGGCCTGCTTCGGGCGTTCGAGACTCGGGCCCGGCAGCGGCTCAGACGGCAGTTGTCCCGTTCGCGGTCACAGAAGTAAAGATTTTACAACAGTTTTTAACCAAAAAAAAAAAAAATGGGCAAGAAAAGTGACCAGGAAGCAAAGACAGCGGAAAACGCTTTTCCCGAAAGAGCGACAGCGCACACGGTAGCCCGAAGCTGCTCCCCCCGTTTGGGCGGTGACCGGACCACGGGACCGGCCGTCGTCAGCGCCCTCTTCCGCCCTTTAAGCGACGGTGGCACTTTGCTCGCGCCGCGGCCGTGCGGGAACACGTCGATTGTTGACGACTGGGAAACGGGAGGCTTTTAAGGAACGAGGCGGACGGGGATGGCATTAGTGCCCGTCGGTGGCCCCGGAGACTTCTGCCTCCTCACGGGGCTGCCCGCTTCCAGCCGACGTTCGGAGCTGCGCGGCGTCGCGCTCGGCGGCGACGCCGTCTGCAAAGGGTTTCACTTCCACTCGTGCTTCCATCAGCGTCGCCACCGCTTGCGCTCACAGCGCGGCGACGCCCGTGGGGTCCGGGTATAAGTTACGCCTCCATTGGCGCCCGCGCGAGGCTCGCCGCACCGCTCGGCGAGTGGCGCGTTCTGAGGCCTGTTATTAGGCCCCGGATTTTGTCATCGTCCCTCCGAGGCGCAGCGCCGGCTGACGAAGTGTCCCCGCTTCAAAAGTTGCAGCATCTCGGGAGGCGACGTGCCTGCCGCAGCCGAAAGGCGCTATCCATCAACGCGCGCGCGGCCTGTCAGGGGTCCCGTCCCTCATTCTGCATTGCTCCCTCGCGCGGACCCGAGTCGGCCCAGGAGGTTATTTTAATTTCGTTTCTCGCGTGCGGCACACGCTCCCGTCAGGTAGACGCACGCGTCAGGACGGGGCCCACCGGTCCTGACGACCCCACCTCCCCCGCGGGCCTGGGGCGGGGGGGCTCCGAGCGGCGGGCCTCGCCGCCCCGGGGGACAGGACAGCGTCGCCATCGCGGGGGAAGGCGCCTTCCGTTCGCCTTTCCCCTTCCCGGAGCCGTGCGGAGGGCCCTCGCCCACGCGGGGGGCGTGTGGCCCCAGAAGGGGCGACGTCCGACCCTCCCACCTTAGGCAGGCATCGGGGGTCCCGGCCAGGCTCGGCCCCCGCCCCTGGCGCCCGCCTCGTCCCTCCTTCTGGAGGGGCAGGCTCCACCCGGCTCCCTACAAGCACCTCCCGGGGGCGGCGGCGGCAAGCGGGCCGGTCTGTGCCCGGTGAGTGACGATTCAGGAGCGGGAACCGCGAGCCGCCGACTGACGTGAAGTCACAAGTCCGTGAGGACAGCAGACCCGGGGGGCGGCGGCTCGCTCCGTCTCTCGGATTCTCCAGTCAAACACGCAGACGTCACGGCGGGACCAGCCCTGAGCGCAGGGCAGCGGCTCCCGTAACCGCGGCCCCGTCGTCCGCGCGCACCGTGATGGCTGCACGAGGCCGGCGTTCGGCTGCGGTGATTACCGTTTCCCTGATTTTTAGAGCAAAAACCGAAGAAGGACTCGGATCGAACTTGTTAAGCATCTGAAGGACCAGAAACGCCCTCCAGCGTGCAGCTGCCACGCGGGGCCTGGCGCGCGGCGCGGCCGTCCCGCGAGCACGACTCTCCTTCGCGTTTGCAGACAGAAACCCCTTTTACACCCACAGCAGCTGGAACCGCCCCCGTGCGTTCGGCCGCGGCAAAGGCTCCCAGGGCCGTGCTCCGGGGAGCGCGGGGCCCGCCTGCGAGCGCTGAGCGAGCTCCCCAGCTGCGACCCGGCGGCAGGCCGAGCCCCCGCGGCAAATGCCAGGCTCTATTTTTAAGCCCCAGCCCGCAGCTGCCGCGCCTCGCGCCGTGGGAGGGCCGCTGGCGGCGCCGCCGGGAGGCGTCGCTGACACTTCCCGTGCGAGGGGCCCAACGGGGGTGCGAGCCGGCGCTCCTGCTGGGTCTGGGCCGAGGGGCCAGCGCGGCGCGGTGAGGAGCCCCTGCGGACGCGGGCGCTTGCCCGGTCAGCGCACTGGGCCCACCCCGAGCCCGCAGGTCACCGCAGGAAGTGTCGCTCTGGGGGACGTGCTGCCTGGGGCTGGTTCGCTTTTCCCATCAGCCCTAACGTGGCGGCAGCGGCGCAAGTTCTCCTAGGGAGGTCGGCGCACGTGTCCCTCCCTAAGCGACGACCCTGGGGCCACGCTCGGGGCCTTCGTTTTAATGAAACTGAGTCTTCTCCGAGCCTCCCGCGCGAGGCTTCAGGGTCCATCGCAGACGCCGGTCGCACGACCCCCAAGGCGGCCCTTCAGGCTGACGCCGGTGGCCGGGGCGGCCTCTGCGGCCGAGAGGACGCTTTGGGGTGAACGTGCTGTTGTGCAGACCCCGACCCCCAAACCGGCGTCCGCCGGCTGTTGAGCCCGGGCGCGGCCGGGTCACGACGCCCGCGGCGGCCGGGGCTAGGGGGGAGCGCAGACGGCGGGGACGCGCTGCCCGGTGCCCGCCGCCCCGCCCCGCCCCCGCGTCGCTGCTTCACCCTGGACCGCGCCCACCCGCTCACGCTCCTGGCGCACGGTCCGCCTTGTCCGCGTCAGTGAGCACGTCTACGTGAGGCCGTCGCCCTGCGTGACAGACGAGGCCGCTCTGCCCCTCTCCCCCGGTGCGGCCGCGCGAGGACGGGGCTGCGGCAGGCCCCGCGAAAGCGTTTGGGGTGCGGCCGGAGCCGTGTGAGCCAGTCCGGGCCGAAGCGGGTCGACGGCGAGTGGCCCTGGCGACGACGTGCAACTTCGGAAAGCCGTGTCATCCAGCTCGTGCCCCCGGGGCGGACGGGGCGGCTCTAACCGGAGGGGCCGCGGCGCGCGTCTGTGGCCCTAAGGATCCACGGTTCGTGTCTGCCAACCCCCTGAAATTTCACCCGAATTGTCCGTGTCGGTCGCAGTTTCTCAGGGGAGTCCGCGGCCGCCCTCGGGGTTCTGAGGGGCTGCGCGGGTCAGAGGTAACAGGGACCATTGATTAACCACGGCCCGGAGCTGCGAGGGGGCGACTCTAGACGGGCGGGACCCCTCCCTCTCTCCCGGGGCCCGGGCGTGTGAGGGGAGGGTCGCGCCGGGGCCCACCGGCTTCTGCCATCGCGAAGCCACCGGCCCTGTGTGGGGTTGGGGGGGCGGGGGACGCGGGAAACAGCGGGATCGGGAGCTGAAAGACGCGGGGCCCGAGCCGAGGCGGGACGCGGGAGACTCGCGGCGTGACAGACACTTCAAACTGTGCGATCGGACCTCATAAGTTATTGATGAGGAGCCATTACTGCTCATCCATGTTTGATGAGGGCGGCGCTGCCTTCTCGGCGAGATTATAAAATATTTGTGCTGCACAATATGGATGAGCCTGCCCGCTGCCACGTCTCGGGCAGCGCGTGCCCGGCGGAACGGCACCAGGGAGAGGGGCCGGCGCAGAGTCGGGCGTGATCGATGGGGCGCGTGCGGGGGCCGCTCCGCGGACGGTGGCCGCCTGCAGCTGTGCGTGCGCGCGATCGTGGGCCGCTCGGTGGCCGGCCGGGCCACAGGCCCCCCTCAGGGGAGGCGACTCCGAAGCGCGGAACGGCCCCTCAGACAGGACGACGTCGCAGGAAGGCGCGTCTGCCGTTTCCCGAACGGGGGTGGCGGTTTCTCCGGGATGACGCCCGCTGCTCGCGCGTGGGAGGCCGGGGTCCGCCCCGGGGGTCCCCGCGCCCTACGGCCCGGGCGCAGGGCTTCTCTGTCCCGCGTGGGCCGCGGCCGGCGATGCTCGCGGGGCTGGGACGCTCCAGACTCGGGGGTCTTTGTCACCCTCATGCCCGTGACGGGCGATGCCAGCTGAGCCGCACGCCCTGGGCCACCCCGCAAGCAGACGTCAGGTGGCCCCGGGCGACTCGGCGGCACAGACGCCGAGCGCGCAGCCCGCGGTGGGTTCAGGGTGCGTCCCGGGGCCAGCGTAACGCGACTCTCGGGCTAAGGCGGTCGGCAGCGCACGCCATGCCGCCCTCGCTCTCCCAGCCAGCACCCCCGGTTTTAACGCCCGACACCCCATTCGCGGTAACGGCCGCAGCGAACATGACACGTGAGGCCGATCAGCGCCACGCGCCGGGCCGTGCGACCAACGTGGGACACGTTCGCGGAAGCAGCGCTCGGGGACGCACGGCCAGACGGGCCGGGGCGCTCTGAAGCCCCCCCGGGGCCGCGAGCTCGACCCCGGGGCGTGCGGGGCCCACGCAGGGGGCTGGGATGTGCCTGCGCGGGAGACGCGCACCTGGGCGGCCCGCCCTGCCCTCCGGGAGCCTCCGCCGCCGCTGGAGGCCGTTTCCTCAGGGAAGGGAATTTCCTAATCAGGTTCCTGCCGCCAGGGACGCCGGCAACTCAGACGCGCCCCGGGAGCCCCCGGGCGCCCCCTTGAAGTGCAAAGGTGCCGGCCCCAGCGGACGAGGGAGGCCGCGGGCTCCGCGCCGAGAGGGGGAGCTGCAGCTGCCACAGCCTCCGTCAGGGGACGCGGCCGGTGTCTCGTCGTCATTGGTTGTCTCGGTCTCTCTCCCCGCCCGGACCCGCTACCGGGCGCGTCACAGGCGCGTGTTCAGGAAAACGCGGCACACTTCGGGGCGGTGCTCGCTGGGGTGCCAGGCCCCCGCTGGGGGAACCCCCGGATGAGGGAAACGCCCCACCCCATGCCCCGGAACCTGCTCCAGGCCCCGTGGGAACACAGCCTCTGCGGTTCCGCGCCCGCTCCCTCCCGGCCCGGCCGCCGGGTCGGTTCCCCTCGGAGGCTCCGGGGCGTCGGCGCCACGTCTCGTCCTGGCTTCGGGGCGCCCCAGTGCCCCTCGCTGGCAGACGCCCCGCTCGCTCTCATCGTCTCGCCGTGTGCCTTGGCGGGGACGCGGGCGTGGGCTTGGCGCCGCCACGCAGGACGGCCTCCGCTTAACTCCATTCCGTCTGCAAAGACCCCGTTCCCGAGTGCGGCCGCACCCCAGGGCGCTGGGGGGACGCGAACTGGGGGGGGCACTGTCCACCCCGCACAGCCCCGCCTTCCTGTGCCCCGAGCCGCCCGGCCCCGCGTCCACTCCCAGAGGCCGGGCCGTTCCCTCGCCCGGGCGGGCGCGTTGCGGTCTCCCCGCCGGGGCTCTCGGGGTCCCCTGCCGCCCGGCCAGCGGCCAGCGGCGTCTCCGCAGGGTGACCTTGTTGGAAATCCCTCCTCAGGGCGCCCGCGAATCGCTACCCGTCGCGGAGAGAAGGTCCCCGAGAGCCCATTAAGGCAGCAGTAAATAAGGCGGCGGGAGCCGGCTCCTCTCCCACTGCCGCGCCGCGGCGACAAGGTCGAACCTCAAGTCCATCCGGAGCTGCCGCCGCGGCGCCACCGTGGAGCAGGTGCCGGGACGGGGGATTCGGTCCGGGAGACAGGCGGGCGCGTGCGTGTCCGAGGCTGGGGCTGGGGTCTCTCCGCGCCCTCGGAGGGAGAAAAGCGACACCCGGGTTCGGCGACCGCGGCCACTGTCCTGCGGCCACGCTGCGGCCCTGCACGGGAGCCGCCCGCAGACGCCGCGTGGGACGCCCGTCCGTGCGGAACGTCGGCACGGTGAGGCCTCGCGTCCGGAACGAGGGGACCCGTCGGTCGTCGGTGACCGGGTGGCAGGCCCTTGCCCGCCGGGCGCACGCGGGGACTGAGAAGCCGCCCGGAGCGGCCCCTCCGTGCACGGGAGCCTCCGCCGGGCCGCGGTGCGACTGTCACCGGGAGCACCGCGGCGTGCGTTTCCCCCTCTCCCTCCCCAGGGATCAGAGCGCGCGGACAGGGCTTCGTGTCTGCAGACGGGTGGGACTTGCTCCCCGAAGGCGGCGGCGTCTAACCCGGAAGCCGCATGCGGCAGCCCTCGTTCGAGCATTTTTTAACAAGAAAACACTTAGGATGGGCGTAAGGGCCCCTGGGCGGTGCGGGTGTCTGTTCCCCGAACGGGAGTCCTCCCTCCCTCGCCTTGGGCCCGGTGCCCTCTGCTGGGTGTGCCCGGACGCGCAGCCCAGAGCCTGCCCGGGTGAGAGCGGCCCCCCCCGCCCCCGTCTCCCCAGGAGTGACGCTCGGGCCCCGCCACCCCCACGCACACCCTGTTGCCTCCCGGGCACCCTCGAGAGAGGCTGCACCGCCTCGTCCTCTCCCGCGCGCACGCAGCGGTTCGGACGCCCTAGAGGACCCGCAGGAGTGCCCCAGCTGCACCGAGGCCGCCTTTCCAGCGGGAAGGGCGTCCTCGAACGTCACGTGGACGACGGGTGACCCCGTGAGCCACGCTGGAAAGGATGTTCAAAATGCAGCCCAGGCCGACCTCGCGAAAGAGAAATAGCTAACGACGGGGCACGGCACGGCACGGGGCGTTCGGAAACCCACTGCGGCCGCCGTCTCCGTCCGAACGTGGCCCTTCTCTCCGGGACGTGCACCGGGCGAGGGCCCACCGTGCCTCAGACAGCGGACTCCGCGCCCGGGTCGCGAGGCGGGGGCGGGGGAGGAGCGAGGACGGCTGCCGGGGCCAGTCCCAGAGCGTGAGAGGAGGAACCGCGTTTGACGGGACTCGCGTCGGGTTCGCGCGGGGGCACTGAGGGGCTCCCTGCACGGGCCCCACCATCTCGGGAAACGTTGGTTGAACGAACGGGGGAACCGATTCGTCTTCGGACCGAATGCTAACAAGCTCGGGGCTGAGTGACTCGCCCCTTTCTCGGCCCCGAGGCCCCCAGGCGTGGTGGAGGGCCCTGCCGCGGGGCGCGGGCCCAGACCCTGACGGTGGTCACCAGCGCGGCGGCGCGAGCCCCGGAACCAGACCCCGGGCACCGCGCGGGCTTCTGCGTCTTCCTCTGCCGATCCCAGTCTTCCCCCCAAAGCTAGAGCTTGGGGTGTGCAAATCCAGACCTGGAGGGTTCACTCCTAATTCCCGTCCGATCCGACCGGACGACCTGATCGTCAACACGTGCGAGACCTGCGCACGCACCAGGATTGCCGCGGCCCGATCCCACCGCCCCGACACGTGTCCACGGAGGAACCGCGCCCGCGGTGGCGGACGAGCAGGTGCCGCGACGCCGAGCACGTGTCCCTCCCCAACTTCCCGCCTCAGAAGCAAAGGGCGGAATCCGCCCCGCGGACAAAGGGGCCTCCCGGTCGGGTCACTTCAGGGCGACTCACGTCCCCGACAGTTCCCGTCAGCGCGACGCGCCTCTCTCGGGGTCCGTGCTTCGTTTCTGGTCAATTTGATCATCCGGGGCCGGTCCCTCTTCCCTTCGCCTGCCCACTCTGTGTCCGCTTTGTGCTAATTTTCTTGTCCGCGGTGACAGCGCCTGCTCCGGTCCTGGAGCCGCTCGCGGGGGGAGCCGATGGCGCCCGACCGTGTGGTCGTCGCATCCCCGACCTCTGGCCGCTGCGCCAGCGCCGGACGCGGGGGCAGCGCGAGCCGCCTCGCGGGCAGGGGGCTGGCTGACAAGGACCCTCCCGGTTCCCGCTTTCCAGATCCTCACTTATGCCAACGACGATTTCGACGAAATACAAATCGTCGCCGTTTGAGCTTTCCTTCCTTTGGTTTAGGTCCGTGTTACTTCATTCCTCCCCACCCCCCCATCACCGTAAAGATCCGCTTCCAAGTTCGTGCCCCGGAGAGACGCTGTGACTCCGTGCTCCAGCGTTTTCTGAGTTTCACCCCATTTCCCGCAGAGGAAGCCCCCCCCCCCCGCGCTGCTTCTGATGCTTTTGGTGAAAACCAGCCCGGCCGCGTTCACAGGAAACGCGGTAACGGCCCAAGACGGAACGGAAACCGCTTGTGCGGGCCCAAAGTCACGCTCAAGGGCGAGTGTTCCGGCCGGCACGGCAGTGACTGCGCGAGGATGTGTGGGGCTCAGCACGGTGTCCCCGGCGCCTCTGGCGTGAGGCTGCGACAGCCAGAGTCGGCTGCGCGAGGCCACGTGTAGGTCCCCGAGGGAAAGACTTGCTCCGGCACCCGGACTCCGCCGCCGCCCGCGATGTCTACGTCCATCCTCCCCCCGGGAAGCTCAGGGTGCTTTCCCCGGTCAGCCGGGGAGCCACTGGGGCCCCTTTAGGTCTCTTGGCGACAGCACCATTCTCCGGGAGGAACGGCCTGCGCCACAACCATCCGACTGAAGGCGCTTTTAAAAAAGACGCCGTGGAAACGGGTCCCCGCACGAGCCCCACGAGGCGGTTTCAGCGGCACGGTGAACGGGTCCGAGAAAAATGGGCGCTGTAATGGGAGCTGAAAAGCTTCCCGTCCGACGGGCTCAGTGGGACCAGATGTGCTCTCGGACTCATCAATCACACTCAGGCTGCGTCAGGATCGACGTTCGGGGCGCGGCGAGCGGCGCGCTCGCGTGGGCGGTGGCGCCGTGGCCCCTCTCGCCCGCGTCTGTGGTGCTGCCATCGCACCTTGGAAAAATCGGCCGATGGCGTCCGGCGACGAGACCCGCTCTCCCGCCGTCGGGGGGGGGGGGACCGCGAGTCCTGCGCGACGCCCGGGTCACGGAGGAGGCCCGCCCGCCCACGCCGCACGCACGCTGTGAGCTCGCGCCAGCTCCGAGGTGCTGGCCCTGCTTTCGAGTCCGGCCGCCATCCGGGGAGGGACCTGACAGTTTCCATTTAATTAGACGCACACCTGAACCCTTTCGCCGGCCTCCCTGGGCGGTTTGTTTTCGAGTTCGATGAAGCTTCCCCCGGAGATGCTTCCAGCCGCCTCCGCTGACCTTCTCGGGGGCTCTCAAGCTGCGAGGCGCTTTGACGCACGTTCGGGAAGCGCTGGGCTGTCCTGTCCCCAGTGACAGCGCCAGCCCCGGGCTCGGCGGTCGGTAATTACGGAGGCTTCCCTGGGGCCGGGTGCCCCTCGGCCGCCCGCCTTTCCGGAGCGAGACGCGCGGCCTCGGCCTTCCATTTCCGCTCCTCCGGGGCGCTCGGGCGACTCCTTCCCAAACCCCGTCATCTGACGCCCTTCGCTTCCACCAGACGCACGCGCGGGCCCCTTCTCGTCAGGTCAGGCCACGGCCTCACGTTGACAGGTGAGAACGGACTCGGAGGTCACGCGTTCCCACGTTTCACATGCCCCCCAGCCGCTGACCCGCCACTCGGTGGACGTCACTGAGTTTTGCTTTATTTATTTTTATTTTTATTTTATTTGTTTTATTTCAGTCGGATTCATGGACCTGCTATCTTTTCCAGAAAAGTCAGTGTTTTTCAAGCAATAACTAATCCAAATAGCATTGGTTTTCCCTTTCAGTTCAAACTGCATTTTTAAAAAATGGGTTATGTGCAGAAATGGGAGAAAACCATCTCTTGTTTTTGGACGTGCTACATGATAATTTTCTTTCATTCAAATCTAAGTGACATTCAAATAAGTAAATTTCCAAAAAAAAGTCCCCTAAGATTTCGTTTTCACTTTTGAGGATAGTTTCTTCTTTTTACGTAAGTTCAAGGAAAGGGTTTAAAATTATTTTAGCTTTCACAACACATTCCATGGTTAATTCTATAAAAACTGTGAGAATGTGTGTTCTGACTGCTCCCACCACTAGTAAGTTCTGAACGCATCTGCTCACACGGAGAAGGGCACACGGCGGACGTCCTCAGGACACTGTTTCGTCTGTTTTTAAACGAAACTAGATTTTTATTTATTTAAAGTTTTATCTTTTTTTAATTTTTCTCTTTGTAAGTAGCGTTTTTCTTAAGAAGCCGTCAGTGCCGACGTGAAACAGGAAGCGTCCTGGAGTTACCTGCCGACGGTGTGTGCTCCGTTCCCCGCGCCCGTGAGGCTCACGGGTCTCAATTTCTGTCTTTCAAGACGATGTCGTTTTCTTATCGCTTTTAAGACGCGCGTCCACCTTGCAGGTCCACTCTGTCTTTAATCGGGTGATTGAACGAAGCTGGCGCCGAAAGGACAACGAGGTATCGGGATGTTAATCAAATGGGCATCGTTCCCGGACGCGCCACGTTCTCCCGGGTCCGCGTGCTCCGAGGCGTCTCGGTGCTGAATCGGATGAAGACACGTTCGCCGGGCACGGACCTTCCTCGAGAGCCCCGAGCGCCCCGCGCTCCTGCCCGGCGGGTCCAGAGATCACAGAGTCGGCCGGGGCGGCCGTGACGCGGCCCTCGTCTCCGTGTGAAACAGTTTTCTGTGAACCTCGGGGCTTCGAGCCACCAATGTCACCTGCTGTGCTTCGACCATCACACGCGCTCCTCACAGAAGCCACGCGATGGCGCCCTCTTCGCTTTGAAGATCATCTCCGGGCGCCGTGAACGGGACGCGCTCCGCCCCACGCCCGACATCGCGAATAAACACGGGAGCCCCGTCGCCTCTGGCCTCCTCGGCGGGGCTTTCGGACGCTTCGCAGGCGGGAACCTCGAGCCCACGCGACTCGGTCCCTTTTCCCAGGCGGCCTAGAGCCAAGCTTCCCACGGGGTATTCGAAGGGCGATTGTGTGTCCGCGCGAGAGCCGGGGCCGGGCCCGCGTGTGCGCACACGCACCGCACAGGCACACACGCGCACACGCACACACGCACCGCACAGGCACACGCGCGCACACGCACGTACACACACGCATGCACACGCACACACGCGCACCGCACAGGCACACGCGCGCACACGCACACACACGCACACACACCGCACAGGCACGCACACCCATGTCCTCATCCGAGGAGAAAGCGGTGCCGGAGCAGAGTGACGGATTCGATGTTTCTTTCTAGTTTTTGTCTAAATGTTTACAATCCACGCGTTTTCTGCCGAAGCGGAGCCTTCCTGCTCTGCCAGCCGCTCGCCCCGCAGCCGGGCCCTTGCGTGCTGCCTGGGAAAGCTTTGGCGACGCGCGCGCGGGCATCGCAGCGCGGAGGAAGCGCTTTGCGCCCAGACTCCGCGGGGTGTTCGGAGCCGGGTGAGGGCGAGGTGCACGCGAGCGAGTTCTGCGTTTGTGCGTGCCGAACAGCGTCGCGCTGTTTACGTTGTCTACGTTAGAAAACGGCTATTGTGGTGACGTCCCGTAACTTAGACCTCCTGCTTCTGGTACTATTTCTCTTGACACGTTTTCTTATTAAGGTAAATTAATTCCCTGTTTTTATCCTCAAATCCGTAGTCGCCCTCGCCAGGCGACGGTGACGAAAGCTCCGTGTCACTCGCAGCGAGAACCTCACGGACAGGAACGGCAGCTCCTTCGCCCCTTCAGGCCTCAGGTGGCAGGAAAGGTTTTCAGGTGGAGTCGCGCGGTCGGTAAACGCGTCCTGGCACCGGAGACTCCCCACCGTGCGGCTTTGTGTTTCCACGTCGCCTTCCCGTCTCCCCCAGAAACGAAGTGGAGGTTGTTTTCCCTGAACCCGCACCTGCCTCTCCGGAGGAGAAGCTCCGTCCCCCTCCACCCAGCGCCTGCCCGCCCCGACCTTGACCCCGGCGCAGGCCCGGGCGGCGGAGGGCGGCGGAGGGCGGCTGCGGTCTGCGGCGGGGCCGGCCACGCAACCCTATCCCGGCCGCGGTTCCAACCGCAGCGTCTCCTCAGCGCTAATGGCACGCGGGCTGGGCCGAGACCCGTCTCGCGGGCTCTCCATCCTGCGTCGCGGTGGCTGTCGATGGGGAAAGCGAGGAGACAGGATCGAACGCCGCCCACGGGGACCGTCATGGGGCCCGGACGCCTCGCTAATGCGTGTGTGTGACACGCGGCGGGCCCGCCGCACCACGCGGTGCCGCTCCATTAGGGAGCAACCCGTGAAGGACGCCGCGAGGGCGATTTGATCCCTCGGAGGCTCTTCAATTATTCAGGGTCGGCCGCCGGAAGCGCAGTCGGTTCCAGCAACAGGGACACGAGCAGTCACCAGGGACGCGGCGCAGGGCAGCGCGGCGGCGGGCGCGCCCCGAGGACCAGGGCGAGAGCCCGCGCGTGGGGAGGGGCCTGGGAACAGGGGACCCAGGGCTCCCACGCACGCGGCGCCGCCGCCTCTGGGCCTGGAGCCCGCGGACACGCGCCCAGCGTCTCGGCCCCGACTTCACCCCCACGTCCACCGTGCACCGTTCGCAAGGGCAGAGACGTGGGGTCACCTAGGCACCCGGCAGGACGCGAGTGGGCGGAGGAAACGTGTGCGCGTGTGCGCGTGTGTGTGCATGTGCGTGCGTGTGTGTGCGTGCGTGTGCGTGCGCGTGTGCGTGCGTGCGTGCGTGTGCGTGTGGGTGCGTGTGTGTGCATGTGAGTGTGCGTGCGTGTGCGTGCGTGTGTGTGCGTGTGCGTGTGGGTGCGTGTTTGTCAAACGCGCTCGGCAAGCGTTCACACACGCGCACGTGTGTGTGCCTATGGCGTGTCCGCGTCACGTGCAGACGCGCCTGACCCTGTTCAGACGCAGCAGAGAAGGACACCGCCGTTTGCGACCACAGGGAAGGACCCCGGGGACGTTGTGCCGGGTGCAGCGGGTCAGACGGGGGGAGACAAACCCTGCGGCCTCACTGACGTGCAGAATCTAAAAACCAAAACATGAAGAACAAACAAAAACAGCAAAAACAGCCTCCTGGGCGCAGAGAGCAGATGCCCCGGTGCAGGGGTCAAAGGCGAGGACCCCGGCCTGCGGGACGCCAGGCCCGGGCGGCCGGTGCCGCGGGGGAGGCGCTGTCCGTGTCGCGTCGCACACCCCACGCTGCCGAGAGGGCAGAGCTGAGAAGTCCGCACACGAGAGGAAAGGCGAAGCGTGGGAGGCGACGGGTGGCCCGGGCTCGCGGCGGCGGCCGCGTCGCCGTCCACACACGCGCACGTCCTTGCGGGGCGCTCCCCGGGTGAGCGGCGAGCGTGGCACCGCTTCTCAGTAGAAACGGGCAAACGAACGCGGGGCCCTGTCTGAGCCGGAGAGGAAACGGCGCCTCCGCCCGGCGCGAGCCCACCTGGGTGTCTGTTTTTATCCAGTTAAGTCTGTCCGCGAGGAGCAAGCAAAAGGTCACCGTCCTCGGCTCCGGGGTGCGGTGCTCGCTCCCCCTGAGGCCGTCTGCTCGGCCTCCAGCGGGGGGAAGAGGGCGTTTGAAGCTTTCCCGGTTAAAAACCCGTCCATTTCTCTGTGAAGCAGTTTCCCCGACGCTGATTTTGAATCACGTCGCCCCAGGTAAAGAGCTCGGGGTGCGATCCCCGTCTCCGGGAGAACAAAGCGCCTTCACCCTGGTCGCGCCGCACGAGGGGAGGGAAACGTCCGGGACGGGAGAGGGATCCAGGAACGCGGGGCACGGCCCCAGGACGTGAGGGCCGGACGAGGGCGCCGCCGGCCGGTGCGGGCCGCTCCTGGGCGGTCGGGGTGAACCGGTCAGGAGTGGATCTCGTGTCTCTTGCAGCGACTCCCCCTGGTCAAACGGGGCCGACGAACGTCCCACGCGCCTCGGGAAAAGGCACGCGGCCAGGGGTCGCCTCTCTCCGAGCTGAACGTCGACGGGGACTTTACGCCATTGATCGATCGATCGATCGCGCGAAACGGGGGCTCCTGGGTCCTGGGAACTGCGTTCGGGAAAGCGGATTCTGGTCGAACACGGCGAAGAAGCTCGCGCGTGGGCCGCGTTCCCCCCGTCGGGACGCGATGACGCGATGCCCGGGGCCTCACAGAGGCCGCAAACCGGACTCGCCTTCAGGAAGCCGTGGCCAGGATCGCGCGAGGCAGTGACCGGCTCCGCGGGAGATTTCCGCACGGACGGGCTCTGTCAAACGTCTCGGCCCCGCGGTCGGCCCCGTTCGGGCAGCGTCGTCTACACCGGGTTTTAACGTTCTACCTAAACGTGCTTCCAAGTGAACTCCGCAAGCCCCCGAAGGGGCGGCGAAGAGGAGTTTCGAAGACTCCGCAGACGCTCCGGAAGTTGCCCGGGTGACTTCGTCAGCCATTATGCAGACGCGCCAGCGTGTGAATAATTAAAAGGGCGGCACATTAATAATTGGGATCTCCATTACGGGCTGACCTTTCATTGAAATCCCCGAATAGACTGAGAAACGAGCCTCTTGATTGATGCCAGAATAAAGGGTAAAAACCACGCTCCTGGGCCCGATTTTTCTCCCCCTCGCTCGCTCGGAGGCGCTGCGGGGGATGCCCCTCGGGCGCGGGTTCGCCGGCGACGCCCTGAGTTTACGGCGGGGCCAGCGGGGGTTCAAGTTCAGGGCCTGTTTCGAAGGCGGCCGGGGCCCTCCATCTGGGGGGACTGTGGGGGGAGGGTGTGAGGGGCGGAAGGACAGGGACGGGCCCCGAACTTCCTCGTGCTCGTTTGGGCCGCGCTCTGCGGAGCCGGCGGAGCCTCGAGCTCCCTCCTGTCCCACAGGACCGGTGGTCTGTGCGCAGAGGGCGCCGCCTACAGGCCCCTGGCAGGCGGGGACAGGACTTCCCTTACGTGAGGACGAGGCGACACCTTCGTGACTTGTTTGACCTGCACAGATGTCCTGTTTTTAAGGATTAGGGGCCGCCGTTTCGGGATCCGGGGGTCGCACCGTCGTGGCCGCTTCTAACACGCCTGCACTCGCGTTTGACCCCGCAGCTGTGGGCGGGTCTGTTGCAGGGCGACGCCGCGCGGGTTCGCAGCGACGTCGCGGTGCCGCGTGGTCCTCAGACGAGCCTGTCACAGGCGGCACGGAGCGCAGGGCCTGCCGAGGGCGCAGAGGTTCTGGGAGGCTCTGAGTCACCTCTCCTGACCGCGGGCTCACGGGCTTGATGGCGACAGTCTCCTTCGCAGCCGGAGGGGCCCCGCGGCCCTGCGCCGTCCTCGTGGGGACCCGCGCCGCTCCCGGGTCCGCGGTCACGGGCGACCGCGGGGAAGGACCCCACCGCCCGGACAGCAGGCGGAAGGGACCTCCGGCTCCCCAAGTGCAGAGGTGACACGGACACAAGGCGTTTGAAACTGACGTGGATCCCAGGAAAGCGGGAGAATCTGTGGGCGTGTGCGTGTGTGTGCGTGTTTGCGTGTGCGTGTGTGAGCGTGTGCGTGTGTGCGTGTGTGTGTGAGCGTGTGTGAGCGCGTGCGTGTGCACGTGTGCGGGCGTGTGTGAGCATGTGTGCGCGTGTGCGTGTGTGAGCGTGTGTGAGCATGTGCGTGTGTGCGTGTGCACGTGTGTGCGTGTGTGAGCGTGTGCGCACGCGTGTGTGAGCGTGTGTGAGCGCGTGTGCGTGTGTGTGCACGTGTGTGCGTGTGTGAGCGTGTGCGCGCGTGTGCGTGAGCGTTGTGAGCGTGTGTGCGTGTGCGTGTGTGTGTGTGCGGGCGTGTGCGCGCGCGCAGGCTGGTTCGATGGCGCGAGGGCCGCTGGCCTGGAACGGAGGCCGCGAGGTTCTGTGGCCCTAGCGAGTGGCACGGCTGTGTCTCGGGCCCCAGCTCTCAAAGGGCCCTGAGAGCGGGCTCGCTCGCAGGGCCTGGGGCGCTAAACGGGGGGACGCACGGGACCACAGCGCCTGGCCCGTGGCGAGGGCCCAGCACCTGTCCGTTCCTGTTCCAATTACGCGTTTGCACGTTTCTTCAGGTTCAACCAGCTGCAGCGCCGCAGCCGGCCGGGTAGGAAGCGCGTCTGAAGGACGGGGCACGCGCACGCCCACCCCCCCCCCGGTTTTCAACGCGGCGTCCCCCTCGGCTCACCGACGGCCGCGGCGGCACAAACACCCTCCGCCCGGACACCCTCGCCCTTGGGTAACCCCCGCAGCCAGTCGTGCGTCCGGGTCGCGTTTACCTCGCAGGTGCAGCCGCCGCAGGCCCCCTTCGAGGCTGCGTCCTCCTGGGAACCCCCGCGGGGGCAGGCCCGGCCCGGCTCTCACTCATTCCGGTTCATTTTCCACTCTTCGGAGCAACTGTCTTTCATTGATTCCGTGTTCGCGCCTTAATAATTTCCTAGCCTCACCGGAGTTTAGGGTTTTATTCTCCGTCTGCAGTTGGAGTCGGGAACAGGCTGTCGGGAGGACGGAGAAACCCCACTCCCTTCAAGAGGCACGTACATGGGGCTCGGCCTCTTGCCTGGAGGGAGAGCAGCAGGTGGCGGTAATTTTAGGCGACGGGGGCGTTGACATCTTCGGAGCAGCATAAAGGCGGGCGTGGTGGCCGCTCCCGTATCCTCGGCTGGGACAGGAGGGGACGCGGAAGGGGGAGCCCGATCTGGTGTGAGACCAACGTCCAGCAGCGCGGGCCGGGCCCGGCCCCGTCCCCGGAGGGGCTGGAGCAGGACGGGTTTTAACGGACGCCCACGTCCCCCACCCACACCCCAGCCGGAGCCGAACGTCGGCCACGAGGGAACCCGAGGTGCGTACGCGGAGTCCGAAGTGGCTCTCCGCTCTGGCCCCCTTCGCCGCTTGTTTTTCCGTTTTAGACGCAAAACGACTGGGATCCGAGGGGCAGAAGTGGGCAGCACCGAGCCTCTCCCGCCGTTCCCCGTGGCGTCACGCGCGGGCTGATGACACGCTCGCAGCCGCCAGGGCATCCCGCGTCAGGGGCCGGGACGGGAAAGGCTGGTGTCGGGAGCAGGACGAGCACGTCCGCACGGCGCCGAGCGGGAGCGCGCGCCTCCGGTCGGGTGCTCCACGCGCCTGGATTTCTGCCTTCCGGAACCGAGCGGCTGCGGCCACCCCGGCGGGCGCTGGCAGGAAGCAGGATCTGCACTGGGGAGGTGCTTGTCGGACCCGGCTCCACCGCTCCGGGCGAGCGGCCCGGGACACACCTGGAACGGCGAGCAGCGCCGAGCCACGGGGCTGGGCGGCGGCCAGGGGCGGGGGCCTCGGCCCGCGACGTCGCCCTCTCCTGCCGGGCACGAGCGGGCACGGCGCGCGGCCAGTTATCACCCGGGGAAGCGAGCGCGTCGCCTCCGCTTTGATCTCTCAATTGCGCGGCCCGGGAGCGGGGAGCATACAGAGCAATATTTTAAGGAAATCTGATGCCCGAGGCCGTGTGCCTCCCGATACATAAATTACCCTTAAGCCGCCGCGGTTATTGAAATAAAAAATCCATTTCTCCTGCGCTGACAGCTCCTCTGGGGGCCCGGACGTCCCCGCGCCGCGCCGCGGAGCGAAATGGGCTGTGACACCGACGTGATGATTGCGGTCGCGCTTTTTATTTTTCATATTTTCCTCTTGACAGATTTATTTCTTTTCGAACCAGAAATATTTCTTCTTGGGGGAAAAAAGTGCGCCGCCCCCTTACATCTCCCGATACGGAAAATTACCAGGTGCCACGCGGCGGGCGGCGGGAGATTGAAGACCTCTGCGGCGACCTTCGAACTGCGAGGGTGCGGGACCGTGATGCGGGGTTCAGGCAATTCCGTGGCAGCTGCTTGGCGCGTGAAAAATGAGAAATGGGTTTTCTATTACGAAATATAATGAATTTCCTTTCTGCGCTGTCACAAGTTGTCAAACTTTGTTAAACGGACCAGACGAGCACGGAGCGGCGCGGCGGCGGCGGGCGCGCTGTGGCCGGAGGCGGCGCTCTCCTCGGGGCTGAAATTTCAGACCGGGCCCCGCGTCCCCGGGGTCAGAGCGGACAAAGTCGGGCCTGTCCGGGCGCCCCCGAAACGCCGCGTGTCAGGGTTCGTACGAACACGCCCGCGTGTGAGACGTCACCGCCCAGCGGTCCCACGAAGAGGTTAATCGTTCTCCGGGCGACGAGGGGCTTATTGAGCGCCTGTCAGGCGCCGACGCGGCAATTTCATGGGTAATTACGCGAGATCCGTGCTCTGTAAGGCCGCGAGGAAGAGCGCGATGACAACGTTAAGGGCCCGGCCACCGGCCACCGTGCGCCCTCTGCCCGGGAGGTCGGCAGCGCCCGGCGCGTCGCAGCGCCCGCCCGTCTGCGAGCCGCGTGCTCGGGAGGACGCGTGCGGCCTCGGCAAACAGGAGCGTCGCACGTCACTTCCCACGGCCGCCAGGACGACAGGCTCCTGCGGACTTTCCAACGCCCCCGTGACCACCCCGTCGGGAACAGCGGCCCCGGAGTGACACGCCAAGTCCCCGCCGTTGTCTGTCTGGGTCTGTCGTCTGCGTGGCCACCCGGGCTGCCCAGGGCCCGGCGCCCCAGCTCCTCCTCAGACGGTCTCCGCGCGCGCGGAGTGTCTCCTCCTCTGCCCTGCCCCCGGGGCCCCGCGCCCTCGCCCCGAAGCGCGTGGTCTCCGGCCGGCAGCGCGCAGTGAGCCCGTTTCCGCTGTCGTCCTTCCCGCCGCTGGGCCTTTGACGGGAGCTGGCCCTAGGGTGACGGCGGGGCGCTGAGACGCGGCCAACGCCCCCTCCCGAGGTCTGGCCCTGCTGTCTTGCTCGCTCGGCCTTTCCCTCCGCCTTCGGGCGGTTCTGCACGGCGGGGCGCCCCGGCTTCCTCGGACCCTGCGGGCGTCTGCGGCGGGTTTCCCCTCGGGGTTACGAGGTGCAGCAGCGGGAACACGTCAGAGTGACCGCCGTCGCTTTAGCTGATGGGACTTGGGTGGCAGGCGAAGGCCCGGTCCTTCTGCCCCTTTATTCTGCGTCTCGGTCCCAGAACGTTCCTGCGGCGTCTTTGGAGAAACCGCGCTGCGCCCGCTTTCCGCATCTTTACGGAGTCATCGAACGCGCCACTGTCAGCCTCCGCTCCTTTTACTGTTCAGTCCTGCCTCCGCCCCGCGTCCCGTCTTCCCGGCATCCCCGTCGCGCCCCGGTCGGCGAACCGCGTGGCACCCGCCGGGCCCCGAGGCTCTGCTCGTTGCTTCCCTTTTCCTCCGGTTGGACAGGAGCTACCTGCAGGGCTGCGGGGCTTTCTAGCCCCGGTCGACCACTCGGCCCCGTCGTGAGTCTTAAATTCCGTTTGACGCTGTTTTTAAACCCAGCGTCGCCATCAGCTCTTGTTTAACGCCGTCTCCGCCCTTGCACGTCGACGCTCTCACCTGGTTGCCGTCACCCCCTTTTCCCCTTTGATTCCGCGGACGTGCGCTGGTCGGTCCCGCTCCCGACCGGTGCGTCTGACCCGGGAGGCGGCGTCTCCCGCCTGCTTCCCCCCCGTGTCTAGGCTCAGCTCCCATCGTTCCCCCCGTGCAGCTCCCATCGTTCACCGAAAACTTCAAGCTTTGGACGATGTCGTCGCCGCACCGAATGCCGGGCCCCCCATCCCCGTGCGGGGTTCGGCCATAAGAGTGGAGGATGCTGACTGTGAGTGAAGGCAGGCGTGAGCGGACGCGCCCGCAGAGCAGCGGCGTTTGGGACGCTCGACCCCATTTTCTTTCCATCACCTCGCAGGCAGGCGTTCCCGCAACGTCAGGGCCCTCCCGAGTGGGGACAGGGCCCTCCCGAGTGGGGTCAGGGCCCTCCCGAGTGGGGTCAGAGCCCTCCCGAGTGGGGTCAGAGCCCTCCCGAGTGGGGTCAGGGCCCTCCCGAGTGGGGACAGGGCCCTCCCGAGTGGGGACCTGGCGCTCCCGTGGGGGGTCAGGGCCCTCCCGAGTGGGGTCAGAGCCCTCCCGAGTGGGGTCAGGGCCCTCCTGAGTGGGTTCAGGGCCCTCCTGAGTGGGTTCGGAGCCCTCCCAAGTGGGTTCGGAGCCCTTCTGAGTGGGGTCAGGGCCCTCCCGAGTGGGGACAGAGCCCTCCCGAGTGGGGTCAGGGCCCTCCCGAGTGGGGACAGGGCCCTCCCGAGTGGGGACAGGGCCCTCCCGAGTGGGGACAGGGCCCTCCCGAGTGGGGTCAGGGCCCTCCCGAGTGGGGACAGGGCCCTCCCGAGTGGGGTCAGAGCCCTCCTGAGTGGGGTCAGGGCCCTCCCGAGCGGGGACAGGGCCCACCGGGAACTCCCGCCCTGAGCGCTGTCCTGTTGATGCTGACTGTGCAGCGATCCCGGGGCAGCACGGAGAGAAAAGGGGCCGACTCCCGAGAGATTACCTAGACCACCGCCCCCAGGGAATTGTAACCGGAAACAATTCGCGTCGCCTCAACGTCTCGTGGAAACGGGACCAGGCTTTGCTGTCGCGAAAGCTTTTCTCCGAGCGGCTGCCGACGAGGCAATCGGGAGAAAGCGCCCGGCATGGTGGCGGTTTGCGCGTCTCAGCTTCAGAGAAAACGCGATTTCTGCACCCGAGGTCCCTGGACGTGAAGCGGGCGGGCTACCCGGCGCGTCCGGGAGGCCCCAGCGGCCGCGCTTTCGGGAACGTTCTCGTGCCCGCAGAGCCCTCTAGCGGGGGGAGAAGGCGCGCCGAGACCGAGGCCGCCGGGAAACGCTGGTTCTGGTCCAGGGGACGCGACAGCAGCTCCTGCCGGACGCGCCCGGGTCACAGCGGCCGCGGACGACCTCGCGCTGCTCCCCCCGGGGCCTCCAACCACCTGGGGAGCCCCCAGCCGTGGGTACTTAAGTCTTTCAAAGCGGAGTCGTTTGCGTCCCCACACGGGACGCCGCTCCCTCCCGCCGGGTCGCCATGGCAACAGGGTTCCACAGAGGAGGTGGGGGGGGGGCGCCCAGCCCAGCCCGGGCAGGAGGCCGGCCCCAGTCCCGCTGGGAGGCGGGCGGCCCGGATGCCGGGGCACGGGGCGGGCCAGAGGGGTGATGGCTCCCGGGCGTTTCGGGCACAGATCAGACCCGGTGCGAGAGGGGGGTCCGGCGGGTTCCCGGCGCCGGAACCGTCCAGACTCAGTGGCCGGCCCGGCTCGTCGCTGGGGCGTGGCGCAGGGACTGCGAGCTCGCCTCAGGGTGCTGAGTTTGGGGGTTCCTGAAAGCTGGGGGGGGCCCGCTGCGCCCGCTGTGCCGCCCAGGGCCGAGTCGCCCGCGGGTGTCGGCCGGGGGAGGGGAGGGACGAGGACGAATGCAGGCAGGAGCAGCGACCAGTGTGGCCGGCCACACGGCTCCCCGCAGTGGCCGTGGCGCGCGCTCTCCATGGTGTCCTGCCCGAGCCAGGACTCCGCGAGGTCGCGAGGCCCTAGGCCTGGCTGGAGGGCCTTTCGGGGCCAAGGCGCCTGGACCGCGTCTGCTCCTCCCCCAACCTGCAGGCGCTCCTGCGCCCCGACGCGTCACCGCCGCGTGTCACCGCCGCGTGTCACCACACGCCCCGCAGCCCCTGCCCCGAGCAGCCGGGCCCCGCAGTCCCCGTCTGTCTGTCCGTCTGTCCGCGTCTCCCACTTCGGCCGTCACTCGGCTCACGGGCGGCGGCGAAGAAAATGTCAAGACTGTCCCCAAGCACGCAGGGCCTTCGCGTCCTGTCCGGTCCGCCTGTGACCCGGTTCCGCTCGCCCCGGCCGGGGCGTGCGTCCAGCTCCTCCACGCATCGCCCCAACCCCCCTTCCGGCTTCGCCCCGTGGCCGCGCGTCGCAGACCCGGTTTCGGCCCGCGTGAGCCCCGCCTGCTCCCTCACGCCCGATCGCCGCGGCTGGTCCCGACGCCCACGCCGGGTCCTGCTAAGACGTGTCACGTTTTCACTAAAAATACAGACACTTCCGTACGCTGCAGCCAGCGTCACCTCGCTGTCCAGTCTCGCCCTCCGCTGATGGTCGAGGGTCGTGACGACGGTGTCGCCTGCGAACGGCTTTCTCCGGTTCTCGCCGCGTTTCCCGAGACGCTGTGCGGTCACGTCCAGAGGAGGTCCCTGAAGGCCACGCACTGTTTGGGCCCGGGCTTGGATGGTTCTGGAAGCCCCGTGAAGTCCTTTGGCCAAGGGCCCCGAGCCAGCAGGTGGCAGCAGTTCCCCGCGCGTGCGGAGTCCGGGCGCCGCCCACCCGCTCAGCCCCTGGGAGCAGAGCCCGATCCTGACTTCTCCTGACCTGTGTGTCCGCGGCCGCGTTTCCGACGGGTCACGGGGTCGAGCGGCCGCACACAGCGCCCGCCCGACCCCGCGGCAGCTCTGTCTGTCCCACTCCCCCGCGCAGGGAACGGAACGGGGAGAGCATAGCCTCTCGCCTCCTGGCTGCAGCGTGTCCACCGGCGTCTGCGCGGGATCCTGTCCCCTGGGAGAACGGGCCGCGGGGCTCGCACGCAGCAGCCAGACCTGGGTCCCTCCCGCGCCCGAGCGAGAAGCGAGAGTCGGGGGCGCTGGGCCGTGCGCCGTGTGGACGTGGGGGTGCGTCTGTGTGGCTCCCCGTAAAAGTGTCAACACCGTCCCCCAGGATGAGGGACACCGGGGCCGCGGGACACCGGGCTCGGAGACGGGGGAGGGATAGACGGAGAAGCCCGTGGGCAACGCAGACCAGGCGCGCCCGTGGGGCGGCACCGCCCGTCTGCCGCGCCGCGGAGGAGCCGGCAGGGACCACGAGCGTCCTGCGTGCAGAACGCCACGTGCCCCCCAGGGAGGGACCGCTCTGCCCGGCGCGTCGTCCGCTCCCGCTGCGAGTCCCGGGCGCCGAGTCCCTCAGCTGAGCCACCGGGCCCGGGGGGCACAGGCCCCGAGGCGCCGTCAGTGAGACGGGAACAGGGCCGAGGCCCAGCCGGGCCGCTGCGGTCGCGCCTCCCAGGGCCTCCGCCCGGCAGGGAGGGCGTTTGACGTCGGGGAAAAGCCCCCGTGTCGCGACCCCCGCGTCGCGCAGGGCTCTGATCTGGGGGCCGCGGCGGGGCCGCCGTGGCGACTCGGGACGCAGACGGGGCCCTCGCTCTGGTCACCGCGTCGTGTCTCAGGGCCAGCGGGCCCGCACCCGCGTCGCGGATCTGCGTCACTCACGATGAGACCGGACCTTCCGCCGGCGCTCGCGTGCGCGCGCTCGGGCCGGCCCTCCCCGCCACCTGCCTCTTGGAAAGTTTGAGCTCGTCTCACGTCCCCCCCGCCCTGTTTGCCCCGCGTCATGCCCCCTCCCTCTCATTTGCTTCCTTTGAGCTGGAGGGCCACCTCCCCCCGCAGTTCCACGTCACGCAGGCCCTCCATAGCGACCTTCGCCCCCGAACGCGGCGTCGCCGACGGCCGCCGTGCCGCCCACCCGCGCTGCCCGGAACCCTCGGCAGGCGGCTATTTCACCTCCCCCCGTTCTCTGCTCCGCCCGCTGTGTTTTCGTCGGGTTTCTCACTCCTGCGCGCGCGTCGACTAGCCACGGCTCCGTCCTTCGTGGAACGTTGTTTCGTGGTTTCAAATCTTCCCGCCGCGGTCCGCCACGCCACCTGACGAAGAAGGACCCGACTTCACCGGGAACCGTCTGAGCAGTGCGGACCCCAGCGCACGTGGTGGTACGTCACGGTCACGTCTCGGCCGATTCCGGAATCTTTTTCCCCTTTTCACGTCGGGTCCATCAAGAAACCTGTTGTTTTTCCTTCAAAGACGTCCGCACGCGTGACGGTCCCCGCCGTGGCCCGGGCACAGAGGCAAGCGGGAAGCGACTCCAGGCTAGCGCGGCCCCGTGGGCACGCAGGCTTGGGGAAGGAAGGAGCTAGAAGCCGCAGCGGGGCGTGGCCCCCGCGTGTCCTCCCGAGAGCTTCCGCCGGGGGCTCTGCTCGTCAGCGCCACCTGTCTCGGCCGTCCAGGCCTCTAACGCAGGACGCCGGGGCGTGGGGCCGCCGCGTCGATCCGTTCCTGCAGTCTGCAGCGGGGTCTGGGGCCAGGGCGCTGGCCAGTTCGGTGCTTGCTGGGGGGCGGCCGCCTCCCGTGGAGGCGCAGGGCCCTGGGTCTCCTTCACGAGGTGCTCGTCCCATCCATAGGGTCGCCCCGTGCGGCGGGGGTTTTTCTAGGCTGCGGGCTCTCCTGAGGGGTGCGTGGCTACTGGGCTGTGAAGTCCTCACCTGGACTCTCACGTGGCTGGGACGTGCTCGCCGTCCCCACGTCTGAGCATGCACGGGGCACGGGTGTGGGGGAGGAGGTGCCCGGCACCTGAAGCAAAGCTGCCCACGCACGTGAGGCCGCCCGGCCCCGGGGGTGTGCCGCCGCGTCTCCCCCGACGCAAGCCCTGACACGCGTCTCCTAAAACGGCAGCGCGCGGAGGGGGAGGGGAGAGTGAGAGGAACCCCAGACCCCCCGGGAGGTCGCGCTCCCGGGGGGACCGTCGGAAGGGGAGATGTCCGTGTCCTTGGGACGCGCTGTCGGAGTCCCTGCAGGCCGAAGGGCGCGACACCCCGGCATTCCCCGCTTTCACCGGGAAGGGAGTCGTGAGAGCGGGTTCCGGGGATCCCGCGACCTCGATGAGGAGTCGCTGGCGTCCGGGGCCGCCCCCCTGCGATGCCCTTCAGCGACGCCTTCCCGTTGAGTCTGCTAACAGGCGTGCTCGAGCCGCATCTGCGCGCGTGGACCACGTCGCAAACCTCTACGGGCCCGAGCAGGAGGAGCACGGACGTTCAGGCAGCAAATGCCGACGGACACAGGGAGCGCGGCGACGGTCATTCAGCTGCGGTCGGGACTGCGCGGCCGTCGCCGTCCAGACGGGAACTCAGCAGGAGGCGATGGCACGTGCGGGAGCAGGTGGGTTTCACCGGTGTTTTCCGAGCATTTCGCCCCGAAGCAGCAGGACGAGCGCTGTTTCCAGGCACGTGGCGCGTCTCCCGGGATGGATGCAAAGACGCTCCGTGTCGCCAGGCCTCAGAGAGACGCACCCCAAACACAGGGGCGTCTCCCTCACACCTGTCGGAAGGGCCGCCATGGACGTGGTAACGGGAGCAAGCGCTGGCGAGGATGCGGGGAGGAGGCCCCTCGTGCACCGCTGGGGGACGCAAGTGGGTGCAGCCGCCGTGGGGGACCGTCCGGGGTCCTCAAAGAATTACAAAGAGCCAGCAGCCCCTCTTCCAGGTGTTTATCCCAGGAAATCCCAAACCCGAATTAGGTGCGGCGCCCCGTGTCCGCTGCAGCACTGCTCGTGACAGCTGAGGCACGGGAGCAGCGGCCGAGGCGGCGGCGGTGCCCACGCACCGCGGAGTATTACGCAGCCGTCAACAATGAAGCCTCAACGTGGAGGACGAGAGGGAGTCCTCCTCAGCTCACAAGTCCCACAGGTCTCACCCCCCTGTGGGATCTAGAGCACAGACGAAGCAGGAACGGGCCCCAGGTCCAGGGGACACACTGAGGTGACCAGCTGGGGGGGCGGGGGCTGGGTGAGAAGGGGGAGGGCTGGAGAGGCAGGATGGGCGCTCACGACGCAGTCGCGGGACGTGGAGCACAGCCCAGGGAGCACGGCCGACTGCACGTCATGCCCGGGCAGAGGCGGCGGGGACGGACTCACGGGTCCCTCGGGGAGTCGACACGCGTCTAGCCTCTGGGCCGCACCGAGACGAGTACACAGCCGCCCCGGATGCCGACCGCGGGTGAAGAATTAAAAAGTAAAGCAGGGAAGGAGCAGTAGGTTCCAGAAGGAGGAAGTGACGCGCACAGCAGGAGGCCGCGCCCCGGAAAGACCCTTGTCGCGTGCGCAGTCGCTTTCCGCGCGCTCGCGCCGCCTCCCGTTTCCCGCCTGCGGCCTCTCTGCAGGCAGAAGGGGAGGCTGAGAGGGGGCGGCGCGGGGAAGCTCGGCTCCCGCCGGGGATCCGCGCCCTGGACGCGGCCGGTGGTGTCCGCTGCCTGGGCCACGGGGCAGGGGGAGACTCGTGACTCAGAGGAGAGCGTTCCGGGGAGCAGCCGCCGGGTTCCTCCGCCCGATGGGCGACGGCGGGTCCCCGTGTCCCCGGGAGGCCCGGGGAGGGCAGGGTTGAGCCAAACGCACGCGAACTGCCAGGAAGTGCCTGGCGGCGGCGTCGCGCCCGGTGCGCCCTCCGCCTCGCGGTCAGGGGACGCCACGACACCTGCCGACGGCCTGCAGGGCCCCACCTCGTTTTCAGCCGTCGTCGGGCGGACGGAATCCTTAGATTCTTCTCTCTTCGTTTTAATTTTTAAAAAAGGGACGCGACTTTGTGGAATGTTGGAGACGCTTCAGTCGGGGCGACAGCTTAGCGCGCAGGGGGACACTGGTCCGCCGACGTCCTCTTCGTGGCTTTCTGCTTCGGATGCCGGGAGCTCGAGTCTCCCTGGGACCCCCCGCCCCCGGCCCCGCCAGCGTCCACCCGCCCCGACGTCACGACGCGCCGAGGGCCCACCGACCGGCGGCACCTGTCGCCGACGCTGCCACCTGGCGCCGCACAGCGTCTGCGTCTCTCACGGGTTCTCGAGGCGGATTCGGCCTCCGTTCCCGCGTCCGTTCTGTTTCTCCGGGAGGGAACGCAGTCCTCACTGAGGACGGGGACCGTCGTGCGCCCCCTGCCCGAGGGAAGAGGCCGCCCGCCTCACGGGGACCTCGTTACGGGGCCGCACAGGGGCCCTGCGGGGGGCCCTGCACAGGAGCCAGCTCGGCCTCTGTTGGGTGCCCGCTTCCCCCCGCCAGAGCGTTTAACGTTCTAGAATCCTGCTCGTTGCAGCTGGACATTCGGACGGTTTGGTCATTTCACATGTTTTCGTGGCAAAAGAAAGAATTCAGTGAAGCAGCAGGTGTTCGAGGCGACGTAGAGCACCCCGCCGCCTTCCGGACTGTTCCGTCTCTGGTCGCCTTTCCTTGCCCCTTGCCCCGCGGCTCACCTCCGCGGGGGCCGGGATCTGTCTGGGGAGCCGTGTGCGGTCTCCGCCTCTCCGCACGCGGTGGCTCCGCCACCGGCCCCGAGGCGGGGCCCGTCCTGGATTCAGCCCGAGCCCCGCGCTCCTGGGTAGGGCGCGGGACGTCGCGGTCGCCGTGTTTCATCTCGGACTTTCGCTCCGGCGCGTCCCACCCAGGCGGGCCCGTCTCTCTCTGTGCCACGCGTTTGGGAGTGTCGTCCTGGTCTGTAGGACGGCGCTTTCTACTTCGTTCTTTTCCTGTGAAATGCGTGTAATCTGATGAAGCTGTGTGAGATTTTCTCTCGTGATTATTTTTTGTTAAAATAAGTTCTTTTTCTTTCTTTTTGGGGAGAATCGAATCGGAGTAAGAGACGCACGTCGGCGCACGGAAGCGCCGCCAGCTTCACAGCCCCGGACGCCCTTGCATCCCTCTCATCCGGTGTTTCGCCGCCTGCGGTGCGCTGGGGAACGCGTCGCCAGGCGCGAAGGCGCGGCCTCGAGACCCCTCCCCTGTTCCGCTCCCTTCCCTCCAGCTGCCCCCTCCGGGCTCTGACCTGCGCGGCCGGGATGTTGTGGGAAGAGCGGAGTTTCTTCCGGGAAGGCGTCGCTTTCCCTCGATCCCACCCGGGTGCGGCGCGCCCAGCACCCTGGCCGCGCTGGCCCTCGTCCGCGTGGACACCCGACGCGGCGGCTGCTGCGGGTGGCGGCCAGCGCCCCGAGGGGACGGGGACGGCTGTGCAGACGAGCTTGGCACCCGGGGCGTCTGAGGCAGAACCACGGCCCCGCACCCCGACCTCGTCCTCCTTCCCAGTGGGCCGAAGCCTCCCCCTTTTCAAGCACCGAAGCACCCGCCTTCGTGCCCCGGCGGCCGCAGCGGCGCATGCCAGAGCGACCTCGGGAAGGGCATCTGATCGCAGCGCGGCGAGGGCTGCGCCGGCCCTGCCGGGAGCTTCTCGCTCGTCTGGCCGCGAGCACCAGGTGGCAGGCGCCCCACGACTTGCCGCTTGTTCTTATTTTCAAATTTCCCCTCCGGGAACGGCCCCGTAATCGTCTCACGGCCGACGCACATCTCGGCTCCAAGCGCTTCGTCGGAGCGCCCCCGGCCTGTGCCGATGCGTCTGGGAGCTGCGTGGGCTCCCTGGGCAGGGGCCGGTCTGTCGGGCAGCGCCCCCTCGGCCGGGGGACACGGGGCCTGCCCTCGCACGCCCCGGCACCCCCAGGCCTGCCCTCGCGGCACCCCCTGCACCCCCAGGCCCACCCTCGCACGCCCCGGCACCCCCCTTCCCCAAGCCCCCCCGCCCTCTGCGTCGCCAGAGGCGCAGCCCCGTCTGCGGGGGAGCGGTGACAGGTGCGCGCCGCACCTTCCGGCGGTGGCTCTGGAGTGGCGTCCCCTGGGGTCCCCACCCCCTCCCGTCCAGCCGCGTGATGCTCCCGGGGTGGGTGCACCCTGCCCGCGGGGCGCCGGGCTCCCGTGTGCTGCGGACGGACCTGAGTCTGACAGTGCGACCCGGGGTCCCCTGCCGCGCCCCGGCTCTGCGTCGAAGACGACCCCCTGGCACGGCTCAGCCAGGCCTTCCCCACCCTGCGACCCCGGGACACGGCCCCCGCCCTGGGAGCGGCCACTGCCGCTTGGCTGAGTCCGGCAGGCGGGTCACGGGCACAGTGGGCGTGTCCCCGCGGGGGCCGTGTCACCCCGGGGGCCATGTCCCTGCGGGGGCCGTGTCACCCCGGGGGCCAGAGCTCTCCTCGGGGATCGTTCCCTCTGCTTCAGAAGGTCACGTGGCTTCCTCGCCGGGCCGGCCGTGCCATCAAACTCAAACATATTTTGATTCTTTCATCGCCGAGGAGGTAAAGCCGGGTGGTCGGGCATGACCGTCGCCATGGCAGCCTGCGCCGTCGTTAAGTGACATTTTCATCTCCGTCAGCACCGCCCGGACCGTCTGCCGCCGCGTCCCGAGCTGAGCCCCCCCCCGTCCCCCTCCCCCTGGCGCGGGTTCGAGGCTCAGGCACCACCGTGGTTGGACCGAACCGTGAAGCCACGTCCCTGACCCACACGTCTCGCTCCTTAGGTTTCTCTCCCGACACGGGGAGCGTCCCCGGCCTCCTCGTCGCCTGGCGGGTTCTGCGCCCCCGAACCAGAGCGGTGCCGCCCGGAGGGAGCGAGGGCCTCGGGTCACCACGCTCCCCGGGCGAGGTCGCGTCCTGCCGATCCGCACAGAGCCCGGGTCGGGGGGCACAGGTGCTGTCCCGTCCCCGCCGGCCCTTTGCTCGGTTCCGTCCGGTGTCGCGCCTTTGGCCGAGCCACGTGGAGGCCGAACCTCAGCGACGTGCAGCCACCCACGGGCCCGGCACGCGTGAGTGACGCGTCCGGGACCCACTCGACACCGCGCTGGTCGGGCGGCTTTGGGGGCCGCGGGGCCACGCACGAGCTAGGGTGGGTCCTCGGCGGTGTTTTCCCGCCTCGTCCCGAAGGAAATAAAAACAATAAATAAATAAGCAAACGGATAAATAAAGGAAGGAGCCACGCGCCTGAGGCTGACCTAGCGCTCGGGAAGCGGAGCCTCAGGGCGGGCGCGTCACCGCCGTCCGCCTGTCCCCGCGCCCTCGTGTCGGGCCCGGCCGGTGCCGGGTGCAGCGCCGAGGCCTCGACGGGCGGGCGCAGTGCGAGCTGACGAGTGTCGTGACCATCGTTCCCGTTGGTTCTGGAGAGGGTGACAAGGGACGAGCCGATGGACAGTGGCGGGGACATGGCCGAGGCGGCGGCAGAGGTGCGCAGCGACGAGAGGATGCGAAGGCGGGCGCTTCGCTTGCCCAGTTCGGGTCTGTCCTCCCTCTCGCCCGCACTCAGCCCCGCGCATCTCACTCTCGGGGTGGCCGGCGGAGCGGGAAGCAGCCCCGGTGCCCGGCGTCCTCGCGGGGACACCCCCTTCTCCGGCCGAGGGGGACACCCGTCCTGAGCAGACCCGGCCTGGGGGCCCCTCCTGGCCGGGCCACCACGGTCTGGACCATTCGTGCCGCTGAGGGAGGAGGCGCCCCGGGCGCCCCGGCCATGGTCCCCCCCCCCCGTCCGCCTCACGCTGCCCCCCCGCCCCCACACGCCTGCCCTCCTCGGACCCGATAAGAAGCGCGAGGCTCTCCTTACCCCCGAGCGAAGTCCTGCAACCCACTTAGGGAGGAAAATCGAATGAGCCCGAGCACCGTCCCGCGACGCCTGCTGACGGGGCGGCCCTTCCTGACTCACGATGCGCTGGGGCCGGGGCGCGATTGTCACCGGGGACGGGGACGGACAACGCTGCAGCCTGCGCTTGTCCTCCAAGGGGGCGAGAGCGAGTGGGCGGCCCCGCCCCGCCCTGGGAGGCCCGTTCAGGACACACAGGACGTACAGGATCTCGCCGGGAACGACTGGGCGTGTCTGACGGGGCCGAGAGGCCCCCCCGCGGACGGCCCCGCAGGTGCGGCCCCGCAGGTACGGCGCTGCTCGTGTGGGAGACGCGCGCGATTCGCCCGCCTGGGACGGCATCGATGGGGCCTCCGCTCGGTGACACGTCTCCTCAGCGACAGGTGCGTGTCCCGTCGAGAACAAACGGGGAGAAGGCGAGGGGAGCGCGCGCACCTGCTCCACGGCTGCGCGGGGGGCGAGACGCGGAATTGCAGCCGCGGCGAAGCAGGTGTCCTGGGGATGCTGACGACGACGGGCCGGGCAGGGGCCTCGCCACACTGACGAGTCTGTCCTCGCCGGCGGACACCGGCGCGCGGGCCAGGGGCCGGGGGAGCCTTCCGGAGCTCCCGGTGGGGCCTCCCGCCGGGCGCTGCCGTGGCCCCGTCAGCCGGGCCGGGGCGCCTCGGGCACCGGTCGCCGGGCACGTGAGGCTCGCTCCCGGTTCTGCCTCACCCGTGAGCGTCCACACCTGCGCCTCCTCCTGCTGCTGATTTTCACAAACCGCGAGGATCCGTGTTTGATCCCGAAAACCCATGGCTCCCGTCCTCCCGGCCACAGGCGTGCCCCCGGCTTTGGTTTGCGGAAGGCTCTGGCCCGGGACGCGACGTTCGCACGGACCCGGACCAGGAGGAGTGGACCAAACAGGCGGCAGGAGCGAGTGCTGGGGGCGGTGGGTCGAGGCGGGGACGTGCGCGGAACATTCGAGAAGCGGCGAAGTGGGCGCTTGGCCTGGAGGAGACGGGACGGCAGGGGCCGGAAGGGGACCGGCCCCTTGGACCTGGTCGCTCCTCCCACACGGAGCAGAAGGGGGTCGAGAGGTGCCTGCAGCCTCTGGGCGTCTTTCCGGCCAACCCTCTGGGGACACGACGCCGGGGCCCACCTTGGCGTAGCAGAAGCAGATGAGCAGCAACGGCAGCAGGTAGCCCAGGACGAAGCTGCACAGCACGTAGGCCTTCTTGTGGCGCGGGTCGGGCCACTGCTCCCAGCAGAAGGTCTGGTTGCCCGCGCCGCGCAGCACCAGGCGCTGGTGGAAGGCGACGGGCGAGGCCAGGGCGCCCGACAGGGCCCAGATGCAGCCCACGCCCCGCAGCGCCAGGCGCGGCGCCCGCAGGGCCGAGGCGCGGCGCGCGTGCACGATGGCCACGTAGCGGTCCCCGGCCATCGCGGCCAGCGTGAAGATGCTGACCAGCATGGACACGGTGAAGAAGTCGTGCACGAACTTGCAGACGAAGGCGCCCAGCACCCAGGTGGGCAGCGCGTACACGCTGGCCTGGAAGGGCACGCAGAGGAGCAGGTGGGCCAGGTCGGCCGCGCTCAGGTTGAGGACCAGCAGGCTGGTGGCGCTGAGCCGCGCGCCCGGCCGCCCGCGCGCCAGCACCACGATGACCAGGCCGTTGCCCAGCACGCCCAGCGCGAAGATGAGGCCGAAGGCGGCCAGCGCCGCCAGGTTCTCGGCGCCCGGGCCGGCGGCGGGGGGCGCGGTGGCGGGGGGCGCGGCGGGGGGCGCGGCGGCGGGGGGCGCGGCGGGCCCGCTCGCGTTGCCCGCGCTGAGGTTCGCGGCCGCCGGCTCCATGGCCCGCGGGGGCGCCCGGGCCGGAGGGCGCCGCGCCGGACCCCGCCAGGGACCCCGGAGGCGCGCGCCCGAGCGGCCCCGGCTCTGTGCGGGGCGCCTGAGAGGGGGGCGCGGGCGGGGGCCCCGAGTGCCCTCCCGGGGGGAGGAGGAGGCGGCGGCGGTCCCGAGAGCGCGGGGGTCCCCCGCCGCGGCCGCCGAGCGGGCAGGCGGGTCCCGTGGTGCGGCCCCGGCGGCGGGGAGAGCGCGCTGCGCCCTGGGCGCCCTCGTCCCGGGGTGGCCTCGCCCCCGGGTGGCCTCGCCCCGGGGTGGCCTCGCGCTGCTCCTGTCGCCGCGCCGCGCCCTCTGCCCGGCGCGCCCCGTGCGCCCCGCCTCGCGGCCGTCCGCGCCCCTCGCTTTGCTGTCACGGGGCGCTCCGGCGACACAGCGAGGCCCAAGTCCGCGCCCGGACGCCGCAGCGGAGGGACGCTGGGCCCACCCCTCCGGGCCCGGGCGCCGCCCCTCCCCGCCGGGTGCGGGGTGCAGGGGGCGGGGTGCGCGCTCCGCCAGGCTGGACGCCTCGGGTGGCTCCGGACGCGACTCCGCCCGCCCGCGGCGAGGGCCGCCCGGCAGCTCCGGGGCGCGGGGTGCGGGGTGAGCGCGGGCCCCTCCTGCCCGGAGGTGGCAGGGACCAGTGTCGGGCGGGGCTCCCCGAGTTCACCGAAACCCCCCATCTCCCGCCCCCCGCCCGCGGGAAAGCAGCGGGAGGAGGGGGCGCGGCCTGTCGGTTATCAACGCGCGTGAGAGTGAGACGAGGGGGAGGCGGCTCGTGCGAGCATCACCCGCTCCCACCACCCCGCTCCCACCACCCCACTCCCACCACCCCGCTCCCACCACCCCGCTCCCATCGGCCTGGCCTTCGGTCCCAGAGAGGGACACGGTTTGCCACCGGCCTCGCTGCGGCCGGGCGGGACCGGGCCGCGTCAGGCAGCGCCAGCGAACAGCACCCTCCGTTAGGGTCTCGCTGGTGTCCAACCGGAGAGCCCAGACGGATCCCCCTTCTCAGCGTGTGTGTCAGTCGTCCACACTGACTTCCAAACACCAGGATGTTCCCGGCATTCTCCGGAGGCTGAGTGGGCGCCCAGGAGCACCAGCGCCCACGAGGCAGGTGACGGGCCTGGGAGACACGCGGAGCCTGCATGTGCCCCGCAGGCGCACCCCGGCCTCCCCCAGCTGGGGAGTAGCCGTGCCCCATTTCCCTTGTGTTTCGTGTCACTTTTCTTAACTCAGAAGTTCATTTCAGGGAGGATGTTGATGCGGTTCATGGACACCTGCCGTGTCCACGTCCTTCACCCGCACTCGTCGCTGCTGGAACACTCACAGGCCCCGGCCCGGAGCTCCCGGTGTAACAACACGGGGTGTCATGTCACCCCCACTTCCCAGAGGACCCCCCTGAGCGTGAGCAGCTTGCTCGCCCAGCAGCTTGCGGGTCGGGACACCTACCTTCCCCGGAGGACGCTCCCGAGTCTCCTGAAACCGCACCCCCACCCGCAGACCCACAGTGCGCGGTGTCCTGTGCTGGACCACGCTGTCCCTGAAAGCCGTTTGCAGTAAGCTTTGGGGACAGGGGTTTTTGATGGGCATGAACTTTTTCCCACATGGAAGCTACATGACGAAAGCATCTCAAACCCCCACGCACCCACCGCCCGGTTCAGAATAATAACACAATTAGCACCAACAGAGCTGGGGTCCTTTCGTGCCCCTCTCCGGTCTCGGCCCCCACCCGTCTCCGGGGCACCTGGCGTCGTCAGCCACGTCTTTACAGGTGGCGGCATGCACACACGTCCCTCACACCCTGGATGTTACACGATGGGCCTGGTACGCTACAGGTGACAGTTCTTTGCTCGCTGTGGGCCCGCTAGGTCGTTCGCAATCCTCCTTCGTCCTGTGCGTTAGGGGTAGCCCCTGGCAACAGCACGTGGCCGAATTATTTTAATTATTTTAGACGAGCTCTAACTTTTTAACTGGTGATTTTAGTTCACTTGCACTGTCACCGCCAATTGTACCTATCAATCCCTCCCCCTCCATCTGGGGACCGTCCGTTGTTCTCTGCATCCCTGAGTCTGTTCCTGTTCTGTGCATCCGTGTGTTGTATGTTTTAGGTTCCACGTATGAGCGAGATCACGTGGCATGCGTCTTTCTCTGACTCATTTCACTCAGAATAACGCCCTCTAGGTCTTCCGTGTCACCGCAAACGGTAGGCGGCCGCCTTTTTCACGGCCGAGTAATGTTCCGTGGCGTGTACGTTCCACAGCTTCCTCATCCAACCGTCCGTCGATGGGCGTCTGGGTCGCTTCTGTCTCGGCTGCTGCGAATAGCACCGCGGTGGACGCAGGAGTGCGTGTCGCTTTTTGAATTAGAGTTTGGGTTTTCTTTTGATCAATGCCCAGAGGTGCGATGGCTGGGTCCTGAGGTGGTTTTGCTCTTCATTCTTCGAGGCCCTCCAGACAGCTCTCCACAGCGGCTGCTCCTGTTTGCTGGTCCCACCCGCCGCGCACGAGGGGTCCCTCTTCCCCACGTCCTCACCAGCACCGGCTGCTTTTCGATTTATTGACGAGGGCCCTTCTGACAGGTTGAGGTGACATCTCCTTGGGGTTTTAACTTGCGCTTCTCTGATGACTGCTGACCTTGAGCAGCTTTTCGCATGGCTGCTGCCATCAGTACGTTCTCTTTGGAAGAGGACCTACTCGGGTCCTCCGGACATTGTTTCCTTGGACCGTTTGTGTTTCTGGTGTTGAGCTGTATGAGTTATTCATACTTTTGGGATATTAACCGCTTATCAGACGTATCCCGTGACTCTTTCCTCTAGGAACGGAGTGCAGCAAATTACTTCAGGGAAGGATTCGTCTTTGCACAGCTTTTTCTGAAGAAACTTTTCCTGCGGAATCGTAATAAATGCACGAAAAGCATGCAGGCCGTAACCTCACAGACCGACCCGTCTGCAAGAGCCCGTCGATGCCCAATAAACGCGCTTTCCGCGGCCGCCCGGGGAGGATGCAGAGGAGGAAGACCAGCCCCCTGGGAGGGAAAACCGGGGGAGTGGACAGATGGAGGGCAGAGCGTCTTCACTCCTTTAGCTCATCCTGGTTTTCTACTGTTAAATCTTTCTGTCTCTTCTTGGGGGACGGCTGGGCCACTGAATAAACATGACAAATGCTGAAGCAACAGAAACCGAACGGCACCGCTCGCGACGGTATCGCCACATGCCACAGACTTGGAAGGTGGGCGACCTGTTCACGCCGTGGGGCCAGCCACCGGGAACGCGTCACCTGGGGGAAAGGACGTGACAGGCCACCCTCCTGCTACCTGAAATCGCCACCGCGATGCCAGCCTTCCCCGGAGCGGCCCTTTCTGAGAGGACGGACGCGCTGACGTTCTCCTGTCACCGTTTTCTGACGTGCGGGGTCCAGGTTCCCTCGGGCTCGCGCAGGTACAGCCACGGCCGGTCGTGTGGACGCGGGTCGGGCCGTGTGGACGCGGGTCGGCTTCCTGCTCGCAGCCCAGGACGCCCCGCCGCACACTCTGGCACTGCCGTGGGGAGTCCCCAGCACCCATGTCCCGGGTCCGGTGGCCTGCCGTCCCCCCACGGGCCCCAGCACCGCGGCCCCCGTTCTCCCGCATCTTATCCATCCGCAGGGGACGCCCGACGCCAAGGCGCCCCGGAGGCCACCACGCATGTCCGATGCACCTCCCAGTGGCCCTGAGGATGCCCTGAGCCCGCGCCCCTGAGGGGTGCCTGGGGTGCCATTCTGCACCCCAGGTCTCAAGGGGGGGTCCGGGGTCCAGCAGCCGCAGTGCCATGGGATGGGGATGGAGACGCGGGTCCCCGGGCGGGACCGCCTGTGCGTGACCGGAGTCCGCCTGGCTGTCACCACCCCAGAACACAGAGGCCCTGTGTGCCCTCTGGCCCCTCCCCTGACCCTAAGGAACCTGGGCAGCAGTGTGCAGGCAGCGGGGGCGCAGCGAGGACCCCGCCTCCACCCAGACCCTGGGGCCACCGTGTCCCCGGGGGGCCTTCCCCGAGGGTTTCCAGGGGGGTCTCTGGTCACCTAACATCAGTCCCCAGGGGGACGCCCTTGCTTCGGTTTCCTGTCTGTGCTCTCCGAGCCACCAGGAAAATCAGCTGCTGTCGCCATAGCGACCGAGCGCCCTGCCATTTGGTCTCCCAACCGATGCTCCCACCAGCAATCCCGCCCTGGGGGATAAGTGGCCTCGCGGGCCTTCTGCGGGGTAAAGCGGCTCAGGGAACTCCCTGCAGTCAGGCCCCCGCTGCCACCCCGGCCCCACCCCCACCGGTCATTAAGGTGACGGTGTTCACCTGGCTTCGCGCCTGGCGGGTCCTCGTTTGCCCATCACAGCCAGGGAACCCGTTTTCGCAGCCGCATCAGCAGGAGCACCAGCTCGCGCCGGTGCCACCGCGGCCAGCCGTGGGGACGCGGGTCAGCGGCCGTGTGTCCTGCGGGAACCGTCAAAACGTGTGCACGGCCCTGGCAGCAGCGCTACCATGATGGCCCCAAAGCAGGAACCCCGCAGAGTCCCCGCCGAGAAGGGACTGAGCACGGCGCTGCTTCACGCCCTCAGCTGCTCAGGCGCTTCCGGCAGGTTCTGAGACACAGCGGGTCACCCCGAAAGGGACCCTCGTCCTGTGGGCGGTGCTGCCGTCCCTCTTCCACGTCCCGGCTCACACCGAGCTCTGGTCACCTTTGCGGGACACCCGGGGGGAAGGCTATGCTGCTCCGAGCCGGCGAGAACTGAGCTGTGGCCCTGGACGGTCCCCGGGGGCGCCGGGCTCCGGGGTTGGGAAGCTGCACCCAGGGCACCGCTTACGGGGTCCGCGGACTCTACAGATGTCAACAGCGTCAAGTCAGCAACCACCGGCTGGAGGAAGGGGGGACAGGTGCCCCGGGCCCTCCCGTTGTCACTCACTGTGCAAAGCCAAGGGCTGGGGGAGAGGCGGGTACGTTTGTATCTTTAGACAAGAAAAAATCGAGAACGAGGTCCCTTCCCCTTGTGCTATTTTTTTAACATCAAACTCACTGGGAATAACTGTGCACGTTAAAACGCGTCGTCGTGCAGTGCACGGCGCTGTGAGCCTTGGCCAAAGGAATGTGGGTAGGAAACCGCTGCCGCGACTGGGAAGCATCCTCCCAAGACGCCCCTCGAACGCAGCGTCGCCCGCCACCGCCGTCGCGGGCAGCTCTGGGCGCAGATTTCCCCCCGACCGGCCACCTCTCACTCGCTCCGCGGTGAGGAGGCCTCCAGGGCGTCCCTGGCTCCTTGGGCAGTGCAGGTCCTTGGCGCCGACGAAGACGCAAGAGCAGACGCGCGCGACATCTGATCGTCGGCGCGGTCGGGGCTCAAGAAACCACCTTTGATTCGATTTCTTCGATGTGGCTATTTCCGTACTGGATGCTGATGCAGCGTTAGATCACGCCATACCAAACGGCAACGTTGAAAACAGTGGATGGCGACACTTCCACGTTTTGCACGAGCAGGTTTCGTCGGATGAAGGCCCTTGCACCTGGTCCAAGCCGCCACAGACCCTCGACGGAGGCACACACGATCCCTCCTTGGAAAAGCTCCTTTTTCCTACTGTTCTGTCTGCTTCCTTCCCACCCCTCAAAACGCCTGCTGCTTCGGACACTTCATACTTGAGAGGTTAAAGCAGATGCTTTCCTGTGGCGGCAACAGCTCCGTTAGAAACTGGACAGAGGCCCTGAATCAGACGCTTCTCCACGGAAAATCCGCAAAGGCCCCGTCGTCGCATTTCCGAAACGCAGCGTCGTCATCTCTCGGCAGCGCCGGCCGAAACTGCGACGCGATGCCACCTCCACGCCCCCCGGGCTGAGACACCTGGAGAAGACGACAGCCGCGCGGGCCGCCGCGCACGTGGGGGCCCGGGTCCTCCGGGGAAGGCGGGACGGTGCGGCTTTGGGAAGGGGCTCGGCAGCGTGTCACGTGTTTGGGAGCTCTGAGTTCAACTCAAAACGCTAAATGCGGATTTCCCCACAAGCCAGAAGAGCCGCTTCTAAGTGCAGACCGACCCAGAGAAGCGGAAACACCGCCCCCCAAGAAAAGCAGCTTACGCGTGGGTCTCCGAGCCGGCCTCCTCAAAATGACCAAAAGGGACACGCGTGTCGGCTGGCGACGGGAGCAGCGGACCCGGTGTGTCTACACCGCGGCCTGCCACGCGGCCACGAGAGGCCTCACGCTCCCCCGCGGACGAGCCGAGAGAGGAGCCGTCACGGCAGACCGCACGCCGCGCGACTCGCCTGACACGCGTGTCCGCAGCAGGCAGGCCTGCCAAGGCAGGAAGTGGCGCCGTGTCGTCCTGCAGAGGAAGGTTCTGGAGCGAGACATCCGAGCCGCCTGCCCCCCCGTGAGTGAACTCCCGGCCGCAGCCCTGCACAGGGGGAGTGCTTGCGAGATGTCGCTTACACCTCAGTCAGGCGACCGCTGAGAAGCGCCCGGACGTGCAGGAATGGTCCCCAGACGTTTCCGTTCAGGTCTTCATGGGAAATGTAACCAGACCCCCGGATGCAGAGAGCGCTGGTGGCCCGGAGTGCGTCCCTCAGGCCAGGGAGCGCGCGAATCCCGGCCGATGCGCCGCCCAGGGAAACAGCCACGCGCGGTCCCCCAGAGCGACAGCGACACGGTCCCCCAGAGCGACAGCGACAGCGTCCAGGAAAACCGAAAACGGAACCGCCCTGGACGGACGCCGCCGAGCGACGGGCGCGGGGAGGTCCGTGGGAGACGCGGGCGCTTCGCCCGCTGCCCTTTGGGGCTATTTCCGCTTGTTTCTTTGGCCACAGTGTCAACTCCCAGTGGGGGAAGCAGGATTGCGAGAGCAGCTGCCGGTGTTCCCAGCAGAGAGGGAAGACGCTCAGTGGCAGGAGGGAACACATAGTAGGAGGCCTTGTCAGGAACGGGAAAAGGGGAGGGAGTGGAAGAAAGGATTTCATCAGCGTCTTTGAGGGCGACCAGGAGGCAGTGCCCTCCCGCGGGTGGGGCGGGGTGGACCCGCAGGGCGGGGAACGGGAGGGAGCGTTCACTGTCACCTTTGAGCGTCCGGACTTCTCTCCACTGGGACTGTCACGTTCGTGCGCCAGTGTTCCCACAGACGACCGTCAACTGGTTCAGGTGTTTGGAAATTCAGCCTGGTTTCCTGTTGCCTGAGTGACGCTCGCCTCCCCACGCGTCTGGGGGAAAGATAAGGCAGATGAGCGAGTCTTTGGAAGGGGAGCCACGTGCGAGGACACTGAGCGGGCCCTTTCCTTTGACCTGAAGTACATCCGAGGTGTGGGCGCCTTTCCTCACGCCTCCCTCTGCCTCCTACCCGCCCCCCAAAGGTGCAGAGAACTCGAGGGCAACAGACTGAAGGGCAGAAAACACCTGCAAGTCCGGGAAGATGTGGAGCCAGAGGCCGGGAAGCGGGTCCCCCCCGACGGCCAGAGGCGGAGGAAGATCAGCCGCGAGGGCAGCACGCAGACGAGGACGGCAGCCTGGGCACGGGGGGCACCTCCGACTTGTTAGATTTCTGCGCAGACTCTGAAGGCCTGGCAACGGGACTTGTTTTCTTCTCTGGTTTCCAGTGTCGCGCGACAGATGTGACTCGTCCGACTGCAGTCCACGTTTTAAATGAACATTTTCGCATCTTACTAACGGGCTCGGGAACGGAGACGGGTTCCTGCCGTCCAGCTCAGTGGTTCAGACCAGCCACCTATGTCTTTCTGTCCCCGCGTGGTGGCCACACGGCCGACGTGCAGGGGCGGCTACGGAAAGGGAAGCCCCGGGGCCGGGAGCTTCAAGGCTGCGTGGACTTGACAGAGCAGGAGACACGGCCACAGACCAGACAGCCAGAGGCGGAGGAGGACCAGCCACGACGGCAAAACCACAGAGGAACGAGTCAGCCCCACAGTGGCGTCGGGGACAGACCCCGCAGGAACAGGGGGGTGTTCCAGGCCGCCCCAGATGGCCGCTCCTGCGGCCTCTGCTTTCTGCAAGATCAAGCGCATCCCTCCTCCTCGTCCTCAGGGGAGAGAAGAGGCGGCGACACCGTTGGGCCAGCCATAGAGACTGGATTGTCAGTCGCAGGCCGAGCGAGCGGAATCACCGGGGAGGGCGCCGGAGTCGGGTGACGCCGCGTGTCTGAAATGTCGTCTGCAAAGTTCCTTTGTGCTCCCCGCGTGTCCCGGCGGCCGTTCGAAGGACTGGGGGTGACGTGTTCCCGAGCAGCTTTTCATTTGAAATGGAAGGGCTTTAGCTCTCAGGTTCTCCCCTGGGGCATGGCGTCCAGGACGTTCTGCTCGTCCCGCCCTTACTGCGGAGTCCTCAGCGTGGGGCAGCGTGCGGCGCAGTCACAGCCGGGCCGGGGCGCTGCCCCCCGACAGCACGCGGCCTGGGCCACCTGCCTTCACGAAGGGCCCTCGATGCCCAAGACAAACCGCATGAGCCACCGTGAGAGGGTTCCCGGAGCTGTGCGTGCGCGAGGGCACACGCGTGTGCGGGTGCGTGTGCTTATAAAGAGCCTCGTCGTAAGGCGGCGGCTCACACTGTCGACTGCGGAGCTGTGACCTGTGCGACAGGAACACGACATATGACTCCGAGATCAGGTGTGGGGTTAAGAAGGGCGTCCTCGCCTGGAACTGGGTAGAATGAGGGAGGCACAGTCTTGGGGTCGTTAAAGAAATGTCCCAGGAGTTAAGATTGTTTGGGATATACACGGGGGGGAAGTAAATAAATGAGTAAAACATTATAAATTCCCATTACAACGGGAAATCTGGGCTATAACATCACACGATGCCATAATTCCCTATCACCATTCCCCCAGCGAGATAAAATATTCACACTTTTAATGTCCCTTTTCAAATTACTTTTGCATCGAAAAACTTGAGTCTCATTCACAGTCCTACAGAGGCTGAGCTAACAGTTTAAGAGGGAGCTAAGTTTTAAATGTCACAGAGATTATAAGGTCCCAGTCATGTCATCACAGGGACCTCGCGCTTCCTAACAGGCCCTTTGCCTCTCGCGATGGACGCAGAGTACAGCAGACGCTGCTCGCTGCGCTGGGCGGGCAGGCCTCGGCTGAGGGAACATGCTGACCGCGACTACAAGTCTCTGAGAAACCTCTTCTTTGGGGGAATTTTTTGTTAGGGTCCAAGAAGATGCAGCACACCCTGTGCTATGCACCCAGGGAGGACCTCTGAGTGGCTGCTCACGCGCGAATGCCCGTTGGTGCCTTCGCCGCTGCAGAAAGTCTTGTGGAAGCAAAGTGAGTCAGATGTTTTCTAGGTATTTCCCACGGACGGTTCCGGGGAGAATCTACATTGTAACTGAGAACTATCCTCATCCTTACAACTATCAACAAACGCGCTCACAGAGAGGCGAGGTTCTCAGAAAGGAATTGGCTCGTGCCCGTTCGCTCGAGAGCTGCAGACGTGCTCAGAATTCCCGAAGCACCTGCCGTCGATGCCCGGATACTGGCACGGAAGACCCTGACGCGGAATCTGTGCGCGTCCTCTAAGCCGGGGCGTGGCGCCGAAAGGGCGACTTCCCACGTGCAAAACTCAGGGCACACGGCCCTGTTCGGATGTGGAGGGTGACAGGACTCCTGGAGGGCTGACACTTGGCCAGGCGTCACCTCTGTGAGTGCGGATCAGTCACCCCAGGACGAGGCGAGGGACGATGTGGGGCAGGAGAGGCTGTTTATGAGCCACAACAGGCGTCCAGATGGGACCCGGGTCCCTGGCCTGAGCTTCAGCAAGTGTTGGGGGGGGGGGCAGGGGTCAAGATGGCTCAAGCAGCCTCCTGGGCGCGTTCTGGGCCCCGCCCCGGCCAGGTAGCCTTCCCTGCTGCGCCTGCACGGCCCGGAGTCCCAGGAGGCCGCCGGCGCCCCTGCCCGCGCCTCCTGACGTTCCCTCACACCGGGCACCCCACGTCCTCACCGGACTCGGGGTCCACGTCGTCGTGGCCATGGTCCCCCCAGAACCTGCAGCTCTGGGAGGCGGCAGACAGGCCGGGGTCCACGAGGGTGGCAGGTGCGGGCAGGTGGCCCTGGGCCTGGCCCAGGGGACTGGGGCTCCCTGGTCGCGCCCAGCACCGGGCCGCCCCTCCCTAACAGGCGCGGGTGTGTTCTCGGGCCCCCGGGCAGTGTCCGATGCGCCCCCTGATGCGCCCCCAGAGCCGGGGTGCAGGTCAGGAGGCCCCGGGGCCCGCTCGGGTCCCCTTGTGCCTTCCCTCCCTCCGCCGCCAGGCGGCCCAGCCGCGACTCCAGGCCTGTGTGTCCAGGTGACCCTCGGCGGACAGCGGCCTCCTGGGGCCCGAGGGGGTGCACAGGCCCCGGCCCCGCAGACCCGCACCTGCCCCCGGAGGGGCGCGCGGGGGCCGGCCGTCCGGGTCCCTCCGGCCCCCCCGACACGGAGCCCCGGGAGGGGTCGGGTCGCGGCGCCGGCTGCGCGCAGTGGGGCGGCCCCCGCGGTGGTCCCCGGGGTCCCCGGCTCCCGCGGCGCCGCGGGCTGCAGGTGCGGCCGGGCGCGCGCTTCACTGGGCGCGGGGGGCGGGGCGGGGGGCGGGGATCCGGGGCGGGGCGGGGCGCGAGGTGCTGGGGCGCGGGGATCCGGGGCGCGGGGATCCGGGGCGCAGGGGGCGGGGCGCGGGGATCCGGGGCGCGGGGGGCGGGGCGCAGGGGGCGGGGCGCGGGGATCCGGGGCGCAGGGGGCGGGGCGGGGGGATCCGGGGCGCAGGGGCGGGGCGCGGGGGCGGGGCGCGGGGATCCAGGGCGCGGGGGCGGGCAGGGGCAGGGGCGCGGGGATCCAGGGCGCGGGGATCCGGGGCGCAGGGGCGGGGCGCGGGGATCCGGGGCGCGGGGGGGGCGGGGCGGGGCGCGGGGATCCGGGGCGCGGGGGGCGGGGCGGGGCGGGGCTGCGGGGGGCGGGGCGCGGGGAGCGGGGCGGGGGCGGGGCGCGGGGCTCCGGGGCGCGGGGGGCGGGGCGGGGGCGGGGCGCGGGGATCCAGGGCGCGGGGATCCGGGGCGCCGGGGGCGGGGCGCGGGGATCCGGGGCGCGGGGGGCGGGGCGCGGGGCTCCGGGGCGCGGGGGGCGGGGCGGGGCGGGGATGCGGGGGGCGGGGCGCGGGGAGCGGGGCGGGGGCGGGGCGCGGGGATCCGGGGCGCGGGGGGCGGGGCGCGGGGATCCGGGGCGCCGGGGGGGGCGGGGCGGGGCGCGCGCCGCCGGTGGCCGCGGGGACGCGCGTCCGGCCCGGAAGGCGGCGCCGGCGCCGGGGCCCCCGCCAGCCCGCGCGGGGCCGGGCGGGGACAGGCGGCGGGGACAGGCGGCGGGACCCGCGGCGCCGCGGCCGGGAGCGGCGTTGAGCGCGGTGCGTGCGGGCGGCGGCCCCGGGGGCCGGGGAGGGCGGGGGGCGCCTCGTCTCCGCGCTCCGGGCGGGAGCGGGGCCCGGGCAGGTGGCCGCGCAGGTGGCGGCCCCGCGGCCTCCCGCGCGCGGCGAGCCCAGGTGCGGGCCCCGGTCTGCGGCGGGGACCGGCGGTGTCCGGGGGCCTCGGGCGCGGGGGACCGGGGGGGTGGGTCGCTGTCGCAGAGCGGCAGGGGGTGCGGTGTCGCGCTGGGGTGACCGAGGGCAAAGGGGCGAGCTGGGGGCGGCTGGGGCCACCGCGGGTCAGAGCTGCCTAAGCCCGCCCGGGGCGGCCGACACCGCCCCCTCCCCACGGAGCCCGGGTCCCCTCTGAGCCCCAAGGTGGCGGCGACCCGCTCGCTGGGCCTGTTCCGGCCGCGCTGCCCACAGCACCTGTGTCCACCTGCGCCCACCTGCGCCCACAGGCCCGGGGGAGCCCCCTGGGCGGGCACCCGGAAGGGGCCCCGGGGACATGTGCTCCGTGGCCATCAGGGCGCCCGGGGTCCCTGTGTCTGGCGGGGCGCGGGGTGCCGCCTGGTCCCTGCTGAGCGGGGTCCCCCCCCTAGTTTCCAGAGGCGGCTGGGGGTGCCGGGCTCTGGGCCCTCGGGCGTCTCAGGGCGACACAGGCAGGACGAGGGCGCGCCCTGCTTCCTGCTTCTGGGTTTCGCGGTTGCGAGACCGAGAACCCACGCCCAGGGCCCCCGGGTCTGGCCGGGCGGGGTCGCGTGTGAACGCGGGCAGGGGTCTCCGCAGCCCACAACCTCCCTGGCTGGATGGGGCAGCCCAGAGGAGGGGACCCCGAGGGGCGGCCTGTCTCTGACCTGCGGCTCGGGAGACTGTCGCCCGCCCAGCTGGGGGGATGCTTCACAGACGCGCCCACCAGTCGGGGACCACCCGGTCCCTTCCTGGGCAGCCGGCTCTTCCCCCTGGCAGGCGGCCCACCTGTGAGTGCGGGCGGGGATGGGGTGGCGAAGGGCGGACCAGATGGCCGGCGGGGAGGCAGTGCCTGCGAGCAGGTTCCTGCCGCCCGGGGACGTGCCCGCCACAGCCCGGCCTTGCGCGGGGAGTAAACAGCCGGAGGGACAGACACGACTCCCAGGGACTGACTTAAGTGTCCTGGGATTACTGCTCTAGTCACTCGGGGTTACAGAGAAGCCTCAAGGATCAGCTTCTGCCCAAAGGTCGGAAAGTTCGGGGAGAGTGACCTGCTGCTCTGTGGCTGGGCCCTGCGTGTTCCGAGTGCGGCGTCGCGCTGGCTCCATGTCGGCAGGAGCTGAGGAGGAGCGGAGACCAGCTTTGGGGGTTTCTCATTGTCCCCTGGAGTGATCCTGTCGGTTAAAGCTGGTTTTGTCTGAACGCCAGTTTCAGTTCCTTAAAAACCCGGCACACCATCAGCAAGCGCCTCTGTGCCCTCCCCCAGGTATCCAGGTGGCATTTGTCGACCGCTGACGAATGTCCAGGCTCTCCTGAGAGCGGTGTTCGACCTCGTCAGCAGTCGCGACTGCCCCAGGACGCCCCCCTTGACACCACTCTCCTGTGACAGCCTCGCTTTTCCTGACGGGAGCAAAGGCCCACGGCCGCGGGAGTCCGCCACCGGCCCCTACTGCTGCCTCGCACCCCTCGGTGGCTAGGACACCCTGCAGGCTTTGTCGCGCTGTCTTCCTTTAAACCCTCCTGCGGTCACACCCCACAAAATGTGCTTCCTCCTCACAGTGACTCGGCTGCGCTGCTGCTGTCGTGTGTCATTGCTAGCTCGCCTCACTTCCTTCGTTGTCGAGAAAGGCGAAAAGAAAGTGCTCGGTGACTTAGCCGGATTTTTAACATGGGGCCGTGCAGGCCCGTGGTGCAGGCTGCCCGGAAAGAGAAAGGCCGAATGGACCGACGTAGCGGGAGCAGGTGTTTACCCCGCTCGCTCTCAGGGGACTGAGACCACGTCATCACGAGGAGAATTTTTCGTATCCATCATCGCGGGGAGAAACTTTAAGTTCTGTCCGGAACAAGAACTGGGGAAGGCCTGGGGGGGCGAGAGCGCACGTCGCTGCCATCAGGGCTGTGAGGAGGAGCAGACGCTCAGGACCCACGCGGGGCCACCACAGGTGGGCGGGCCCCGTGGCCAGCGAAGACTCCGCGGCCCTGCCGGCTCGCCCGGGTCCTCCGGGGGGACGGGGCCTCTGCTTGGGGCCGCCACACAGGATGCGCAGGGGAGGGCTTTTCCCGGGTGTTTGATCGTGAGATACTCGTAGATGCACACGCGACTGTCAGAAAGGAGCGCGCGAGCCAGGCGCCCTGCGCGACGTCTCTGGTGTCCGTGTCCGACGTCAGCCTCGGAGGAATGCGAGGGCCTTTCGCGTGTCGGTTTCGTGCCTGGCCCTCCTGGACACCCCCCTGCGTCCAGGACGTTTCCGCGGGGTCCCTGTTCAGACCCCGTGCCGTCCGGGGGTCCTGTTTCTCCCCTCCAGCCTCCGTCCTTTTCAGGCCTTTTTCTCTGCGCCGGCGGGACCTCCCGGTGCCCCGCGGAGTAGGCGACAGGAGCAGACCCTCGCCTCGTCCCTGGCTCGGGGAGTAACGCACCCACTCTCCACCGTGCGCTGCGGTGCGGCCGTAGGTGTCGCTGAGGCTCTTCGTCCAGTGCAGGGGGTCCGCCCGCTCCTAACGGGCTGAGGGGTTTGATGCTGAACGCGTGACGGGTTTTGCCGGGTTCCGTGTGTGTGTCACACGCTCGCGGGCGCTTCTCATCTAATCTGTTGCACACGGATCGCACCGACTCCGCTCCACGTGTCGCCTCAGCCTCCCTTAGTCACACATCACGGTGTCGTTCGCGGCCGCAGTCGCTCTGGGCTGTTCTGCTGGGACTTCCGCTTCCTCGTCGTGAGTGGCGCCGGCGGTTTCGGGTGGTTCTGGCCACAGACCGAGTTCGCAGCCGTTGCTGCCCGCTCTGACCCCTGCAGGACGTTGTGCAGTCGTCGCGGGTTCCTCTTCACACGCTGGCAGAAGTTGCCGGCGGAACCACCTGGGCCCGGGGGCTCCTGTCCTGAGGATATTGAATCACAAATTCCGTGTTGTTCAGAGTGACGAGGCCACGCAGGTCACCTCTTCCATCTCGGTCGAGTTGCGGGCGCGGGAGGGTTCGGAGTCACTGGTCCGTTTCCGAAAGTTGTGGAACTCGCGAGTGCATGGACGTTCCCGGGGCCCCTCCGCCCTGGGGCAGCCACAGCAGCTGAGGCGATGCCCCCCGTTTCGTTCCTGCGGCGGCGACTTGCGTCTCCGTCTCCCCGTGTGTCAGTCCCCCGAGACGCTCCCCGGAGACCTGGCCTTGTGTTCGGCGGAATCTTGCTCTGTCGTTTTCCTGTTTTCACTGGTTTATGCCTGATCTTGACGATTTCCCTCTCTCTGCCGTCTTGGGATGTGTTTAACTCCCCTCGTTTCAGTTTCTGGAGCTCAAACTTGGCTTGCTGCTTCGAGACCTTTCTCCTTTTCCGACGTAAGCATCGGCACTGTCCACCTGCCTCCGCCCGCTGCCTGGCGCTGCCCGCGAGCTTCAAGCAGTAAAAATTCGGATACGGAAATAGGAGAGGAGCAGGGCCGCGGGTCTACGCTCTGACGCTCCCCCCGACGTCAAGGAAATGCCTCGCGCTTGCGGCGCCAGCGCAGGTGGAATTCGCAGTCACCACGTCGAGCGGGCGCAGCAGGCTGCCGCTGCCGGCGCCGGGGAAGGACGCAGACACGCAGGAGCTCCGCGTGCCGGGGTGGCACGCACGGGCGACCCGCGGGGCCTGGCGACCCCGCCGCCGCATCTCAGCGCCGTCTGGTCACGGTGCTGTCGGCGCCGTCGGCGCGGCGCGTTGCAGGGGGTGGAGCACGTGGCCTCGCGCTTGGATCGCCAGCGCCGCCACGGAAAAGCGCCGCGTCCTCCGAAAAGCCACCACGGGCTCTGCCCGGGGCTCGCGTCCTGGGAGAAAGCGGCGGCTCCAGGCCCCAGAGAAACCCCCTAAGCCCCAAAGGTGTCACCACTGATCAGCGCGGACCCATTTCCAAATCGGCGTCGCTTCCCCTCGGTGTGTCCGGGCGTCGTTAAAGGAGCCGCGTCCTTCCTCACCGCGACAGAGGACGGCTCTGGGTGGCCCCGCTCACGGCTCGCACCGCGTGAAGGCGTCGCCCGGAGAGCCTCGGTCCGGGCCACCTCCTGCCCACCCCTCGCCGGGGGCTGTCGGTGCCGCCCGGGGCCTGGAGCGCAGCGCCCCCTGCAAGGTCACGCAGACCCACGGCCACGCAGAGGAGGAAAGCGCTGCCCCCGCCGCCAGCCGCCGGCCTCCACGGGGAGAGGCACTCTCGGCCCCAACCCAGCTTCACCCGAGTCTGGTCCCGGAACCTGGAGGAGCAAACCCGGGAAACAACCCGCCTGACGCCTGCGGGCCAAGCCCCAGCGAGGCCAGCCCGCCTGCCCCCGGGCCCCTCACCAGGCCAGGGGCAGGGCTGGTGCTGACGCTCCCTCCCTCCGCGCCCTGCCCTGCGAGGGGGCCCGGGGCTGGGATGTCAGGGCTGCCCGGTGCGCTCCGGGCCCGGCCCACGGCCGTCAGCAGCAGGAGGGCGTGGACCGTGCGTGCCAGCCGTCCGCCCGGCCCGCCCGGCCCTCCTGACCGGCGCGGCCTGGCGCCAGCGGGAGTCTCTGCGCGGTGGCGGCAGGCGGCACGGGGAAGGCCTCACGCTGCGGACGTTCTTCTGTCTCCGTGCTCGCCGTGGCAACGGCCTCCACAGTTGGCGGCGCCGTTTTCGCGCCCGCCCCGTGGGTGCAGGAGCGTTTGTGGATACGCGTTTCCTCCCGTGGGTTCTGGCAGCCGAAGCCTAACGTTTCTGCTGAAGTGAGAAAGCAGACCCCACGCCGCGCTGCGGGCCGCCCCGGAGAGCCCCCGGGCGGTTCCTTTTCAAGAATTCGTCCGCCCTCCAGCCTGCGCCCCACCGGCGGAGTCCTCGCCCGCAAGGCCTTTGGAGCGGCCGCAGGGGCCTCAGAGGGCACAAGGAAGTCCCCGGGCACAGCGTCTGCTCGCTGCCGGGCGTAGCGGGGAGGGCAGGACTTCAGAGGGGGCCGTGCTGGTTGGGAACGGCCCCAGCGCGGTCCCCAGTCCCCAGGGCCGGTCCTGGTGATTCTCCAGCCTCTGCCCTGAGCCCCAGGTCGCTGCGGCCCGGCTGTTCCCTCCTGGGCGGCCCCCTCCCTCCGGGACAGCCGTGCCACGCGGGGACAGCCGTGCCACGCGGCCCTCGGCAGCCTGACCTGCCCCCAGCACCGACACCCTGGGGCCCCGGCCCGTGTTTACTCCTCCGTGCTGGGTGGGTGGGTCCCGCGTTGCGCCATCGGAACCCCACACGCTCCGCCCACGCTGTTCCCCGGCAGCGCGGGGCTGACTCACCCGGCTGCTGCCAGCGGGGCCGATAGGCTGGAGGCGGAACTGAACGCGATAAACAGACGACTCCCACGTCTCGGCAGCCGGGCTGCCCTGGGGGAGGGGCCGGGCCTGGCGGCTTTCCCTCCGGTGGAGACAGTGACCTTGGCACGGCCGAGCCCAGGCTCGGGAGTGCACGCCCAGCGGAAGGAGTCTCCCTGGAAGCTGGAGGGGAAATTCCGTCTCTGAGACGCGCGGCGCCGGGTCTCCAGCGTTGCCGCCTGACGGGTGGTCCGGGGTCAGCAGCAGACCAGTCTGCGCCGCCGGCCGCGTGGGGCACCCCGGCTCGGACCTTGGGTCTGGACGAGGCCCCCAGAGCGCCGCCTCCGAGCGAGCGGGGGAGCGTCATGGCCCAGCCTGCACCCCAAGGCCCCGAGCGCCCCGAGGCCCCAGGGACCTGCTCCCCCTGTGCGAAGGGGATGTGGTGCCCGGTGCGGGCACCTGCTGTGCGGTCCCGAGTCCCCCCGTCCCCTGAAGGGTGGGCCCCGTCCCCCGTGCAGGCCCCCCCCGTGCTGCTCCCCGTTGCCGCCGCTTTGGGGTCTGCGCAGGCCCGACCCAGGGGCCGCGTGTGGCCGCGCATGGGAGGGTCCGGCCTGGGCATCCCTGGCCCGTGGGAGGGTCCGAGCAGCCGGGGTGTCCCTGGCCCATCCTGGCCCACCCCCAGCCCGGGGCCGCCGTGCGGTCCACAGGAAGCTGCCGCCAGCGCCCACCGGGCTTGGCACCCCCCTCCATGCCAAACCCCACTTCCTCCCCAGGGGCAGCGCCCATAGGCGCGGGCACACCCGCCCCCTCTTCCTCTCTGTGGTGTCCCCGTTCCTTCTCATCAAGGACTTCCGTTTTCGGGGACGCTCGGCCCCAGTTAGGCCTCCCGCCCCCAGGAGCCCTTGTTGGGGTACCAGGCTGCAGGGACCTCCCACTGCACCCGGCCACACGCGTCCCCCCTCCTGCCCCAGGCCTCACGCTGCTCTGGTTGGTCGTGAGGCTGAAGGCCAAGGATGAGCCTGGCGGCCTCGAAACGCGCGTGAGCACGCGTGAGCGCGCTTGCTCGTGTGTGCCCGCGCGTGCGAGCTCTGCGCCCTCCCCGCTGTCTCGGCGCGGGCACCGGTGGACACTCAGTGCGTTTCCACCGTCTCCGGGACTGGAGCTTTGCCTGAGCCGGGTCCTGGGTGAGCCAGCCCCACCCCCACGGGACCGGGTGCTGCGACCGCCGCCGGCCCCGTGGCTCGCAGACACAGGGTGGCCCGTCCGAGGGCAGTGGGCCTGGGCCGCGGCCGCCGCCCGCTCCCACGCGTGTGCTCTGCGCGAGTCCTGCTGTCCTCAGCCGCGACCAGCGTCCTCCGAGTTCTGGGATCGGGGTGGACGAGAAGTGCCGTGAGGCCAGGGAGCGAGTGACTGAGACACTCGGTTGCAGGTTCCACGCGCGTCAGATGAGCACGTGCGAGTGAGCAGCGTCCTCTGCCCCTGCCCAGAGGTGCGAGTCGCTCAGACCACATCCTTGGTTTCCCGCGAGCGCATTCCTGGACGCGCCGGAGTCTGACGGGGCGGGAAGGCGCCCGGGCCTGCACCTCGCGGGAACGAGCCGTGGCCGTCTGAAAGGAGGGGGCCTCTCCCCACCCCGAGGGCCGCTCACACGCGGAGCAGGTGCCGCAGCCGCGTGGGAAGTCCCAGCGCGCGGCGCCAGCGCGTGGCCCGCGGCCCGCGGAGCGCTGTCTCTGGGCCGTCCGTCTCGGCGCCGGCTGTGGACAGCGGAGCTAAGGGAGGCCGTCGAGTCCTGACGTGCTTCTCCGTCGCCGGCGGCGGTGTCCGCAGGGAAGGGCAGGGGCAGGAAGTCGCCGTGCCAGGCCGGCCCGCGTGCGCGCGGCGTCTGCAGACACCCGAGGGCGAGAGCCGGAGCGGGGCCTCCAGCCTCCCTGCAAGCTCGGGGCCTGGATGCGTCCACGGCTTGACCCGTCAAGACACCCTCCTTTTGCAGAAATCCGGTGTCCTGCCCGATTCAGTGTCGTCCGGCCGAGCCCAGCCGCGCCTGGACTAGACCTGGAGGGGGCCTGCCCGGGCACCCGCGTTACCTCATCCTCCTGCCCCCCAGTGTCAGCGCCCGTAGGTGAGGGCGGCCTCACCCCCCCCGCCCCGCGTGGCCGAGCGCTGAGGAAGACGCACTTCGGAGAGGCCCACGCAGCACGGCACACGGTGGGGCGGCCGCCAGCCACGAGCCCTTCTCGTTCGTCGTGCTCTGTCGGGGCGCGTCTCCCTCCCTGTCATCACGCGGACCTGTCACTCGCTGGGGTCCTTTCTCGGGTCCTAGGCAGGGAGCACTCGCGCCGCCACGTGGCGCACGCCCGGCGTCCCGTCTGGGCCACGTCCCCGCGGGACCGCGGCGGGGTCGGGGGTTGAGATCCGGGATTTTGGATCAGCAGTTCCAGGAGTCAGCGGCCTCCGCTTTCGGAAAGATTGGGCTTGTTTTAGGCCAGACCCAGACTCTGTGGCCTGAGCGGTCACCCCTCGTCCCCACACGCAGCCGTCGGGAGCCGTCGAGCCTGCTGCTCAGGGGCTTCAGTTCTGGGGACGGATCGAAACGCTCTGAGCTCGCCGTGGCCCCGAGCAGGGCCCGCCCGGGGGTCGCGCCTCCCTGTGGCCGGGGCCGGCGCCTGGGTGGGGACCCAGATGCGCCTGCGGTGACGGCACACGTGCGGCTGTCCCCTCCAATACCGACGCCACTGTCCGGGGTGGCCTGTGGGAATGGCGTTCGCGTGACTCCCGCCCGGGGCAGTCGGGGCGGCCGCCGCTGAGGCCAGGGTGCAGGGGCCGGTCACAGTCACGCAAGGCAACGCCGGGGGTCATTGCTCCCCTGACTAATGGGCCGTGTCCTCGGGCGCCGGCGAAGCATTAACCAGCTCCTTCCAGACTCTTCCGGGAAGGGCCTGCCCTCCCTCCGGGCTGTGCAGATGTGGGGGGGACCCCACCGCGCGGAGGGCAGAGGCTTCCCGAGCCCCGCAGGGCTTAGCTGCTGGGCCCCGGGCGGGAGGTGGGCCGGACATCCTGCTGCGGGGCCCCCCCTCGTCCTCCGTGACCCAGGTCGGCCCAGGACCCCGCGCTGGCCGCCCGCCCAGCGAGTGCGTGCCCCGTGCCGCCCCAGCCGGTCCCCGCCCTGAGCCCCAGGGCGCGTCCCGACGTGTCCCCGGCTGGCAGGCCAGGTGCTCCGAGCCCGGCAGCCTGCCCGGCTGTTTCCACCTGGAGAATTCCGGCCCTGGCCCCACGGCCGACGGCGGACGCGCGAATGCGACAACGAGAAGGCCTAGCGGCGCGAGAACTACGAGCTCCCGTTTGAAGAACGTGCTTTGTGACACTCGTGTCAGCGCGCAGGCTGCGGACACCGGACCTCGCCCGCCGCCCCGCGCTGACAAGGGCCTTGTCCGCAGGGGGCCGAAGCCGCCGGTGGCCACGCCGGGGACCGCAGTCAGAGTCCCCGCGAACCCCACTCGTCCGGCGTTTTCCTGTAAAACGGGTTTTGGCGACTTTGAGGCAGCGTTGTCCTGTGCCGTCAAGCAGGACGGCGACAGCTAGCCTACGGGGTCACCTGACGCCCCGAAGCAAGGACGGCTGCACCCCAAGGCAGCAGCTGCTTCCTTCCCAGACACACCCCAGGGGAGCGAGTCCGCAGCGCGCGGGGGAGGCTTCCCAACTTGGCTCAGGAGTGCCGAGCGCTGCGGGAGGCCGGCCCGGCCCGCTGTCCCCGAGGACCTCGTCGGCTCAGGTGGCGTGTGACGGGAGCTCCCGCCTCGTCCTTCCCCGAGCACGCGGGGTCTGTGCTTGTCTGCGGGGAGGGGCGGGCTCCGGGCTCCCGCAGACGGCGGTGCAGTGGCCCGTCCCCCTCCAGCTGCCCACGGGGCCCGCGTGCGTCGCTGTGTCATGCCGCGTTCCACCACGCCGTTCCCGGGACGCCCCGTCCACCCCGTCGGCCTAAACCCCACACGGCGCCGCCCTCCAGGTCCTCACACGACTCCGAGTCACGCGCGGAAGCTTCTCTGGGCCGTGCGAGCCCCCAGCCTCCTCCCCGCGGCGCGGGGGCCACGCACCTTACGTCAGCCAACGGCCAGGACGCCAGGGGCGGCGGCGGCGAAGCGCGCGGAGCTGGGCGACCCCTGCTCTGGTGGATCCGGAGCCAGAGAAGCAGCGCGCCCCGCGGGGGCGTGACACAGCCTCTGTGCTGGGAAGGGCTGGCGCGTGGGAAGGCGCGGACGCAGCCGGGAGCGCGGGGCCTCCCCGCACATGGCCTCGCGCTGGCGCTTTCACTGCGGATGGTCACATGAGAGCCCTGGGACGGGGAAGACTCACTCGGAACGTCCCGTCACGCGGGAGACTGACCGCAGACGAGCCACCCTCCGGCTGTCCGCGGGCTGCGGAGCCACGTCCACTGAGAAGCGTTCTCGCCGCTTCGATCCAAGTCGTCTCAGGACGCCGCGCGGCGCGGCCGTCCCTGGGCGCGAGGCCGTGTGTGTGACATACGCGGAGCGGCTGTCCCCCGCCCCGTCACGGCGCCCCCGCCGCACCCCCGCACCGGGAGTGACACCGAGATGTCACCGCTCCTCTCTCGGCAACCCGAGACTCCGTGCGGCCGCCGGGTCCCTCGGAGGCAGGGCCCCCACACCCCCGGTCCCCAAGGCGGCGCCGGGGAGACCCAGCCTCCTGGCACGTCCCTGTGTTCTGCAGAGACCCGCCGAGGAACGGGCTCTGCGCTTGGGTTTTGCCGCCGCGCGCGCTGAACGGGACTCGGTCGGCAGCCGAACCTTCCAGCGCCTCGCGGGCACCCGCTGAGGAGACGGGCAGGCGCCGCTAGGGTGCGGGGTTGCGCTTCAGCCCCGCGAGGCGGGCGCGGCGCATCTCACGGACGGCGGCCCTGGCGGGGGACGGTGCGGGGCACCCGAAGCCCCGTTTAAGTGACGCCTTCTCTGTGCTTTCAGCGTCCGCGGCGGCACCGGCGGAGGATGGGGAACCACGCGGGGAAGCGCGAGCCCGGCGGCGAGAAGGGCGGCAAGGTGAGGCGCGGGGGTGACCCCGACTGCAAGTCGTTGCTTCCGTAATCGCTGAAGGCGCAGGGCGCAGGGCGTGAGGGTGCGGTTAGCAGGCCCGCCGCCCCGCCGCCCCACCGCCCCTCCCTAACCGCGGCCCGGCGTGGGGCAGCGGCGCCCGCGGCCGCGCGGAGCCAGCGCCCAGGCTCACCCCGGCTCGGGTGGGGGGGTGCTGGGCCGCGGCCGCCTCCCTCCGCTGCCCGGGCGCAGGCGCAGCCCCGTACCTGGGTGACAGCCACGTGGACCCGCCGCCCCTGAGCACAGCCGCCCCGACTCTCTCCTGGGTCCTGACCTTCGGGGACAGCCACGCCGAGGCCTCGGTGGTGGGGGCTCCGGCCGAGGTGGAGACGGGCCCCCCGGCTGGGGACCCCAGGGCCTCGCTGGGACGTGGCAGCGGCGACAGCACGGGGAGCGGCGGGTCCTGCTCACGCCCCACCCCAGCTCCCAGCTCCGCGGGGTCTCCTCACGGGACGCGGCCTCCCCCTGCGGTCCCCTCCACGCACTCCGCGCCCTGCTCCCCCGTGCTGCGTGCTTGTCCCCGCTGTCCCCACGCCCTGGCCCGGACCGCAGCCCCCGTTCCGCAGCCACCTCGGAGGCCGGACGCCCCTCGGACGGGCGTAGCCGCCGCCTCCGTCCCGTCCCCACGCCTCCTCGCGTGTCGGGGGCTGGCGCCTGCGGCCCTGGCGGGACCCCCTGTCAGACGAGGGTGCTAGCGGGCCCACCGACCAGGGCGCCCCAGACCCCCGGGCGCCCCGGACGCGGCCCTGGGCGGGGCGGTGGCAGAAAGGCGGAGGGGCAGGCACGGGGGCCGTTTTCTCTGGAAAGCGGGGCCCCCGAAGCAGAGCTGGGCACCCCCGGTGACGCCGTCCGGCCAGAGTCGTGCTTTGGCCGCGTCGCTTCTGCGCTTCGAGGACCTGTGGGACGTCCCTGCTCTCGCTTGCGACGCGGCGGCCTGGGGAGCTTGCAGCCAGGATCACGAGCCTTCGACGTTTTCCGTTTTCCTGCTGAATCGGCCGGAGGGCCGGCGTGAGCAAGGAAACGCGCGTCTGACGCTTTTTACGTGAAACAGCCCGAACGTGACACCTGCTTTCTCTGGCCACTCCATGCCACTTCCTGCCGTTTCAGGTTTTCGTTTTCGGCGTTTGCTGCGGTCGTGGTTCAGACTGAAACGGCGCGGTGCTTGGGGAATGTTCCGGGGGCCTGTGGCACGGCCCTTCGACGCTTTAGGTTTTCCTTTTCAGAGAAAACGGAAGAAAGGAAATCCGTCTTCGACGTCGTTTTCACTCCTGAGCCTGCGGTCGAGCCCCAGAGGCGGGAGGCGGGTGCGAGCTGTCAGCCTCGCTCCTGTAGGGGTGTCTCCCGGGCGACCCAGGACCCCTCCGCGCTGCATCGTCCCGGGGCGGGGGCCGTCCGGGCTCCGCGACAGCACACAGACGAGCGTGGAAACTTCCGTCTTCCCGTGGCTGCGATCGGCTGACTGTGCCGTCGGTCCTGGGGGAGGAGGAGGCCGCGGCCCGACGGGCGACGATTCTCCTGAACGTGTGGCGGCGGCGGGGAGAGTCGGGTCGGCCCGGCCTCGGCGACCTGCAGGCCTGCCGTTCCCCAAACGCGCTCGGTTCCTGCTAAGGTCGGGTGACTCATGGGCGCTGACCGGGAGGCGGCGGCGGCGGCGGGTGTGACCCTGATCCGCTCGCTCGCACGGCAGGCCGGGCAGGTCCGAGCCGGCGGGGACGGCGGGGCCGCAGCAGGCCGGGACACCTGCTCGGGCGCGGCCGGCGCCCTGTGCCAGCCGAGCCTGTCCCCTGGAGCCCGGCGCTGGCAGGCGGTGCGCGCGGGGACCTGCGTGGATCGTGTTTCTTAGTCTCACGGCCCCGGAGTGCACCTTCCAGCCGCTGTCACTTAAAATCCCGTTTTCACGGTTTCTGAGCTCGGAAAAGAGTCGGGAGATGATCGCGGTGAGACGCGCGGCGGAGGCGGGGAGCGCGGGCCCGGCCAGCCTCCCGCGCGCAGAGCCCGCATGGCCCGGAGGCGGGCGGGGTCACGGTGCAGGTCACGGTGCAGGCCCCCGGTCAGGAGGGGCCGAGGGGGCGGAGGCCCTGGCGCAGTGGGGTGCGCGCTCGCGCAGGTGGCCGTTCCCTGCGGCGCCGACACATCCGTCTTGCCAGCCAAGCTGCGTCTCCGATGCCAGGCCCGACGTCCCTGCCGTCGCGTCCGCGTCCCGGGAGGCGCCGTGGCACACGGGCAGGCGCGCGGTGGCGCGTTCCGGGGGGCTTCGGGGGCGGGCTCCGCGCCACCTAGGACCGGAGAGACGCGCGGCCTTCCGCTCCGCCGCGCGGGGGCCCTTTAGACCCGGCGAGCGTCCACATGACTGCTGGACGTGGGAGCGGGTTGACGAGCCACACGGCACCTCCGGGTCCGCTGGTGCAGAAGCCACCAGACCCCGTCCGCAGCGGCGCCCGTGCCGCTAGCCACGCGCATTTCCACGCGCTCGCTCCGCCCCGACGGCCGTGTCGACCCCTCCGTCCTGGCGGCTGCGGGCTGGGGCCTCGCCGTGGCTCTGGGGGCGCTTCCTCCACGGAGAGTGACGTCCGGCGTCCTCCAGGCCGTCCCCGAGTCCCCCCTGGAGGGCCGACTCCCACAGCCCCTGCCCGTGGTCCGCGCTGCGCGGCGCGGCGCTTGCCGCGGGGCTGTAAGGGCTCCCGCGTGTTCCAGGCGCCAGCCCTTCGCCGGGGACGCGACTCGCAACGTCCCTCCGGCTCCGAGGGTTGTTTCTGGGGCTGCGCGGTCTCGGCCGCAGCTCGGGGGGTCGACGTCGGTGCCGTCCGGTCGCCCCGTCACCCTGCGGCGGGCGCTTCAGGCACAGATACGAGGTGTCGATCCGAGGGAGCCCGTGCCGCCGGCGCCGTCTCAGTGGCCGAGGGAGACCCGCTCCTCACGTTGCGCCGGTTCTTGCCGCGTGGCGGCCGCGCAGGTGGCCCTTCCGGAAGCGGCGTTCCCGTGCTTCGACGTGTCTTCAGGGGGGTGCGTTTCCCACGCGCAAGGACGCTCGGAGTGGACGCGTGGTTGGCGCCCCCTTTCCCGCCTCCTCCTGGCGAGGCCGGCGTTTCCCGCCGGGCTGGGGCGGGTGACCCCTCGGGGGAGAAGCCCCGGCCCTCGCAGGAATGTCCCCCCCAGCTCCGACCCCGCCGGAAGCAGACGGACGGCTCACGTGATCCGGAAAGTTCTCGTGTTTTGCTCGTTTTGCTCGTATCTCTCACGGCTGACCCAAGCCCGGCCTGAGGCAAGAAGATCCTTGTTTTTCAGAAACAAACAAAAACGCTGAGTAACGAGGCTGTTTGCCCTCCGAAGGGCGCGGAGCCAGCGCCCGGGAGAGCCCCCGCCCCCGCCCGTCCCGCGGCCCCGTCTCCGCCGCCGCTGTCGCTGCGCTGGGGCCTGGGGGAGGCGCACGAATTCCTCTGACCCGGGCGCAGGCCGTTCCTCCGTGGGGCAGGGTGTCCTCTGGGGCGGAGCCGGAGCGGGGCGCGTCCCACCGCGGGGACCCTGCGCCGTGTGGCTCCCGCCGCCGGACGAGTGGGCGCGCCCTGAGACGGGGTTCTGATCCGCTCTGCCTTTCCAGGGTGCCGGCGCCCACCGCGGGGACTCGGAGGAGCGGAGGGACCGGCGCGCGCCGCCCCGGGACGCCTCGGAGGACAGCGACGTGTTCGGTAGGTACAGGCGCGGCCGGGCCGGCGTGGCGTGGGGTGACGGCGAGCACGTCCGTCCTCGGCGGGGCGGGCTCTGCGCGGCTGCGAACCTGCCCCGTGCAGGGCGGCTCCGCAACGCGGGGACGGGGCCCCGTCGCGCTTCTGCCGGGCTTAGCTCCGCTCTGCACGTCGTTGCACCCGTGACGCCAGAGCGTCCCGCATCCCCACGGCACGCGGGCGTCCTCTGGTCAGCGTTCGCTGGGCCGTGTGTGGGGGACAGACAGCCCAGCGTCGCCGATGACGAAACCGTCCCCGAGCCCAGACTCGAGGCCCGTTGCACCCACCAAGGCCGGTCGGGAGGCGCGAGGAGACGCCCCTTTCCTGCAGAGCCGCCCCGGTGACGCGGCCCGCGCGGCCTGGGCGTGGGGCCACCCCCTCCGTCTCTGCTCCCTGCCCGGTCGCCACTTACTCAGGGCAACGGCGTCACGCGTCAGGCGCTGCGACCCCCTCACTGGCTCTGGCTCTCCCCCGAGTCCCGTCCTCCTGAGCCCGCGCACGTCCCCACCAGGCCCGCTCCCCCGTTTTCAATCTTTTCAGTCGGAGCGTGCCCCGCGCGCCCGGGGGTGGGCGCCTCGACGCTGACTGAGTGACCGCCAGGCCGGAGGGACCCAGCGCACCCCCTGCTCCTCACGGCCTCGCCCGTGTGCAGGCCGTCCGCTCCGAGGGGCGCGGGGACACGGGCAGGCACCGCGGGTGTCGGGACCCCCGTCCGTCCCCCGCACGGAGGCGTTTTACGTCCCCTCCTCGCTCCCGTCGTGCAGCCTCGGGTGTGCAGACGCCCACGGAGACGACGGGGCGAGCGCCCACCCCAGGCGGGGCACACGAGGAGAGCGGGCCTTGCGGCCCCGGCGACACGCCCTCCTCCGTAGCGTCGCCGTCGCTGTGACTCCCCGGGCGCTGCTGTCGGGCTCCTCGTAGCCAGGCGAGCGCTTCCACGCGATCAGGCCCGCGCACCGCGCGCGTGTGCGGGCGGCGTTTCCGCGGCGCGGGACGGTCGATGGCGCGCCTTTGCCTTAGCCTGGGAGAGCAGCGCGGTGCCCGGCGCCCGCCGTGGCCGCCGACAGACGGCCGATCTGGAGAATCGTCGTCGGGGGCCGAACGTGGAAGCCCACGGGACGCAGGCGCTTCCGCCACGTCGCTCCGCGCACCGCGACCCCCGCAGCTCGGGCTGCGGGACGAGTGTGCGGCGCCCTCCGGGCCCGCCCCCACGGGGATCAGGGCGAGCGCCCGCCCACGGCGCTCACCTCGGGGCGTGCCCCGCTGACGCTGGGCTCGGGGTGAGGCGCGACGGAGGGGAAGCGGGAGGCTGGCCGGCGAGGACGTCCTCATGCCTCCGCCCCGAGGAAGGAGGCCTCTGGGGCCCCGTCCCCGTGCCCGGCCACCGAGCAATGCAGACGGCGAGGCCCTTGGAGGTCCCTCGCTCCGACTGCCCCCCTGGACCCCGGTCTGCGGGCGCAGGGTGACAGCTGCACGACCGCGGCCACCAGCCTGGGCTGTGTCGTCCTGGGGACCGCGCACGCGAGGCTCTTTAGCTTCTGAAATGCTCCACGGACATCAGTCCGCGCGCAGCCAGCTCCCCGCGCCTCACAGGAAGGTCCCCGAGCGCGGCAGGAAGCGCGAGCCGTCGGCAGCCCCCGGAGGCCGCGCGGTCCATGCAGGGCCCCTCCCTCCGAGTCCCCGGGCAGTTGGGCTGAGGCGAGGGAGGCCCCGGTCCCCTGAAGTTGTGGGGACAAAGGACAGACGCGTCCACGAGGGGGCAGCGCGGCTCCTTCCGGAAGGACCGAGGTTCCTTCCAGCCTGACCGGGACCCACAGCCCCGAGAGGGCCGCCCTGACGGGGGGGGGGCGAAGGCCCCCAAGTCCACAGCAAAGGGCGCTGTGCGCGTGCCACCCGCCCACGGAGCAGCTTAGAGCCGGGCCCCGCCCTCAACCCCGAGCGCTCCGCCGCCGAGTGGCAACGGGACGCGGCCGCTGACGCGTCCTCGCTCTGCCCCGGAGGCCCGGAGGCCCTGGTGCGGGGCATCCCTCCGCGCCCTGGCCTCCTGGCGGGGGTGGGGGTGGGGGAGCTGCCCACGGTCCGGGAGGAGCGACGGGGACTCAGGACACACGGTCGGGACGACCGCCCTGAAAGGCGCTGTGGTCAGGGCGGCTGCCGTCCCAGCGCTGCGTCCCCGGGGAGCAGCAAGCCGTCAGGCTGGGAGAGCGCCCGCCCCACTGCGGCGTGCCCACTGCGCAGGGCAGAGGACACTCGGGGGGACGGCGGCACGCCCGCATCGCTCCGGGGGGCTCGGGGGGCAGCCCCACGGTACCGTCCCGCTCGTTCGGAGTTTTCCCGCCGGCGTCCGGTCCGTGCGGCGCCGTCCCTGTTCCCTCCCGGGTGCACAGCGTGTCGGCCACGTCTGGGGACGACGTCGGCTGCGGGCGCCGCGGGCGCCGTCTGGGCCCCCTGCGGACTGATGTCGGGGGTGCGCACAGACCGAACCCTCTACGGCGGGTGAGCAGGCGGGTCTGGCGACAGGAAGTGGCCGACGGGGAGATGGGGTCCCGCAAGGGGCAGAGAGGGCCGGCTCTGCGGGGAGGCCAGTGGCCACGGCTCGCTGCCCTGGGTCCTGGTCCCGGTCAGAGCAGCACATCCTGGATCCCGGCCACAGCCCGGGACGACACGGCGTCCACTGCGGTCCGGGGGCGCGTCCGGACGGGGCCAGGGCAGCGGTGACACAAGGACACTGTCACCTGCTCCACATGCGCGCCCTGCCCCCCCAGCCCTGGCCCTGGGGGTGAGGTGTGCGGCGCGGGGTCACTCGAGGTCAGCAGAGCCACAATGGACAACTGCAGGGCTCCGAGGACAAAGAGGGAACACAGACCGCGCGGCAGATAGCAGCTGCGATGGCGGGGCCCGGGCCCGGCCCCGCCCCCCAGACCCCCACCCCCACCCCCGGCCCAGGCGGCAGCCTCGCCCGGTCCCGTCCACGCACCCGCCACCTCCGTCCTGGTCCACTTAGCCCCAAAGTGAAACCCGGCGATCGGCTCTGCACCCCCGTGGCCGGCGGCAGCTCAGGGGAGACGCGAGGCCGCGTCGCCGGTTTTCTCTGCCCAAAGCCACGTTCCCTTCCTCCCGGGGGACAACGGGAGGCCTCGCCCGGACGCAGGAGCGGACCGCTGAGCGAGCGCGCCGCGGTCACACCGAGTCAGGCGACGCCACCCGTTCACCGACGTGGCTGGACGCAGCGTGTCACGAGGGCAGCGGTCTGCCCCCCGTGTGCACACGCGTGTGCACACACACGTACACGCACACGCACACACACGTGCACACGCACACATGCGCACACACACGCACACGCGCACACACGCACGCACACACGTACACGCACACGCATACACACACATGCACACACGCACATGCATATACACGCACACGCGCACACACGCGCACACACGCACGCGCGAACACACACGCACAAACACACACGCGCACACGCGCACACGCACACACACACGCGCGCACACGCGCACACACACGCACACACGCACGCGCGAACACACACGCACAAACACACACGCGCACACGCGCACACGCACACACACACGCGCGCACACGCGCACACACACGCACACGCGCACACACACACGCACACGCGCACACACGCACACGCACACGCGCACACACGCGCACACACACGCACACGCGCACACACACGCACACGCGCACACACAAACACACACGTGCACACGCATACACACGCACACACACGCACACGCGTGAACACACACACGCGCACACACGCACACGCACACGCACGCACACACGCGCACACGTGCATACACATGCACACGCACGCACACACACACACGCGCGCGCACACACGCACACGTGCACACGCACGCACACGCACACGCGCGCGAACACACACACGCGCACACAGCAAGAGCCGGCAGCCACCCGGACGGCGGCCGTCGAGGCTGCAGACGGCACCGATCCCAGAAGTAAATCCGGAAGGAACCACGACGCTCGTCTACACTGCTGGCTCCCCCCTCCCGTCAGCTACGTTCGGCCTGGTTTGGGGCCTGCCTGCCTGTCCACACGGCGGTCGTGGCTGGTGCCCTGGGAGGTCGCCCTGGCCATCTCCGTCCCCGCGCCCTCCGCGGAGGGATGGAGGCCGCCGTCTCGAGGACGCGCTCTCCCAGGCTGGGTTCTGAGCGGGGGCACTGCCCGCTCTGAGAAGGATCTGGAAGGCCCCGGGGGGCAGTGGCCCCGGGCCGGCCTGCGAAAGCCGGGGCCGTGGGGCAGTGAGGTAGCCGGTGCCGCAGAAGAGGGGCCTGGGGGCGGCGTGCCGCCCGGGGCCGGGCTGCAGAGGGCAGGTGCAGCCGACACGGACGAGCGTCGAAGGGGCGTTGGTCTCGGGCGGTCAGCGGCGGGCGAGGGCCGGGCCCCGGGCGTGGCTGGCGGTGGCCGTCCCCCCGCACGGCGGCCACGCGTCCAGGATGGGGCCGCAGGCGTCACGAGAAGGGCAGCTGGCCGTGGTCACAGGGCCGGTCCTGGGCTCGCCGCGTCTGCCTTTCCAGAAGCTTCCCGTGTCACAGTGCTCCCCGGCCTCACGGAGCCCCTCAGTGCTGCACGCCCGGCCGTCCTCCTGGCCGCCGTGCGGCTCCCCAGGGGCTCCGTGCCGCCCCCGTCACCCCGGGGTGGCCAGGGCCGGGATTTCGGGGTCAGCCGGGCTGCCCACGTCGGGGGGGGGGGCCTCGCACAGTCGCGCAGGCGTCAGAGACTCGGGGCGGCACCCGTGACAGAGCAGGGCGCGGGGTCCTCGTCACTCCCAACGCTCGTGCCAGCGCTGGCCTCTCGCGCGCCGCGGGCCCGGGCCCCACGGGGCCTCGCAAGCCACCCCGGCCCCACTGGCACCGCGCTGGCCTCGGGCGGGCACAGCCAGGCCGTGCGAGGGCGTTTGCCCCGTGCGGCCCCCGACGGGCCGCGTCGCGCAGTGACCAGGGCCCCACGGGCGTCACCCAGGCAATGGCCCTGACGTGCGTCGGCGACGAAGGCTTAGACGTCCCACTCCGGACCCAGGAGAGGAGTTTTCCGCCGGTTTCGGGGGACCTGACGGTGCGCACATCCGTGTGTGTGGCCGCGAGGGCCTGTCCCCGGGACGCAGGCCCGTCGCTCCCTGCGCGAGATCACTCCTGGACACGGCTGTCGGCGAGCTCGCGGCTCGCGCGACGAAGCCATGATCGAGTCGGGGTCCTCGCAGGTCAGCCTTCCCGAGCGCCGGCCCCATGCACGCGCCGACGGGGAGCGCTCCCGGCGTCCCGGCCGCGTGGGGTCAGAGCACAGACCGCGGTGAACTGTCTCGAAACGATCCCAAAACAGAGAAAACAAACAGCCCCCCAAGGAGAGACCCCTGAGGGAGCAGGACTCGCGGAGCAGCCGCGGAGCCCGCCGCGGCCCTTCTCCAGAACGACACCGGACTCGGTGCCGGCTCGGGCCGCGCGTCTGGTGGTCGCGCCCCCCTCCCGGTCTGGAAAAGCCACGCGTCCCGGCCTCCGGTTCCCGCGAGCCTTCGCCGCGCGCTCCTTCCCTCCTTGAAGAAACGGCCGTGGCTGCCGCCGGCTGGTACCGGCCACTCCCCGTGGGCACCTTCCCGGGCCCGGACGCCGCCTCTGAACAGCGGACATTGTGTGGCCGGCCCCCACCTCGGCCCAGACACTGGACACCATTGTCCTCGCGCTTCCCGGGACAGCGAGTCCTGCAGAACAGACCCCGACTGTCCCCAGGAAAAGGCCTAAAATAGGCCCCTCTGCGCTGGCAGGCCCGGCCGCACGCCCGCCCGTGCGGGCCTTGCAGAGCGGGGTGCGGGGTGCGTGTCGCAGCTGCTGCCCCCGAGTCCTCCCCGGTGACTGACCAGTGTCCCGTGGACACGTAGGGACGAACGTAGGTGCTTTGGGGACTGGGGCGGCGAAACGCGAGGCCGCGCTCCAGGGAGGAGGGGCCGTCGCTGCCCTCGGCGCGCCCAGGCCGGCCGCTCCGGACTCTGCTGAGCCCGCCCGGAGTGCCCCGCCCGTCCTCACAGCTCCCCCGACAGGCCGCAGGGGTCAGCAGGCCTTCCCGGCGGCGGGGCGCACCGCTCTGCCCGGGGAGCCCGTCGGCACTGGGTGGCTGGTCCAGCGAGACCTGAGACTTTCCACGTGTCGTGAAACACGACGTTTTTCTTTCTCACTGACCGCAGCAGACCCGCGGGCTCCCGCCCCGACCCGGCGCGAGGCTCCCGCAGCCGCCGGCGAGCGCCGCGGGCCGCAGAGGGACAGAACTTGAGCTGAGTCGCCCCGGGGAGAAGCGAATCAGCGGAGCCTGCGAGGCCTGCGGGGCTGCGACCGCGGGGACGGCGTGGGCGTGGGCGTCGCGGGGGCTGCAGGGAGCAGTGCGGGCGAGTCCTGGGCCCCCCGGAGCCTCCCGGTCTGCGCCCGCCGGGCCCTGAGAGCGTGGCCTGGCCCCGCTTCACCGGCGCGCAGGCCCCGCCCCGGGGCTGTGGCCGTGACCCCGGCCGGCTCAGGAGGGCCCGAGCGGCGAGCTCCTCGGGCGCGTGCGAACCGCACGGCGTGGGCGCACGAGGAGGCGTCGGCACGTGACGGGCGGGGACAGGGCGCGCTTGTGAGGGCGTCGGGAGAAAGGCCGCGCGCGTGCCTCTCCGAGACGCGGCATTGCTGCCATAGCGAAGCCGCGGCCACACCAGGCCCTTTTGTTTCCCTCCCCCTCGCTGCTGGCCCAGGCGCGGCGTGCCAGGGACGGACGTGTCCCCAGACAAGGAGGGCCCTCTTCGGCCCCGGCCCACGCTGGCGAATTCCAGGGCCCCTGGGGCCCCGGTCGGAGACGAGCAGGTGCCCCCGCGCCCCTTCTCCCCGCGTCGGGGCGGCCAGCGAGGCACAGCCGTGCGCCCCCCCCCACGGCCCGGCCCCCTGCTCGGCGGGCCACAGCCCCGCCCGCCTTCCAGGTCGGAGGCCGGACGGTCCGGGAGCAGGCGCGGGCGTGGCCGGCCCCGGTGGCGCCCCACGCCCACGCCGGGTCAGAGCGCTGAGCGCGAACAACCTCGTCGGCAGAAGAGGCCCCGGGGACTTCGTTCGGGCCGCACGGGGCCAGCCAACTCCGCACCTTGGGCAACACGGGGAGCGTGGCCAGGCCTCGGCCCGGCGCCGCGGTGTCCACTCCGAAGGACGTGACCTTGGGCGCGCACACGCCGCGTCGCTGGGTCAGCTCGCCCCCGACGAGGCCCTGACGCGGGGCTCCGGGCTGGTCTGCGCAGGGCAGGGGTGTCAGACGCCCTGGGAAGTGGGGGCCCCGTGTTTCTGAGCCGGGAGCCCCGGTGACGGGGACAGGCCGGTCCAGACCTGGGGACAGGCCGCGCGCGCTCACACCGCCGGACGACACGGTGCCCTCCCCGCCCAGCCCAGAGCCGCGCCACGCGCGAGGTCCACCCCGATGGCGGCGGCCGCGTTGTCGCTGGAAGAGGGGTGACGAGAGGCGCCGTGGTGAGGGCGTCGCCCGGCTGGGAGCACCGAGCACGGCCGTGGGCGCAGCTCAGTGCGACTCGGGCACAGCGGTCCCCGTAAGGGGGAGCCGAGGCGGCAGGCGACGCGGGGCGCGCGCCTCGCTGACCAGCCCCAGCTCCCTGGGATGGGCTGCCGGCCGCCCGCGCCACCGCGGCCGCTCCAGTGGGACCTCGTCTGCGCGGGGCACACCTGAGGCCGACCCTATTTCCGAATGAGGCCACGGTCATAGGTGCGGGGGGGGCGTGGACTCGCCGCGCGGGGACGGTTTTCGAGCCGTAACCTGCGTTTCATTCACGTCCATCAGCCCAGGGCCGAGTCTTGTGCATCAGTGTCACCCGCACGTCCACAGCACACGGCGCTCACCAGGTCCCCGGGAGGCAAATGCCGGGGGGCGGGGGGTTGTGACCAGGTAGATGACCGCCTGGGTGGCTGGGCGGCTGGGTGGTGGGTGGGTGGGTGGGTAGGGGGGTAGGTGAGTGGGTAGGGGGTGGGTAGGGGGTAGGCGGCTGGGTAGGGGGGTAGGCGGCTGGGTAGGGGGTAGGTGGGTGGGTAGGGGGGTAGGCGGCCGGGTGGCTGGGTGGCTGGTGGGTAGGGGGGTAGGCGGCCGGGTGGCTGGGTGGCTGGTGGGTAGGGGGGTAGGCGGCTGGGTAGGGGGTAGGTGGGTGGGTAGGGGGGTAGGGGGGTGGGTAGGGGGTAGGCGGGTGGGTAGGGGGTAGGCGGCCGGGTGGTGGGTGGCTGGTGGGTAGCCGGGGGATGCATGACGGGTCGGCGGGTAGACAGGTGACGAGTGAGGCGTGGGCGGACGGGGGTGGGTGCCTGGGTGGGCGTGGGCGGGGGTGGGTGCAGGGTGCTGCTGGGTGGGTGTCAGTGCAGCCCCCGTCGGACGGGTCGTGGGGGTGAGTGGCCCCACAGGGAGGTGGGACTCACCCGCCTTCTCCGCACATCAGGCCTGAGCCCTGGGGAGGGCACGCGTGACCCTCACGGACACCTAACCTGCCACTCGGGAGCGAAACGGCCTGTGGCGGTCCCCACCATGGCCGCACGCAGTGGACAGGCCGGGGCAAGGGCCTGCGCGGGCGCCGCCTGAGGCCAGAGGCCTCTTGTGGCGTGTGGACACGGGAGACCCCGAAACGCCCATCTCTTCACGGCGGGGACCGCGGGGAGGTGCGGGAGGCGCCTTTTGTGCCGAGGACACCAAGAGGACGCTCGTCCGTGGACGCGCCCGGCGCCGCGTGGGCAGCTGCGGCTCTTTCCATAACGGATGTCCCCACCCGCGGGGGCCCGCCCCCCGGGTTCTCTGAACGCAGCGAGGGCAGCACCCGAGGGGGCGCGTGGCACCTCCGGCCCCTGCGGGGGTCCCGGGCCGGGAGCCTCGGCCGCCCCGGGGCCCGCGCCGTGGTGCTGTGCCCCGGTGCCCGGCCCGGGCTGCCGCGGCCCCGGGCGGCGCAGGGCCGTGGGTTTTGTAGGAGGCCGGTGGCCGGGCCCGGGAGAAAGCGGCTTTGTCCGCCGCGGCGGCCGCGCACAGGCGCGCTCACCCCGCTGTTGTTCGCAGGAGCGGCAGATGTGGGCCGGAACAATGGGCCGCCCGCCCAGGGAGCAGCGGTGACAGACTCCAAGCGCCCAGCGGGGCCGAAGAATGCCTGGCCCGGCGCCAGCCCAGCTGACCCCGGGGGCCGCCCCCACTTGGTCCGCCTCTTCTCCCGAGATGCCCCCGGGCGGGAGGACAACACCTTCAAAGACAGGCCGTCGGAGTCGGACGAGCTGCAGACCATCCCGGAGGACAGCGGCGCCGCGCCCGGGGGCCAGGAGGCCATGGCCACGCAGAAGAGACCCTCGCAGCGGCACGGGGCCAAGTACCTGGCCTCGGCCAGCCCCGTGGACCACGCCCGGCACGGCTTCCTGCCCCGGCACAGGGACTCGGGCTTCCTGGACTCCCTGGGGCGCTTCTTCGGAGGTGACAGGGGTGTGCCCAAGCGGGGCTCAGGCAAGGTGAGCTCTGAGCAGTAGCGCGTGCCGGTGGACTGGAGGGAGCCGGCAGGTGAGCGGGGCCGCAGCTCCCCCGTGGCCCCCGAACTCGCCCTCGTCCCCCCGACACAGGGGGGGGCAGTCGGGCCGCGGCTCGGCAGCGCGGCGCGTTCTGCCCGCTGCGCCTCCCGGCCCCGCAGAGGGTCCGAGCGCGGGGCCCACGGCCGCCCCCGCTCCTGCTCCCTGGCCGCCGGCTCCCTGAAGCTTCGCAGCCCTGACGCGCCCGAGGCTTTGGGACAGACTCGAAGCGCAGACTGGCCTCCAGCGAGCCTCCTCTCTGGCCGAGCGGGGGGCGGGGGCGGGGGAAACGGGGCGTGCGGTGCGCGTCTCCGGACCAAGCCCTTCGTGCTCCCGTCCATCTGGAAAGACTCTGGGAGCCTCCCGTGTCCCACGTCCTGTAGGCACAGTCGTGCCGAAAGGGAAATAAACGGCCCCGCTGTGCTCCGCTCCCCACAGAGCCCCCGGCGCCGACTGTGCTCGGGTCCCCGGGCCGGGCGTCCTCACCGCGACAGGCGCGTCCGGGACTCTCCTGAGGGCGGGGTGGGCGTCCGGGCGACCGAGGAAGGGGGCGGGGGGCGTTTCCGCACCCTCCCGGCTCGTGCCCACGAAGGGCGGGCGGCTGGGGGGCGCCCGTGGCCGCGTGCCCCAGGGGCCTGCGGGACCGTGAGGGGCCACACCACCCGCAAACCCCGGGGGCGGCGCGGAGCTCCCCGAGCCCGCCTCCGCGTGGGACACGCAGCCAAGGTGACGGGCGCTCGTGCACTCGCTGGGATGACACGGGTGTCGGTCTCGGCCTCTGTGCGGGGTCACGGCTCGCTGGGGGGTCACACGGCCCTTGTCTTAGCGTCCCGTCCGGGCTGGGCTCCTGTGGGACATGCGTCGTGGCTTTCGGTGCTAACAGTGGGGAGCGGGGAGCGGGGGCACCTTCGGTGCTCGTGGAGCTCGTTTCCGGTCGGTTCCTCCGGGGTCTGTGGCCGTCTGTTGGGGGGGGCGCCTCGCTCCGCCCCGAAACGTCGGCGTCTGCCCCCTTGCTCAGGCTGGCTCAACCCGAGGCGCTCTGGCGCGGGCAGCGCTCCGACCCCACCGAGCGCCCCGTGGGCGGGCCGCACCGCAGTGCACGGCCCCGGGGACAGGGGGACGAAGCACATTTAACTGCAGACGCGGGGAGCGGGCCGGGCAGCGGCGAAAGCTTCGTGTCGGCCGGCGTGGCCTCACCTCCGGGCGGGTCCCGGTGCCGCCCGCGGTGTTCCCGCTCCGCGGAATCGCGACCTTGACTGCCCTCAGGCCCGGACGCTCCACACGCTCAGAGAAGGGGCCCGGCCCCCGGGGCCGCATGTCCTTGGCGAGGCGGTGCTGCCCGCTTGCCCGGGGCCAGGGAGGTCAGGGCGCGGGCGCGGGCGCGGGCGCGGGCGTTTAAAACCTACGCACGAGGTTCGGATCGTGGCCGCCGCGTCTCTGGAGTCGACGCTGAACCCAGAGGTTCTGACGCGGCCAGCGTGGCCCCTGGAGGCCCGAGAAGTCCGAGCGGCAGTGACCCGTGCGGCGGCGCGTCGCAGGCGCGGGGGGCGCGCTGCCCACGCGAGGGCATGCGCCGCGTCACCGCCGGCCTCCCCCACGGTGGCCGCCCGGGGCGCTCAGGAGACCGAGGTCCTCCCGCGGGTCCCTGCTGCCGAGGTCTGGGGACGGCCCTGCCTGCTCGTCCAGACGTCGGGGCCCCCCTCCGCCGCCCCCCGCCCCGGAATGCACGGCCCCCACCCTCTGGGTGGCCTGGCGCCGCCGGCCGTCAAGGGCGCATTGTCCGCTCCTGGAGGAGGCAGAGGCTGGGGGGGCCGCGGCTGAAAGGCGCATTCACGGGGACGCGCACGCCCCTTGCTGGGGTCGGGGGGAGAGCGGGCTGTGGGGTCGCCCCCGGGGCCTGGAATGTGGGGCCGCGGCGGGGGGGGGGAATGGGGGAGGAACTGAGTGCGCTGGCTCCTCGCAAGGACGGCGTGTCCCCCGCCCGGACTCCTTCGCTGTGGGAACCGCGCCTGTTCCTCGTTCTCTCAAAACGCTGCGTTTGACGTCGCTGGGGGGGACCCAGGGAAGGACACGGCGCGGGGGGAGGCGGCCGGGACCCGCCCCGCTCGCTCCCTCGCGGCCCCTTCCCCAGGAGGTTGGAGGCTGCGGTTCGCCCCGCGTCCTGCGTTCCTGGCCCTGCAGGGGCGCGTCGCCACGTGGCCTCGGCGTCCCTCGTCAGTGCTCCCCCGAGGCCCGAGGTCGGCCGCGGGGGTGAGACGTGTCCTTTCGTGCGTCGGCGTGAAACCCACCCCGTGCGCGGTCCCGGTGTCCTGTTTCCCGCTTCCTGTCGCGGCGTCTTCGTTTCCCTTAACGCGTTCCAGCTCTGCGCGGGGCGGGGCACCCCGGCCGCCTGTGTGGGTGCGTCTGCCACCCGGGGTGGGGGCGACACGGAGGACACAGCGGGAAGCCGAGCGGCCGACCACCTGGCCGTGCGTCCCGCCCCAGGGCCCGTGGCCGCTGGAACTGCCCTCGGCCACGGCCAGGCCCGCGGGACCCGATTACATCCCAGCTCGGGGCTTCACGGCACGGTCCAGGCTGCCCAGCAATTCGGCCAGAGATCTTTCCGAAAAAAAAAAAGCCACCTGCGCCCACACAAAGCGTTTGGCGATCCCCCGGGAATCCCTCCCGAAGCGCCGTCCCCCCCGTCGGGGGCTGATCGGCTCCTCCCCCGCCCGGCCCAGCGCCGCCCCGGGCCCCCCGTTGGCCCTGTGCCTGGGGCGTCCGGCCCTGAGCCGGCAGCGACCTTGCCCCACGCCCCTCGCGGCTGCCGGCGCGCACAGTGTGTCCACGGATTTCACGGCGACGCCTCTCCTGGCCGCGCTCCCGCTGGCCTCTGTGATGAGGTTCGGCTCTGTCTGCTTCCCCCTCGGACGCTTTCGTTAAACGTGTGAGCGACCGCGGCTGGCGTGCTCGCGGCGCGTGGTGTTTCCTGCGCGTCCTCCCGTGCGCCCCGCCCGCCCGCGCGGGCACGCGGAGCCCCCTGCTGCCCGTTCATCACAGCGACTCGGCCCCCCCACGGCGGGCGTCCTGGCCACCCCGAGGCGCACATCAGAGCTCTGCGCGTTTACCCCGAAACGCCGCCTGCGGTGCTGTCGCGTGTGCGGGACACGGCGGGGCGCAGGGGGCGGGCAGGGCCGGCGCCTTGGCCCGCCTCCGCCTCCGCCTCGGGCCCCCCCCCCGCGCAGGCCCGGGGCTCGCGCAGCTCCTCGGCGCTCGCTGCCACCCCGCAGCGTGTCCTGGCGCCACCGACGACTTCCCTTTCGCACCAGGCCCAGCCGTGGGGTGGCGGGCAGTTCTGAGGGGTCGGCGAGCTTAGCGCGACGTCCGAAGGGCCGCGTCGCAGCAGGGACAGCCGCGCGCGGGCGCGGGCACGGGCATCACGGGGGACGCGGGCGGTCTCCTCGCTCTGGAGGAACGAGCGACCTTAGAGGCGTCCCGTGTGCCCGTCACCACACCCTGCGTGCTCTCCGCCACCCACTTCACGCGAAACCGTCAAAGGGAGGAAAAGCAGAGAAAAGGGGGCCCTAAAGCGGCGCCCACAAGCGGGGCCTGCAGGGGGCTCTGCCCCGTCCCGTCCAGCGGGGTCGCGTGCCCTGCGCCCGCTCCTGCCGCTCCCCCAGACAGCGAGGAAGCCGCCGTCCCCCCGCCCCACTGGGGACCGCAGGGCTGCACGGCGGTGCCCGGCCGTCCGGTGTGACGGCGAGGGCGCTCAGCCGCCCCAGAGCTTCCCAAAAGCCTCAAAGAGGTGGCGTCCCTCGGGGCGGGCGGGGAGCACTGCCCCGCGCCTGTCGACCGCGCGAGAACGTGGATTCGCCTGCTGCCGCCTCCTGAGGGTCCCCGCTCCCCGCGGGGCGGCCAGGCCTCGTGGCAGACCCCTCGGGCTCACCCCTGCACGCGCCCTCCAGCCAGCACCCGGTCGCCTGGCCCGCGTGCGCTCCCGGCCCCGGGAGCTAAAGCCACCACCGCGCCGGCTGGGGCGGCGACGGCCTCTCGGCAGGTCCGCGGGCCACGTGCGGGGAGGGCGCTGCGCTCCCTGCGGCGTGACCACCCACCACGGCGGTTCCCCCTCTGGGGCCCTGCAAGGCCCCCCTCCTGCGCCTCGGTCCCCCTCCCGCGCCTCGGTCCCCCTCCCGCGCCCTCCCTTTCTCTCTCTGCCGCCCGCTTCCCCCCACTTTGCTGCGGACGCTGAAACCAGAGGGGCGGCCGCAGGCCACCTGCCTCGGCCCCGTGGGAATGTCCTCTGGCCGCGTCACTCAAGCGGGCCCACGCGGCAGGGACGCCGTGGAGCTGACAGAGGAGGGACGCTCACTAAAGGGGCCGCGAACGCTGGAAAGAACAAGGTCAGGAAGGCCGGAGGCGAGGTCGGCGCCTCGCTCGGGCCGAGGAAGCTCAAGTCCCGTAAGCTCTAGGCCCCCGACGCCACCGAGGAAGAGGCTGTGGGCAGCGGGAGCCCGCGTGGCCGGCGGAGAGGTTCTGAGTGCTGCCCCCCCCCCCGAGAGCCCCCCGCACCCCAGGGAGAAGGGGCGAGACGGGGACGGCGGTGTCCCCGGCGACCCCGAGGCAGAAGCCAGCGCGCCCGCTGCGCGCGGAGAGGCTGGAACCGCAGGGAGCGGGGTGCAGCGCCTGCCGGGCCTGCGTCAGCCTCGAGGAGCCCGCAGCGGCCCTTCCGCAGGGACCGGCGGGCGCTCCCGGGCCGACCCGGAGCCTCCCGCGCGGCCACCGTCCTGAGGGCAGCGGTCCCGTCGCGTCCAGGGCCCAGGACAGACTCCGGGGAAGGGCCGTCCGTGCCGCCCCCTTCTCGTCCGCGCGTCCACCCTGCAGACCTCGGGGCTCCGGCCTGGCCTCTCCCCACCGGCCCCATGGCCCCCGCCGCTCGCCGTCCGCCGTCCGTCCACCTCTGGCCCCCGGTCCTCTGATCACCGCCCCGCCCGGCCCTCCTGCCGCCAGGGCCTCGCCGCTGGCCAGAGGACGTCGCTGGAGGACACGGGGCTGCGCCGGCCGTGCCCGGAGGACTCAAACGGCCACTCTGTGTCCCTCGGCAGGTACCCTGGCTCAAGCAGAGCGGGAGCCCTCTGCCCCCCCATGCCCGCAGCCAGCCCGGGCTGTGCAACATGTACAAGGTAAGACGCGTGCGCCCCGCCCCGCCGCCGGCCGGGCGCCCGCCGCGCTCCCGCCGCTGGCCTGCGGGCGGCGTCCGGGCCGCGCCCGTCCGGGCCGCAGCAGCCGCCAACGGCACGTGTAAGTCGCGTCTGGCCAAGCGAGCAGGGCGGGCAGCGCCCGTGAGAGCCAGCGCGGGGCCGTGCAGGGAGGCCGCGCTGAGCGGGGCCGGACGCTCACACGACGCCCCCGGGGGAGGCGGTCGCAGGGGCTGAGCTCACCTGCGCTTGGCCGAGGGCCCTGGGCCGGAGGACACGTGCGGTCGTCGCCCCTCCACCCCGCAGCGCGGCGGCGGCAGCTGCGGCTCAGAGCGCCGGGGACGTGGGGTGACTGGACGGCGGGGAGGGCGGGACGGGCGGCCCGAGGAGGCCCGGGTCGACCCCGAGTCAGCGGACGCAGGCACCGCACCTGGCAGCAGGAGGGTCCCAGCCGCGGGCTCAGGCGGGAAATGGGAACCGAGCGGCGTGGCCACGGGGGCGCGAGGGCCGTGACGCGGAGGCGGGGGACCCGCCGGTCTCGGGGCTGGCAGGGCCGGTGCAGACGCAGCGCAGGGCCCGGCCGCGGGCAGCACGGGGACCCGGACACCTGACCGGAGTGGTGGCCGCGAACCTCGGGCCTCACGGGAGGGACGTGTCCATGGAGCCCCGCGGGGCGGGGCCCCCCACAGGACCGGGCCGTGGGCTGGACGCTGTCCAGGCTTCCTGCCGCCCCGTGCTCCGGGCGCGGCCGTGCTGGCCTCCGAGAGGGACCTCCGGGCCCCTTTGTCAGGGCAAAGCCACTGCCCCCAGGGAGCTAGTGGCCCGTCCCCCCGGGGCGCCCTGTAACGGGGCCTCGCGCAGGCTCGTACCCTCCGGGCAGTCACGTGGCTCTGGAAGGCGGGAGCGGACACACGGGGACGAGGGACACGTCTGGAGGCCCAACAACCCCCGGGAGAGCGATCGTTCCAGGGAGACGCGCCACGGGGCGCCCTGGCCTTCCACTCGGGGTCCCCGCCCCCACCCCCACGCCCACAGACCTGCGCGGGCATCGGCTGGCTCTGCACCCCGCGCGCCCCCAAGACGCGGCGGCGACGCGCTGGGCGGGGGACGCACCGCGACACAAGGGACACGCGCCCCCCGGGCCCCGGAGCAGCGCGGAGGAGCCTGCACCGTGTCCACGAGGCCGCCGCCTGCGGGGTCCTCTGTGCCTGCGGCCCACATGGGCCAGGGCCCCCAACTGCCCGGGCGAGGCGTTCTCTGCGGCGGTGTCCCCACTTCCGAACCCGCGACACCGCGGGACGGCGCGGGGGGCTGCACCTCAGCGGGGCGAAGGCCGCACCCCAGCGTGCGGCACGTCTGTCCCCAGCCCCGTCCTCACCTGCGAAGCCGGGGCAGCAGGACAGTCCCCGCCCAGCAACACCCTGGCACCCCGAGCTAACCCGGCGCTCGGCGCCTTCGCCGCGTGCGCTCCCGAGTCCCGCCACCCGGTCCCCCTGCAGAGACCCTAGGGGTCCGGGACCCTCGGGGACTCGGGGACCCTGGAAGGCCCCACGGACCCCGCGCTCTCTCTTCAGGGCTGATGGGCAAACACGTGGTCCTGGCCGAGCCCCGTGGCGCCGCGGGGCCCTGAGGGTGGGCCCAGCCTGGGGACCGCGCCCACAGGAGGGGGCGGCCCCACCGTCCGTGCACCATGCCCCTGGGCAGCGCCCCGGTCGGTCCCGTCCGACCTGCAGGGCCGCGGCCACCAGCCGTCCTTCCAGCCGCACTTCCCAGGCCCGCCCCCCTTCGTGCTCGCCCACGTCCGTGCGGACGCGGCCAGCCCCGGTGTGCGGGGACCGTGCGGATCACCCGCCACCTGCGGGCCGCGGCGCCGCACGCCTCACACACGCTGAGGGCGCCGGGACGCAGAGCTTGAAAGGAGGGAGAACCGGGTGCTTAAGGCCCGTGTCCCGTCCGCTCCCCGTCGTGGAAGGCGGCCGCAGGGAGCCCGAGGACGCCGCACTCCGCACCCCGGGGGAGCGGACTGCACAGTCCCCGCCAGCACCGGGCGCGCGGAGCTTGGGGACCCGCAGCCGCGACCTTTCTGGGGCAGGGCCCGGCGCCCTTGCTGGCTCCCTGAGGCTCCCCGAGGCCAGGTCTGCACGCGCCCGCGTGGTGGCCGTGGATCCGGGCCCCGCGTTCCCTCGTCCTCGCCGGCGGAGACCCCTCAGCGAAGTGGCCAGAGGCCAGGCTGCCCGGGCGCCGGGCAGGAACACAGCCAGCCCTGGCCCCGTCCCCCGCGTGGGAGCAGCGTCCAGCCTCTCCGGCCGCTCACCAGGAGGACAGGGCTGGACACCGGGCGTCAGGAGCCGCTGCCCTTCGGGACCAAACCCCGGGACAGAGAAATGCGGTGGCCACGAGGGCTGACCCAGCGTGCGGGAGCCCAGGCTGCGACGTCTGACTTCCCCCGGGGCCACGCCCGCCCCGGGAGACCCCGCCCGTCACTGCCACAGGGTCTCCGCGAGGCGGGCCCCGGGAGCCGAACCCCCGAGGGCGCGGGGGCCTCGCTTCCTCATTCGGGTGAAGCGGCAGGAGGCGCAGGGCCCCGCGGGTCCCCTCTACGTCCGGCTGGGCAGCAGCGGCCGCGCCTGCGGCGTCCCCGTTCGCCGACAGCAGGAGCTCTCAGACTCGGGAACGGCCCCTCTGATCGCGGGCGAAGACACGGTCCCCCGGGAGGACACCCCGCGCAGGACACCGGGGAGCGCCGCGCCGCTTTCCCTGAAGGAACCAAAAGGCCGCGGCGTTCATGAGCCCGACCCGGCCACCGACTCGCGAACAAGCACGGCCCGGAAGGGCGGAGGCGCAGGGCGGACGTCACGCGCCACTCGGGCGAGAGGAGTCTTCCCCGCCTGCGACCCCGCGACGGCCCGGTCCCGCCAGGAAAGGGCGCCTCTCCGCGCAGGCGCCTCCGAAGCCCTTCGAGCGGAACCCGTGCCGGCGCGTCCCCTGAAACTGGAGAAACGGACACGGCGGCCAGAGAACCTGCCTCCGGGGAGCCCTCGGAGCGGCCCCCGCGTCCTGACCCGCCGCCGGGGACCCGCGCCGCCTCCGTCTGGACCGACTCTCAGACGGCGCGACCGCCACGTGCCATCGCACCCCCGGGCTCGGGACCCTCGGACGCCAGCTGCTTAGACGACGCGTCTCGCTGGCGCCTCGTCCGCACCGGGGCGAGAGGCGGTGGCGGCCCTGTCCTCGCCACGGCCCCGCAGGAGCAGCACGGACAGCGGGCAGCGCTCGCCTCGCGCCCGTTCTGTCATGGAGAACGGGGGTGGCCGGCAGGGTGCAGGGGTCCCTGGACCGTCGGGGGCCGCCGTCCGCGCCCCCGGGACCCCCGGGCCACGAGGGCTGTAGCAGCGGGAGCGGCCGTCACGCGGGAGGGAGGGGCAGACGCGGAGTCCACGGGAAGCTGGAGCCTGAGGAACCGGGACGAGCCCGCAGGCTGGTCTCGTCGGCGCCTTCGCCGGGGAAGGTCGCGTCAGCGCCCCCGGCCCCCGGGCCCCCGCGGCCGGCAGGAGAGAGGCGGCGCCGAGACGCTCCGAGCTTCCGAGCGGCGCTGCCGCCCGCCCTGCCCTTCGCGGTGAAGCCGGAAAACGGGTCTTTCCGGGTCGTTCCGGGGGAAACGCGGCGCAGATCCCCGGGCGCCGGGAGAGACTGGCCATGCGCAGGGCGCGCCCCTGGCGCCACCTGGCGGGGGTTGGCACGCCGGCCGCGGGCAGCCGGCCCCGGGTCAGGGGTGTCTGCGGGCGGCTGGCCGGTGGCTTCAGGCCCCGGACAAGCCAGAGGGACGCGCACACCGCGGTCCCCTCCCCCACCCGCGGTGGGAGCGACCGCCCCGCCCCCGCCCCCACTTTCACGGAAAGCATCTTGGGCGACAGCGGACCCGAGAGCTCCCGCGTCCCGCCCGACCGCACGCCGCCGGTTCTCAGCGTCGGTCTCTGGGGGAAGGAGGGGCCGTCTCCAGCGCAGGGGGCGGGGGGTGTGGCGGCCACCCCGGCCCTCCGGACCGAGCCGGCACGTCCGCCGGCGGCGCCCACAGACCACGCTTTCCCTTACCCACGCGCACGTGCCCGCTCACCGGGCCTCGGCCTCGGCGCGGAGGTCTCCGCGCTCCGACAGCCACCGCGGTCGGTCGGCATCAGCCATGTCCGGGCAGCCTGACCCTGCCCTGGCCCCGGCCCCCGCGCCGCGCGTCTGGTCCGCGCACTGCCCCGTCGCTGCCACCCAGGTCCGTCTGGAAGCCCAGCCTCTCCCCCTGGAGCCCGCAGGGCCCGGCCTGGCGGCGCGTCCGGGGGCACCGAGCCGCGGTGGCCTCCGCTGGGGACCTGTGTGTCACTCGCGGCTGCGGGTGTGGAGGGAGCGAAGGGCGGAAACCGCGGCCCGTGGCCAGCCCGGCCCGGCGTCCTGTGGGGACGCCCCCTGCCGCCCGCCCTTCTCGCCACTCGCACACCCGTGCCCGACGGGGACCGACCCGCGGGAGGTGAAGCCACAGGCTCCCCCGAGCGCCCCGAGGGCCTCGCCCGTCTCCCGCCGTTCCCGCGCCCCCCTCTGTCCCCCTCCGGGCACGATGCCCGCCTCCCGGCCCGGGAAGCCGGACGCCCGGTTCACAGCGGGGCGTGCGGAGCTGATGGCGGCACAAACAACCCCAAACCCACCTCCCTGCCCGCCCCGCCCCACGGCACAGGCCGGCCCTGCTGTGACCGTGACCCGACCCCAGAGGCGCGACGCGTGGGCCCCGCCTCGGTGGGCACGGGGAGGGGGAGCTGGGGCGACCCGACCCGACTGTCCATCACTAAAGGCAGGGACAGCGCGGCGCGGAGCCCCGGCCGCGAGAGGAAGGGGCCGCGCCACGGACGTGACACGGACGGGCCTTGCGGACAAGGTGCTGCGTGGGGGAAGCCACACACGGGGACACACGCCGTGCGGCCCCGCTCGCCGGCGGGGTCTGGAGGAGTCAGCACCAGGGGCGGGAGTGGGCCGGGGCCGGGGGCTGGGGAGGGGGCGGGGACGCGCCGTTTCGTGGGGCGAGTGTCGGTTCGGGAAGACGGAAGGTTCTGGAGAAGACGGTGCTGACGGCCGCACAGTGTGCAAGCGCTAAAGCCGCCGCGCTGTCCGCGGGAAAGCGGCCGAGGTGGCAGGTCGGCGTGGCTCGTGTCCCTCCCCGAGAGGAGGAGCGGTGAAGGGCGACTCGGGTCCCCCCGCCGCCACGGCAACGTGGTGCCTCCTCCCGCCCGGTCACCAGAGCCCCCGCGGCCGGGGGCACCGGCCGGAGTCAGGAGGCGCCTGCGTCCCGCGCCGCCCTGCGCGGCGGCCCCCCTTCCCCGCGTCCCCGGTGTCCCCTGGTCCCTCTCAGCTGGGAGCCCTCAGGGTTTGCTTCACGGACACGGTTTTCGTCTGAGACTGACGCTGCTTTTCCCTCAGAGAACGGGCGGCCAGGGCGTCCGTCACGAAGGCCGCTCCCCCAGGAGGACGCGGGGCTGCTGGGCCTGCGCGGAGCCCACGCCCCTCGCGAGTTAGAGGGCGGACCCGACGGCGAGGGCGCCGGGCGCCTGTCCCTCGGCTCCGTCGCCTCCGCCCCCCTCCCGAGCGACGCGCGTCCGAGTCGTGTCCGTGTTCAGCTTTGACGACCGAGCCTGCGCGTTCTCTCCGCACGCGGGCGTCAGGGCCTCGGCCGCACGCGGGTGGGCAACCGTTTCCCCTCGTCCCGCAGCTCGTGCCCTCCTCCGTCCTCCTCCACGTCCGCGTGCCGGCCGAGCCCGGTGCACCGGTGTTTCCTGTGGGGCGCGTCTCTGGGGCGCGTCTCTGGGGTCGCGTCTCTGGGGGCGCGTCTCTGGGGTCGCGTCTAAGGACTTCACCCCCCCGCCCCGTGCGTGACAATGTCCTCTCGCGCTCCCTCCTGACATCCCGCGTTTCTACGCCGAAGGCGGAGACCCGAGCTCCAGCCTCGGCTGAGGTTTGCACGAGCGCGGCTTCGGGGCAAGGTCGGTTTCTTCGGACGTGACCGTCCGCCTGTCCCCACGCCGTTCGCTGAAGAGACTGTCCTTGTCCACGGCATCGTCTCTGCGACCTGGCGTGACGGGTTTCCGGGCTCTGCGGGGCCCCGGCCCTGACCCCGCGCGGCCGGGCTCCGGTGGCTGGGCAGGACCCGGAGGCCGGGGGGACGGAGCCCCCGACACCGCGCTTCCTCGCGATCCGGGGCGCCGTGGTTCCCTTGCGTCTCCCTGCGGCTTTAGGGTCGGTTTGTCGTAGCCGAACGAAGCCCTCGCGGGGTCGTGCCTGGGACCGGGTCGGATCTGGCGAGGGGCGCGGGGAGCGTCGGCGTCTTCCCCGTGGCTCTCGCGGCCCCGGAGGCGGTTGGTCCCGCGTCCTCGGAAGCCTCTTTGGTTCCTGCCTCCAGCAGCTCTCGCCCGAGGGCCCCTACACGTTGCGCTAGATTCACGCCGACATTTGTCTCCTCGAGGCCGTCGCACGTGGCGCTCTGTCTCAGGTCCCGTTCGGTCGTCCGTTGTCAGCGTGTGGGACGACGACGGCCCGCTCGGCCTCGCGGGGGCAGACAGCACAGGCGTCGCCACGCGGCCGTGGCGCACGGTCGGGGCGGCCGACAAGTTCGAGTTGCCCTGGGGTCACCGTTTCGCTCGCGGGGCTCCGTGGCGAGCGTTCCGCCTCCCCCAGACCCCCGCGTCCGGCTCTGTGCAAACCGCGACCCCCGTGTCCGCCCGTCGACGCTTCCCACAGCGAACGTCGTCGCAGGCGCGTCCCGGGCCGGGCGCTCCTCCACGGACAGGCCCGGCGTCGCGTGTCCCCCCAGAGCGCTGGGGACCGACGGCGCCAGCGACGCGTGACGGGAGTCGGCGTCTCCTAGCTCTCGCAGCGTCGATGGGACCCTGCGCGGCACGACTCCGGCTTCGCTCCTCAAACTCCGTAAAGTTTAAGGCGTTTTCCAGTTTAGTCCCAGGACGGGCGAGGGAGGGGTGCGCGACGCTTCCGTGACCCGGGGCGCCGCGCGCAGCACGCGGGTGCCCGGCGGGAGGACGGCAGGGGCGCCGCGTGCGGCCGCTGCTCAGGAGTGCTCTCGGCGCCGGTCCCCGGCGGGCACGGGCCAGGCGCAGAGGGCAGGGGCGCAGGCCGTTGCCTGTGTTTCTGGAGCCTTCCGTGCCCCCGAGGGGGGCCAGAGAGCGACTCGGGGACGTCCGGCGGGACGCCTTGGCTCCACGGGGCCTGGAGGACGAAGGGCTTTGCGCTCGTAGGGCAAGCGGCCTGGACGGCCAGAGGCAGCTGGGCGGGCACTCAGACCCCCGGCTCAGGGGACGGCGAGGAGGCTGGTCGCCCGGGGCTCAGACAGGGAGCAGGGAAGCCCTGGACGCCCGGGGCGGGCGACGTGGCCTCAGGCCTCCGAGGGCCCCCCCAGGCCAGGGGAACGAGGCGGGGCTTGGGGGCAGAAGCAGGCAAGGGGAGGGGACGGCCACCCGGAAAGGGCGCCATGGCAGGGCCGCAGCTCTGCTCCGTGCCCGCGGCAGGGGAGGGGAGCGGGCGCCGGGGGAGCTACAAGGGGCCGATGGGTGTCAGCCGGGGCGCAGGGTGGGGGACGCAGAGCAGAGGGACGTGCGTCCCGGTGGCCGGTGGGGGCAAAGGGGAAAGCCCGGGGCCACCTGGCAGGCCGGCTCCTCCCTGGCACCCGGCCTGGAGGCGCCCGTAGCGCTCTGGGAGGGGCCGCCCGCGACAGCTGGTGGCCGGCCCCCTCCCTGGCGGGCACGTCCGTCACGGTCAGCCGAGGAGGGACACGTGGCGGCTGCGAGCACTTCCCTGGCCGCCCCGGAGCTCGTCCCCCACGAAGGATCGCCGTCCGCCCCACCCACGGCTGGCCGTCGGGGCTTCTGCTCTTCCGTGGATCGGGGACAGGCCCCGGGCACGCACCCGCCGGGCGTCCCCGCCGTGCGCCAGATGTGGGCGAGGCCGTCCCGAACGGGCAGACGCCGCCCCGCGGTGGCCCGGGCCATCGTCTCAGAGGCTGGGGCGCGTGGCGCGACGCCAATGCCCCTGGGCTGGCCGGTCCGGGGTCGGGCCTGTGCTCGGGGTCACTCCCGAGTCTCCTTTGTCCGGTCAAAAGTGGGGAAACGACCTTTTCCTCTCAGGGCCTCGCCGACCGCGCGCCCTCTCAGCCGGAATCCCATTAAACGCCCCCGTCCCCCTGCCATGCTCGCGTGACACCGGGGAGCCAGGCACAGACGCAGCGACGGGGACAGCCCGGGCACAGCGAGCCCCGCGCCCAGAGGTCCCGCCCGAGTCGGGGGCACGCGCGGCATCGGCCTGACGCCCCCTGCAAACGGCTCAGCCGGCCGGGTCGGGGGACGCGGCCGACCTGAGGACCCGCGCGCTGTCTTCCAGGACACGCACCACGCGGTGAGGACCACGCACTACGGCTCTCTGCCCCAGAAGGCGCAGCACGGCCGGGCCCAGGACGAGAACCCCGTGGTCCACTTCTTCAAGAGCATTGTGAGTGCCGCCCGCGCGGCGGCGGGGGCGGGCCTGGGCGGCTCCGAGCCGCTCCGGGGGACCAGGTCGCAGCCGGGGGGACGACGGGCACCGGCAGCGGTTCCTGAGGGAACCGCGGACTCAGCCCGCCAGACGGGGCGGGGAGCCCGTGCCGGCCGAGGGAGCCCGTGGCAACGCCGCGGCGCCGAGCGTCGTGTCTCGGGGCCCGAGACGGCCCTACAACGCGGTTTTACGAACGAAAACAAAACCACGGGCTTCGCTGTGGGGCGGCTCCTCGGCCGCCACTCCCCTCCCCCCGCTGACGAGGAGCCACGGGGCCAGGTGCTGACGCTCCGGACGCCAGGGCACGGCTGACTGGCACGCTGAGGGACCCGGCAACGCGCACGGTCCGCAGCGCGCAGCTGTGTCACGGGGACACGCCCCGGGGGGACGGACGCGGTCTCGATGGCCCGGGAGGCCCGCCAGGCCCCGGGCGTTGCCAGGTTCCCAGACCCTGTACTGGTCCCTGCGCCAGGACAGACACGGGGGCCGGGCGGGCTGGCCGTCCCCACGCCGTGGGAACGAGGCCCTCTCCGCACCCGCGAGCTGCCTGGCGACGACGGGGACCCCGGCCACGGGGGCCGCCGGGACGCAGCGCGACCCCGCAGCTCACCGACCCCTGTCTTTGCAGGTGACACCCCGCACGCCGCCCCCATCACAAGGAAAGGTAAGGCCCCGAGCGCCAGAGGGGCATGGACCGCCCCGAGCCCCGCGCTGTGCCGCGGCCACGGCTGGGCCCGTGGCCGCCCAACCCCGACCCCGGCCCACACGCGGGGCGCGCGGGAAGGCCACGCGGGCGGGACCCGCCATGGCGGCGCGTGCTGCTTCCGCCGCGCCTCCTCCCCCTAAAGGGCCGGGCCCTGCACTGACCTGTCCTCCTCTCTCTCTTCCTCCTCCAGGGGCGAGGACTGTCCCTAAGCAGATTCAGCTGGGTAGGTGACCACGACGCGGCCCGGCCGCCCCTCCCCGCCCCAGCCCAGCCCCTGCTCGTCTGTTTCAGTCGCTCGGCGCCCGCGGCCCGGCCCGCCCGCCGTGGCCTGAGGCCCGCGGATGCCCGCAGGTGCCTCCCCCGAGGGGGAGCAGGCACCGTCCGCGCCGCGCTTCCTCCCCGCCCGCCGGGCCCGGGGGCTGCGTCCGTGACCTCCGACTGGCCCGGGAGCCCTGCGTGTCCGTTTCAGAAATCACCAGAGCCCAGACGCCGGCCGCCGCCATCCTGCTCAGGAGCCGGAGCGTGGAATCGGGGGGGGGGGCACAGTTTCCGTGACGATTTAAAGGGGCCGTCAGGTCGCTTCCTAGATCCTAACGCCACGAGGCGTGCGGACCCACCCCCGCGCCCGCCGGGACGCGGCAGACGCACGGACCTTAGTGACGAGCACGCGCGACACGCGGCTCCTGCTCTGTGAACTCCGTGAACGGCCAGCACCCCCGGGCCAGGGGCCGTGTCTGTGCTGGGGACACAGCCCCTTGTCCCCTAGGACGGGGCCTGTGACCCGCAGAGCTTAACTGAGAAGCATCAAAAAGGAATGAATTCTTGAAAACAGGAAGAGAGCGAGGGAGGGAGGGAGGGAGGGAGGAGGGAGGGAGGGAGGGAGGAGGGAGGGAGTAACATGGCGGGGTGGGGGACCCCGCGGGGAAACGAGAGGCGCCGCAGACCCGCTCAGCGCGTCCTGACAGTGACTTACGGACGGATGGACGGACGGACGCGGCTGCCGGGACGTTGCACATCAACCCCCCCGAGCCTCCCCCCGACCCCACAACTTTGCAGGATGGCGATGTGGGCAGGAGCCCGGCCCGGGACTCCAGAGCCACGTCCACCTTTGGCCCCGCGACCTTCCCTCAGTGACCGCCCGCCCGACGGCCGCTTGCCTTTGCAGGGCGGGCCCCGGCGGCGCAGCAGGGCCCCGGCGGGCGAGGCGAGGGGCCGCGAGGGAGGGCCTTCCCGCGGGCGGGGTCGGCCCTGCAGCCCGCCGCTCCCCACAAAGGCCCTGCGTCCCCGTCCCGTCTCCGTTCCCGGCCCCGCTCCCGCGCCCGGCTCCTCTCCGTCCGGAGCGAACCCCGGCCCGGAGCCGTTGGGCTGGCCCCGGGCGGAAGGGCCGCCTGGCGTTCGCCGTCTCCGCTGCCGTCCTCTACTCGGCCGCGCGTTTTCTGGTAAATTCCAGGTTGCCCGACCGCGTGCGACCGCGGGCTCGCGAGGAGGGCGAGTCCGGCGAATCGGGACCCCCGTCCCTGGATTTAACACTTTCGCTTTCTCAGCTGCTCCTTAGTTCTGGAGAAAACCAGTGGGGCGGACGGCCTGGCGCTCGCATGGGGGGGGGTCTGTCCCGTCACGTGTCTGTGGCGCCGCGTGCTTAGCTGTCCCCGTCCCTCGGAGTGGCGTCGCGGAGAGGCCGCGTCTGTGGAAGCTTCCGGAGGCGAGGGCAGCCGGCGCCCCCCTAGTACCGGGGCCGAGACCTCCTCCGCCACCCGCCCCCGTCCCTTACGCCACTTGACGACCTCAGAACCGATCCTCGCACGGGAGCAGCCGCCGGGGAGCTGAGTGTCCCACGTCTGGCCCCAAGCCCAGGCCGAAGGGGAAGGAACCGCGGGTGCAGCTCGCGTGCCGGGGCCCTCGGGCCGGCTTCCGTCCTGCCCAGAGCGAGACAGATGCCGCCCGGCCCCCAGCACGCGGCTGCACCCGGCGCTGTCCGCGCTCCCTCGGCCCCGAAACACGGATGAAATGAGGGCAGACGGGCTCGGGGGGTCTAGGGCCTCGCCCCACAGCTGGCTTCCCTGGCCGACGGTCCCCACTCCTCACCGGCAAGACGGGTGGCACCGCAGAGCCCGACCCCGAGGACGGACCGTGCAGGGCGGGCCACCTGACCGCCCCCCGGGCGTGGCAGCCGAGGCGAGAGCCGCCGTCGCCCCCGGGCTGGCGTCACGTGTGCACACGGCACGCGAGCGTGGGGACCGGGGACACGCGCATTCCGTGTCCACCGCCACTCGCATCGCTCCGTGCCACAGGGGTCGTCCCCGCGGCCCCCGAGGGGGCGGTCGGAGGCGGGGCTGGGGAGCCGAGGCGAGCTCCCGGCACCCGGGGCAGCATGGCCGTCAGGTCACGCGCCCTCGCAGGCCCCGCGAGCTAGGACCCTAATCGCCCCGTTTCATAGACGACGAGACGCGCTCGGAGGGGCCCCCACCCTGGCGTGGCCACACAGCCCTGGCGCCCCGGCCCGCCCCGCCCCGCCTGGCCAGCGGCCCTGGCCCCGTCAGCCCCGGCAGAGCTCCAGGCCCAGGGGCCGGCCCGCTGGCCCCGCACCAGGAGGCGCCCCCAGACACGGCCTCGGCCCTCTCAGCCGCGCTGCCGTGCCCTCCCCGCAGCCCCGCGTGGCCAGCCCCCCCGCCCCGCCCCCGCTCCGCTGACAGGTCCCGAAGCGTCTCTCAAGGCGGCGTGAAGCCGGGAAGCGGCCGCCGTGGCCCTTGCCGGGAAGGCGCCTGGGCATCGCCTCGCAGCAGGCCCGGCAGCGGACGGAGCCGGGGGCGGGGGCTCGAGCGGGCGGGGCCGCCCGGGGCCCGCGTGGACCGGGGCCTGTCTTCTCCGCAGGGAGCCGAGGGCCAGAAGCCCGGCTTTGGCTACGGGGCCAGGGCCTCGGACTACAAACCCGCCCACAAGGGCCTCAAGGGCCGCGACGCCCAGGGCGCCCTCTCCAGGATCTTCAAACTGGTAGGCGGGGGGGGGGCCTGGGGGGGACGAAGGGGGGCAGCGGGCAGGCGGGTACAGGACGTCCGCAGTGAGGGCAGCCCCAGTGAGCAGGCCCCGTGCAGGCGCGGGAGCCCGGGAGGGACTGACCCCAGGGGTGCAAACGCCAGCTACGTCGGTGCCGCGTGCCCGTGCGTCCCAGTGGTGGCTCCCACTCCAGGGAGGGTGGCCAGGGGAGGTGTCCCTGAGCGGGCGGCGTGTGCCGGCCGCACACTGGGGACAGCGCTCCCGAGGCCTCCGCGGGCTCCAGGAGGAGGGAGTGACACGGAGTGGCCAGCACGGTCTGAAAGGTGAGGGGGACCGAGCATCGGGGTGGGAGGGCAAGGCCCACCCCGCCCCGCCCCGCCCGAGGCCTGGGGCCCTGCCGGAAGCTTCGATGTTGGCTCCGAGCAGGGGAGCCCGTGGGTTCCAGCGGACAGTGGTGGAGGGTCTCGTGTCCCTGGCACGGACATCACTGGGGCCAGCCAGGGCGGGAGAGACCCTCGGAGTCTGCGGCCCCCATCCAGGGACTTGGTGACAAGGCCTGTGAGCCCGCAACATGCAAGCACGTCCGGTCACCCCGGAACCTGCAGCCAACGCCGTCCAGGGCTCCTCCCTGGGCGCGCAGACGGCAGAGACCACACAGGGCCGTGTCCTGCGGTCGCCGCCAGGGGCCTTCCCGTCCGGCCCCGAGCCCCCGGGGAGGCGACAGACCCGAGTGGGGACAGACCCGAGTGGGGACAGACCCGAGTGGGGACAGACCCGAGTGGGGACCAGACCCGAGTGGCCTGTGGCCGGGGCTCCCGGCAGGGGGCACGCGGGCGGCAGCTAACGCCTTCCCTCTCCGCAGGGGGGACGTGACGGCCGCTCGGGATCGCCCATGGCCCGACGCTGAGGCGCCTTCCGGCCGCAGGACCCACCCTCGGCTCCTTAACCGTAACCCGAGGTTCTAACCTTCCCCGTCAGCCCCCGTCTCAGCAACGACCTCCGGCCTAACGCCCCACACGCGTGCGCACAGCAGGGCCGGGCGCCCCGCCTCCGACCCTCGACGTCTGGCCAAAGCCACGTGGAGAAAACGCAGACGCGACACGACACGACGGTGCCACTGCTCTGTGTGCGGGGACGAGGCGTCCTGGGGTCTCCGCCCCGGCGACCCCTCCCGCTCACCCTCATCCTTGGACTTGCTTAGCCCGCGGCCCCCAGCACTGCCACGAGGCACTGGGGGCCGTGGCGGCCGCGCTCCCCGCCCCCCCCCGCTTCTAACCCAGCCTGACGGCCCCGTGTCACCCCACGGCACCCCCTCCCCCAGGACCAGGCAGCAGGAGTGGCTCACCCCGCGGGGGCTTCGGTACGTGAGAGGCGGGCGGGCAGCTGAGACGGAGCGACGCGGGCGCACGGGCCGCTGGGCTGTGTCCACACCCGACTGGCCGAGCTGGCGTGTGGCTGAGAGGGCACAGGAGGCAGAAGGGCCGGGCGGTGGCCTCGAGCAGGACGCAGGATCTCGCTGGAAACCAGGTGACGGCACAGCGGGGGCCGAGCGTGCCCCGCACAGCACCTGTTTCCTCCCCCCGAGGCGGCCGAGCGCTCGGGGGGCCTGCACGGACAGCGGGACTGGAGGAGTCTTCTGGGTGGCCACGCAGGGTCACACGGGTCCGGGGGCAGCCGAGGGGGACCGGTGGCTGCTCGTCCCAGCAGCGCGCGGCGCCCACACTAACCCCCGCCCGCCCGCTCCCCGAGGAACCGCGGAGCGACTAGCTTAGTCAGGGGCCCGCCGCGGCCCCTCCCCGGCCCCCTCCCCGGCCCCGACCCCGACCTAGAGCGCGCCTGGGCCTGGCCAGCCCTGAGGAGAGCGTTGTCCTGAGCACAGCCCCCCCTAACGCGCACTGACCCCCGCGCCCCTCCGTAACGTACTGACCGCACCCCGAGTCCAGCATCCTTCGGTCCTTACACCTTCCAAAGAGCCCGCACGGGCAGGTGCTCCCGAGGACGAGGAGGACGAGGAGCAGCCCACGTGACCCCCGGCGCCCGCTAACCCCCGCTAACCCCGAGCGCCGGGCGTGGGCCTCGCGCGTTAACGCACTCGCAGCCTCGGGGCTGTCAAGGGACATTTCGGAAACGAAGCCTTCGAGGCGCCGCCGCGGCCCCCGCGAGCTCTCCGCGAGGGCGCCCCAGTTCTGGAACCGTGAATAAACAATAAACTTTCGGCGACACGTGCACGCGTCTCGTTGTCACTCGGGCCGCGTCGGGGCTGGCGGGGAGGCGGTGGGGGGAGGCTCAGGGCCGAGGCTGACGCGGGGACAGGACGCCCGTTACCCTGCCCCGGGCAGCGGGCAGGCCCCGACGCTGCCCTCGGCCACGTTCCGTCTGGCGGAGACAGTGACGACAAGCGATTTGGGAAAATTTTGTTCCCGAATGAAATGTTGGTTTTCCGCTGCTTTTGGTCACAGGAACCCTCTGTGTAGAAAAGGTCAAGGGCAGTCGTGTCGTTTCGCTTTTAACAAACCGCGGGCCCTGCCCGTCTCAGTCACAGCCGTGGGAAACTGAGCTGGTGAAACGTCACGGGGCAGGCCCGTCGGGGACGACTGCGGGGTGACACCAGCCCGCCCCGCGGGGCCCCTCACCCCGGGGTGCCGTGCGCGCCCACCCGTCCAGCCACGCGGGAGCCGGCCACGCCCAGCGGCAGGCGGCGGACCCGGAGCCGATGCCAACTCCCCTCCCCCTCCGCTCCTCTACCCGAAACCCTCCGGGCGGAGGAATCGGGGAAGCCGTGCCAAGACAACGACGCTACAAACGGTCGGGGCCAGGGCGAGGCCGACCCCACGTCCCCCAGCGCAGCCTTTCGAAGGCACCGGAGGGCCAGGGCGCTGTGACCCGGCCCCCGAGGGAGACGGCTGGGGGCCGACCGTGCCGTCACGGGGCGGCGTCCTGAGTTTCGGGGTTCAAACAGACGCTGCGTCAACGTCCTCCACGGTGCCAAACTGTCCCAGCAAATGTTTGCGAAGAAAATACATCACACCTCCTAGCGCCGTCTTTATTCATCGTTATTCCAGAACAGGTAGGCGAGGGCATTTCTAAAAATGCAGTTCCCTGTCCTCAAAATCCTGGTGATGCAGAAGCCTAGAAACCTCGTCACGAGACGGGGGCCTGGCCTGCCCCCCCGAGGGCCGAGCGCGGCCACGTCCCCTGGGCCGCGGCCCGTCGCCGACACCGGCAGGGCGGCGGCCGTCCCCACCGGGCAGTGAATCCCGTACCGCAGCAGCGTCTCCTGTGGGCCTGCTGATAAACCGAGAAAGCGCGCCAAGCGGATTAGCGACTCCACTCTCTCTTCCTCCGTCACCCAATGAAAGGGGGGCTCCGGGTCCCCCGCGAAGGCCTGGCCTCGCTCCGGCAGGAGCTCGGCCACGCGGCTGAGCGGCGACGCGTGCGCACCACCAGGAATTAAACAAACCCCGTGTGGAGACTCCTGAGATGGCATTTAATGCTGACACCAAAATAAATAGACTAGCAAGAATAAAACTCTTAAAATTCCATACTGGCAACTTTGGGGATATTGGTTCACCAAAATTAACCAACATTTCTAAAATATTTCAATACAAAATTATAAAAGAAAGTGCATTAAAAGCAGAACCTTCAAAACTCTGGCCAAGTTACAACTGATCCGAGTGCGCCGACGGCGGCCAGGACACACGCTGACATTCAGGACAACCTCAGGAGGTCGCGAGTCCAGCATCACGAGAATGAGTCAAATAAGGCTTTTTTTTCCCTTAAAAAAATATACAATACGCAAAGCAGTTTGGAAAAAAAGTGATGTTATTTAACAGTTTCCTGACTTAAATATTTTCACATAACAAAAGTTTTTATGTCACCGTCAACGTCACTTATGTACACATCCGAAAGCGGACAGGGACGAAGGGTCAGAGGACGCCCTTTCGGAGCACAACAGCGAAGCGTCCGTGGTTCGGGAACCTGCTGAGCCCCTCTCGGTCTCGGACAAGCCCACGCGGCATTTGTGATAAAACCGCTCCCTGCGGAGCCAGGAGGTGACGAGAGAAAAGAAAGGCGGTCGGTCGTCTTTCAGAAACAGAAACGAAGCGCAGCCGTAGGCGACAGGGAGAGAGACACCCGTTCGTCAGGAGACGGACACAACGCGGACCGGAAGCGCGGCGGCGCGGCGAGGAGCCCGCCGCGCTGGGACCCGGACGGGCGCCGGTATTTACAAAATATACTGATCAGCCACACAGAGGCCCGTAAATCTGAGTATGTACATACGCACTTATATATAGAACATATAAATAACTCGGGGGGCGCACGGACAGGACTTTCCATCTTTGGAATGCTGCAGGACGCACGCGCCCACCGGCGGGGCGGGCTGCTGTGGACGCTGAACGTGGCACCATGGATGATCTGAAGATTCCCTGAAATGAAGCTCACGCCCGCACGCACGAGGAGGGGGTCCCGGGGCTCGGGGCGCTCCTTCCCTCAGCCGCAGACGCCGTTCTGGCTGGCCGGCCGGGCCGCGGGGCCTTGGCAGCGCGGGCTTGTGCTTTCTGCGGTGAGCGTGTCGCCCGTCCCCGTCAGTGCCCTTGGGCCCCGTGTCTGCGCCCAGACGCACGGCCTTCCAACGGATGAGGAGGAATCTGCGATGGGGAGAGAATCGGTCCAGCCATCTCTCGAGGTTTCTGTCCTCCTCTCTTACCACAGACGAAAGCGTCGATTTCCACGCGTGTCAGCGCAGAGGGAAACGCGGCACAGGCTTCCCCGCGTGCGAACCCGTCCGAACCGCACGCTGCCCCGCGTTCGTCTCGTACGCTGTGCGTCTCGTGACACAAGGCTGAAGGAAGCGACGTGACTCGCTGCGCGGAGGGCCCCGAGGACAGGGTGGGCCGGCGGCCTGTCTACCCGGAGGCGCTGCCCGCGGGCGACGGGCCAAGGCAGGTGCACGCCCCGGGTCGCTCCCGGGAGCCTCGGAAAGACAGCGATCCTGCAGACGGCTCTATGGCTGAGAGCTGCTGCGGCGGCATCTGGACACCGGACACTCAAAAGCAGGAGTTCCAAGGGCTTCGTCCCGCGCGACGCTCAACTTCAGAAACGCCCGCGGGTCGCGCGTCAGAACACGTTGGCCAGCGCCTGCCACTCGCTGGCGGTCTCCTGCACCACCTCCTCCAGGTGCAGCGTGTGGCTCAGCTCCTCCCCCACCTGCTCCTGCTGGACGACGACCTCCTGCAGGGTCCCTGCGGCGGACACGAGGGCAGGGCCTCAGGCACCCCGCGGCGGGCAACACCCACACGTACAGAGACGAGGTGCTCCCTCCCCCCCACGGGAAAGGGTGACTCGGGCAGCGGCCCAAAGTGCTGGGGGGGACTGCGCCCTCGCGTCCTCACTCCTGCCGCGCTGTCCCGCCTGCCGGTGACGGGGGCCACACCAACACCGAGAACCCCCCGCCGGCTTCCCGCAGAAGGTGCCGCAGGCCGCGCGGCAGCAGAGACGCTGCGACAGCCTTTCTCTTCCTCAGAAAGCCCCACGACACCCTGTCCTGTCCCTGAGGTGCCCTAGAGACCGAGGCACCAAGCCCTCGCCCGGAGGGCCCGGCCACTCTGCTCACGGGCCACGTCACCCAACCCGCCGAGCGAGCGAGGCGCCTGCCTCCAGGATGCCCCGGCTCTGACAGGCACATGGCCTCCCGCCCGGCCCCGCGGGCACAGCTCCGGCCAGCCTGTGGCCACCTGCTGCTGCCCAGCGCCCCTCCTCCTGACGGCCGGCCCCCGGGGAGGCCGCGCCCCGCCCGCCGCGCTCACCGGCGTAGCTGTGCGCCCGCTTCACGTGCAGCTTCATGTTGCTCTTCTGCGTGAAGCCCATGGCGCAGTGCTCGCAGCGGTAGGGCCGCTCGCCCGTGTGCTTCTTCACGTGCACCTGCAGCGCGCTCTTCTGGTTGAAGGCCTTCTCGCACAGCGTGCAGGGGAACGGCCGCTCCCCTGGGGGCAGACCGCAGACGGGCGAGGTGAGGGGGCGCCCAGCGTGGGAGCCGTCCGGGGCCCTGCTGCCCGCAGGCCCTGAGGCGCGCCCGCCGCACCCCAACTTCTGGACCTGGCCGCGCGGGCACCGTCCTCTGCAGTGCCCTCCCGGCCCTCGGCTGCCAAGCCCCAGGGCCCTGCCCTCCCCGGCTCCCACCACGAGCCCCAGCGGCCAGCACCGGCCCGCGCCAGGCCCCCACGCCACCTCCGAGGGCCCTGCTCCCCACCCCACCCCGGCGTCAACCAGCTCCATGCTAAGTCTGTCCCTCCCTCCAGCTAGAGGCCACGACAAGCCCCAGGACTGTGGACACGAGGTCACCACGCCGTGACCACGTCCCTCGCGTGGAGAAAGGGCTGTCACCGACGTGATCGAGGTCATGGCTGGAGGACCTGGATGAGCAAAGAGGGCGCCTGTGCAGGCGAGGGCCGTGTGTACGGTGGGGATGAGCAGCCCTTCGCTGGTGGGGACAGGCACCGATGGGAGCCGGGTAGACCGTGGACAGCAACGAGGTCACAGCAACTTGTGCCCTGTGCTGTCCCCAAACCCTTCACGTGCATCTATTGACTTGTCATAAAAGGTGCACAGCGTCACCACCCCGTAGAACTGTCTGAGCGGCCACGTCACAAGGTGACAGCACGGCAGTTCGTTTTCTGCTCAAAAGCTCTTCCCGAACACCTGGCCTGCCGGGACCCGCAGCCCAACAGGGATGTCACTGGGAACGCGGGAGCCCGCGGCGGGAAGGTCCCTGACCAGAAGGGCATTGCTGGCTACACGGGTGCCGCGCGTCAGCCGCAGTCACCAGAAGGGACAGAGACCCCTTCGTGGTGGGTGTCCACACTGAAACCTGGTGCGTCAGCGACGGCCAAACGGACAGCAGGCCTGGGAGGGGATGACCAACCACTGGGAACTGTGACAGGGCCTGGGTGACAACGGGGTGAGCCGAGAGCCTGGGGCTTCCCCAGGGCCGAGGACGTGCATCCTGAAGGCCAGATGGGTTATCGGGAGACACGTGCCTCCACCTGGAGATGCTCAGGAGGGGGCGGGCGGCCCCTCCTGTCTCGGGGTGCAGCCTGGCTGCTGTATGGACGCAGGGCAGAGGGAGCGGGGAGACAGGCCACGAGGGAGGCTGAGGAGCAGGGCCACGGGGCCAGAGCAAGGCGTGACGGTGGGGAACGGCGCCTGAGGGACGGGGCCGGAGGGGCACAGGGTGGCCTCGCTGCCAGAGGCTGGGAGATGGGGACTAGCCTCTTGGTTTTGTCCGTTTTTCTGAGACAAAAGACTTGGACAGACTTAGTTGGCGACAGGAAAAGCCAGGAGACGAGCGTGCAGACGGGTCGGGGCGCCGGGGCACCCCCGCAGGGCCGCACCCAGTGCGCACGGCACCTCTCCCGCGCCTGCACTGGCCCCGCCGCCCATACCTGTGTGGATGCGGCTGTGTCGCTCCAGCTGGCTCGGCTTGGCAAACGCCTTCTCGCACGTGTCACACTTAAACACCCTCGGCTTCTGGGAGCTCAAGGAAGGGCCAGCCTGGTGCGTCTGCATGTGCTCCTGTCAGGGACAGCGCGCAGAGGAGGGGTGCCTCAGGCCTGCGGGGCTGAGGGGCCTGAGCAGCGGGGAGGGCAAACGGCTGGGGGCGCAGCTGGCTGTGCTTCCCGGGGCCTCGCGGGCGGGCAGCGTCCAGGGCTCCACTCCCCCGGGGTCAGGGACGGTGTCTCAGGCCCCCCTTGCTGCGGGTGACCTGGACGGCTGCCTGCAGGCCGCCCTCAGAGAGACTCGTCTGATGATTCTTCTCACGTCAGACCAGGGTCACGGGCCTGGGGAGGCAGCGTGCCTTTGCCACCCCACGATGACGAGGACCCGCCCCCACGGGCTTTGTGACCAGCTGTGACCTGGCCACCCGGCTGAAGCCATGTGCAGCCAGTGTGCTCGCCCCACGTCGGGGGGTCCTAAGTGGCAGCACCGAACTGGAGAAGAGGCCGGGTACAGGGGATGCTGCGGACCCAGGGGCACCCCAGGCTTACGGCTGCAGCCCTCGCGCGTTCATCCACGTCTGGTGCTTCACAGGCGAGGGCGGGCCCTCTTTTGGAAACGTGTCAGTACTGGGTGGGGCTCCTCCACTCAGGAGCCGTGGCAGGAGGGTGGGGTGCTGGCCACTGGGGGCTGGGCAGCAGGTGGCCAGGCTCACTGCCCAGGGGGCTCCTAAGGCTCTGAGGAGCGGAGGCTCAGGACCCGTGTGCGAGGTGGCTATGGGGCCGCAAGGCCCTCGGGAATGAGTGGTGTGGGAGCCTGGCCTAGAGCCACGGGGCCTGGTCACGCGCCCCCGCGGACACTTCAGCCAGCCAGGCCTGGGAGCCCTCCCGGGGCGCGTGCCCGCTCCCCTCCACTGGGTGGGACCCGCTGGGTCAAGCCCCCTGCAGTGAGGACCCGCAGGGAGGCTGGGCGCAGGATGTGTACCTTGAGGTGGGTGGCGCGCTTGAAGGCCTTCTGGCACACGGGGCAGACGTGGATGCGCTCCCGGCCGTGGGCCTCCTTGCTGTGCTGCAGCAGCAGGGCCGCGGACGCGAAGGTGCGGCCACACTCCACGCACTGCTGCAGCCGGCCCTCCTTCTCGGGCTGGCCCTGGGCCAGGCTCGCAGAGATGTCGGTCACCTAGGGCAGGTCAGAATCCCGGGACTTACTCGACTCGGGCAGTTGGCCCCCACCGGGTGAAAATGACAACACAGACACACGGAGACGGGCGCGCTGAGCCTCCAGGGCGCGGTGTGTCATCTCGAGGAAGGGCAGCTGGGCAGCGTGTTGGCCCAGCACAGCACCTGCTACCCGTGGTGCCCGAGGAACAGACTGGGCGCATGGGTCAGAGGACAGACGCTGTGGCCGTGGGGGACCGCTGCTGCCCGGGCCTCTGCAGTTACGAGGCTCATCCGCACCGGGCGAGGCGCCACCGCACACCCCCGCCCCCCCACCCCGTGGCCTGTGTGCAAGGAACTGCGTGGCCGAGAAGGCACGTGCCTCTGTACCTGGTAGGTGATCTCCTCGCAGGTCGCGGACGACGGCTGTGACGCGTGGCTCACCAAGATGACCTGCGGCGAGCCCACGCCTCCTTGGCCCGAGAGAGAGGAGTCTGTGAGTAAGGCTGGGAACTGCTGGCCCTGCAAAGGTCGTCACGATTTCAGAGGCTGCCTCAGTCACCCCTTAGGTCTTTTATGGTCGGTCGCTTTGGGAAACAGGTGGCGAGTCCTCAAAGTTAACCTCAAGACCCCATGCCTCAGCAAGTCCCCCCCAGGTCCCTGCCCCGAGAGCCTACGCCACCTGACACCTTGTGCCCACGCCCAGCACAGCTGCAAAGGGGACCCAACCCCTTGGTCCGTCAGCCGGGAGCTAAATGCTGCTCGGGAGTAAGAAGAACCGGAGCGTGACGCACGCTGCAGAGTGAGCCCGGAGGGTGTTACACCGAGCGGAGCCAAGCACAGACACCGCACGCTGTCACCCGATTACGTGACATGTCCCGAGCAGGCAAATCCAGAGAGACGGGAAGTGGGGAGATGCAAAGGTGGCGTGGGCCAGGCCAGGGGACATGGGAGTGGCTGCTCGCTGCCAACAGTACAAAGTTTCTTTCTGGGGTCACAGAATGTTCTAGAATCAGACGTGGTGATGGTGTCTCAACTCGGCAGGTACATAGGAGACCAGTGAAGTGCACGCTTTAAACGGACGCGCGAACTTCACGGTCTGTCAGCCGCACCTCGGCAGAGCCGTCGCACGTCTACGTAAAGCACGTTCACTTATTTAAGGCCACCCGGTCTGCTACGCGACACGAGACCACTGAGTCTAATGACCGGTGGGGCCAGCACACCCTCACCGACTGACCACAGCCCGGGGACAAGGAGAGAGAACGTACATGCTCGGGCGGGACAATGGGTGGCCACACAGGGGTGCAGGACAGTGACCGCGCATAGGACACGAGGGCCCAGTGCGTGTGAACCGCGCGGCAGGGCGCAGACCAGCAGGAGGGAAGCCGGGCCAGCGCTGGGGTGGGGCAGCAGAACGTGGGGGCCGGGGAGGGCGCGGCCCGCCTGGTGCCCTGCGGCCGGAGGAGGGGCTGGCTCTCGATGTCTGATGTCTCGGAGGAAGACCCGGCGGCCAGTCCCCACAGGGAAGACAAAGATGGAGCGGGGGAGAGGAGGCTAAAAACGGGCGGAGGCGACGCTGAAAAACCATCACTTTCTGTGGGGACGACTCTGCCTGGGGCGGAGGGGGAACAGACGGCGGGAGGACGCGGGCCGACGTGCATCCTGAGTCGCCCGCCCGGACTTGGACGAGGACGGCGTCTCGTGTGGACTGGGGCTCTACGCCCACACGCGCCTTCAAAAGTGACGCGTTTTAGGTGCCACGTGGATCTGATACTCTGCCCAAACACAGAACAGACTGAAAAGTGCCCGTACGTCCTGATGAAGCCTCACGGTCACAAGCCCCCTCACTGGGGAAAGGGGGGTGAACCCGCTCCTTCGAACAAACGCAGCCACCTCTGCACGCCTCGCGCATCTACGGCGGGCCTCGGCCACCGCTCAGCACTCCGCCCGATTTTCAAAAACGACCTCAGTCGAAACTGATCGATTCGCATTTCCTTATTTATCAATCAAAGACAAGTACAACCGTGGCCCACGAGGACCTGTGTCGGCTCCCAAATGTGTCAACCCAACCACGTCTACGACATGTGAGACGGAGCCGACCTCGGGCACCGCGCTCCCTCGCGGGGAGATGGTCACAGAGGGACGCGAGGGGACGCACCCGTGAACGCCTCTCTGCAGAAGCTGAAGACGGCCCGGCGCGCGCACACAGGGTCTGGGAGGGTGCTCACGCACGGGCCTGCTAACCTCGGATCCGTCCGGATTTTCCTGTTTCCCCACTTTTGCATTTAACACAGTACACTTGTTAATAAAAAAAAAAGAAAAAAGGAAAAAAAAAGAAGAAAAAAGCCTTCAATTGTGAAAGAAAACGTTCAGAATTCACTCTTAGGGGGGCATCGACCACTAGTCTCCAGCTCGCCCCCGGACAGTGTGACTGACCTACCTGAGAAGCGATGTTGAGTGTGACCGTGTCCAGCGCTCCCGAGAGCAAGCCCTGGGTGTCCGCCAGAGTCAGGGTGACGCTGGCCTCGCCCCCCACGCCTGACGAGGACATGAGCAGGTTCTGAGCGGAGACGGCGGACGGAGACATCGGGGTGGTGGAGAGGCCCCCGGCGGCCACGTTCAGCTCTGCAACAGGCAAAAGGAGAGGCGGGCGGGGAGGCCGGCTGAGTCCAACCGGGAGCCACACCCGCAACACGGCTGCGTGAGGACATCACAGACCTCTGAGCCCACGCCCGTGGCTTTCAGCTTCTAAACGTCTTTGTGCTTAAACTACTCCGCTTCCCGAGTATAATTAGAGAAAACAGCGACAGGAGACGGAAACCGTGACCCCACAGCCACTGCCGCTGCTGCCAGTGCCGCGGGAAGCTCAGAGAAGAGCTCCCGGGACATGCGGGGTGGAGAGGGCGCTCGGCAGGAGTCGGGGGTCGCGGCTGGGCACACCATCTCGTCCTTGGCAGAAAGACACAGGGGACGACCTCTCACAAGAAGTTTGCAGAAGAGTCTGCTCTGCGACTTCAGTCGCACGTGACACTTTTCTGACGTCTTACCCGCCGCAGACTAAATTATAACTGAGCCCGGAGCCGATTAAAATTTAAACCAGAATTTCCCTCAAGTGAAAAACTAAAAAGACCTCTCCCTTCAAATTAATACGGAAAAGGAGGAAGGTCTGTGATAGCTTTTCGGGGGCCGGAGAGGGGAGGAAGAGCGAGACGGCACGCAGCCCGGGGGTGGAGCGGCGAGGGCGCCGCGGGCGGAGGTCCGGGATGGGGCCTGCCCACCTGCCACTCAGACTGGGCTCCCGACCACGGGAGCCTCGGTCACCCCTCAGCAGGTGAGGGAGGGGACGACGTCCGTCTAAGGCCCGTGCCTCCCTCGTGTCTCCAGCCCTCCCTGCCGCCTCGCCTCAGCTCAGGCTCCTGCCCCGCAGCGCCCTGCCCCTCGCTGGGCAAGCGCTCCCGCACGCCTGGGCGTCACCCGCACAGCCCACTAAGCAAAATCCCCCGTGACCCAGGCACGACTGTCCCCCCGTGCCACTGCCACTGTGACTTCACGTCGGGGCTGGCGGTTTCTAGGTTCCACGTGCAAGGGGCCGGGCCTGCCCCGCACACCACGACAGCTCGGACCTGGCACGGTTCTGACCCCACAGCACATGCGACAGTCTCTCATGTGCAAAACGACTACGTGAGAAAGGATTTCAGCTGAGCACGAACAGAGCCCAACTGTGGGTGCAACTCTGCCTTTCTTCTCAAAAAATAACATGTAGAGGTGTCCAACAAGAGGGCGACAAAATCCCTGAAGTAAATCCCTACGAGGTAAGGAAGACAGAACTGGCCTGGCACCCACACTGTCCCAGTCCCCTACAAAGCCGGGCTTTGACTCACGGGGCCCTGTTTGCTTTTACCTGTGTTCCCTTGTTTCTGTTTTTTATAAAAGTCTGTAATTTCAAAACCTCAGAAAGATGCTTTCTAGTTTGTTATCCTCCTGTCGGCTGGTCCCAGAAAACCCACAGTGCGGGGCACAGAAGCTTCCGGCTGGCGAGAAGAGCCAGCTTTGTCGTGGAGTCACCAAAACGCTGGCTCGCATGAACACACTGAGCCTTCCTCGTAACATGCGATTACTCACCTTCACCCTCAAAAATGCAGGACGACCCACTGGGTGATGCCTCTACAAGGAATTCTGAACCCTAGAGGCCCACGTAAGCCACCGACCGCTGTGGAACCACAGCCGTGGGACAGAGCAGGCAGTGGCACCTGTCAGCGGACAGATGGCTTCCTTCACCCACGGGCCGGGCGGGCGCACAGACCTTCCGGCGTCTCGCGAAGTCTGCCCTGGCTGGAGGGTGGGCGTCTTACCTGCGGCGTTCAGTGCCGTGCCCTGCGAGAGGAGCTGGCCGCCGCTGATCGCTAAGGTGGCATCTGCAGACTGGCCACCGAGCGCAGGGGCCGACAGCCTGATGCTCCCGTTCAGCTCGCCACCTCCGGCAGGACTGTGCTGGATGAGGTCCTGACCTGAACGGAAACGAACACGGCGGCGTCTGAAAGTGACGGGATAACTCGCGCTCTGGCGCGCGTGTTCAACAGGCCACACCAGTCCACGTTCAGAGGTAGTTTCAGGGGAAAAACGACGACGACGACACACACGTCCCTGACTGAGATCACGCGTCTGTTCACACTGTCCAAGCTACCGAGCACCTTTCTGCGCCTCCTAAGAGTTCGCCCTGACTCAGTGTTCCGGCACCTAAAGGAGCGTGAGAGCGAGCTACGGGGCTCTGGTTTCCCGCTCTTTGCCCAACGAGCGTCTGCGTGAAAAACCGCGGACTCGCACTGTAAGTGGCGTGAGGGGCTGCCACTTCTGACTCCTAGTCCTGGGCTTGCTCGGTCTCGTTATTTTCACCACCCCCGAAGCTGTCACCTGAACTGTAGACACGAACAGGGCACCGGCTTCACGCGGCACTCAGCGTGCACCAAGGACGACGAGCGAGACGCACGAAAGCGCAGGCGCGACGACGCGGAAACGGAGCGACTCACCAGAGATGGTCAGGGTGATCTCCTGCGGGGACCCCGAGGGTGACGCGGTGGGCCCGGCGGCTTGCGCCAAGACCTGGCTCAGGCTTGAATTGTTGATGGTCACGGTGATCTCGTGGGGGCCAGTGGAGGTGGACACCAGGCCTTGCGACGTCATCACCTGAGAAAGGTCTTGGGTCCCTGGTCATCGTTACAAAACAACAAAAGCTGGGCTTAAAAACCACCATTTTCTCCTTCCCACGTTAAACACTTCAGTGAAACTATCATTTGAAAAAGAGAAACGTTCAAAACGGAACATCAGTCAGCTCCAGCTCCTTCATCTAAACAGATAAGGAGGCCTGACGCTGAGCTAGCAGGCCCACAGGACGAAGCTCCACGAATGTCGTGATCTCTGCACAGACCCGCTCAACATCACTTCATCCTGAGGACGACTGTGGTCAGCTTCCCAGGGGGGAAATGGCATCGCGGAGCCCTGAACTCAAACACACGACTACGGGCACGCCGCTGAGCCCCGGCTGCCGGAACCGCCCCGGGACCGACGTGGCCCTCACCGCTGCCGCCGGCGGCCAGCACGGAGTCCTGCTCAGACAGCGGGCCGATGGTCAGGTTGGCAGATGTCGCTGTGGGCTGCAGGGACAGGCCTGTGATGGGCTGGATGACGACGCTGGCCGGGACCGCAGTGTCCGGTGTGTGCAGGGGGCTGCTCTGCGGGGCCAGGCCCGGCTCCCCGGACAGCGGCTGAGCGACCAGGCTGGTCTGCTGGAGCGTCTGCTGCAGCACGCCTGGGTCGATCTGGAAGTGACAGGGACACATGTGTGAGGGACTGTCACACGCACACGTGACCTGACCACGGCAAGCACGGTGAGCACGGCGGCGTCCCACCTGCAGGGTGATGTTGTTGATGCTGGACGCATCGATGCCTGAAATCTGCACGTTGGGCCCGACCAGGTTGGCGGCCAGCTGCAACTGGATGCCTTCCAGGGCGGCCAGGCTCCCCTCCGTCAGAGACACCGTCCAGTCGCCACCAGCTGCACGGGACGCGAACGGGAATGAGCGGACGCCAGGCAAGCTTCTCAGACAGAAAAAGCTCGCTTGTGCGGGGATTCCCGAGCACACGAGGTCTGTACACGTCCACCGAGCCATGTGGGTGACGATTACTGACGCCCCACACGCCCCGCTCACCTAACTTGATCGTCACTAAACCAACCCTGCCAGGTGAGGATTACCCATTTCACACGCTTCAGACAGAGCACTGGGCTCAAAGAGGTGACGCTAATTAGGCCGCGGTTTAAAACGACGACGCCGCCCGGGGCCGGAAGCAGCCGGAGCAGCGGCCGCAGGGACGAGGTGGACTGTCCAGCAGGCCTGCCCCTCCCCTCGGGACACTCGGCTCACCTGACACGGAGGCGGGGAGCACGGTCTGGCTCACCAGCCCCTGAGGGAGCAAACCCTGATCGAACTGGCCGGTCAGCACCGAGTTGTTCACGATGAACACGTTCGAGTCGCTGGACGTCGGACTGAGGACGTCGGCCGGCTGCACGGCCTCGGGCGTGCTGCGGCCCGTGGGCTTCTTGGCTTTCTTGGGGTCCGGTTTGTAGTGAAACTGCATGTGGGTCTTCCTCCGCCCCGACGTCCGGAAACGCAGCTCACAGTGGGGACACTTGAACGGCTTGGCCCCCGTGTGCAGGCGCATGTGGACCTTGAGGCTCCCCTTCGTGGAGAAGGCGTTGCTACACACGTGGCAGCTGAAGAGCTTCTGACCTGGGGGCGCCAAGAGTCAGCGGCACGCCAGAGGGGGTATGCAGCCAGCGGGCACGCACTGACCCAGTGCCCACGCGCCCCCACGCGCCACGGCGGCCAGCGCAGGGAGCGGCCGCAGGACCCGAAAAGTGGGGCTGCTGAGCCCACAGGTGGCAGCCGGCAGCTCCCCAGCCCCTCCCGTCCACAGCGACTCTGGCCCAGGGTGCCACACCCACCAAGGCCTGGTGTGGCAGGGGGCAAGTATGGTATGGGCGGGGGCAGTAGGGCGGAAGCAGGGCAGTGTGGTGACAACGTGGCTGTTGCCAACGCCCTCTGATCCCACACCGGCTGCGTGCGTTCAAGTCCAGTCTCCTTGCTCTCTGGGCACGCGGACCCGCAGGTCCAACGGCAGCTGCCCAGCTCCGGGGGCACAATCCTCCCCATGTGCACAGGGCACCACGGGGCCCTCACGAGCACAGAGCTGCCTGGGACAGTCCTGGGAGCAGAGGACGTCCCGGTCCACTGTGCACCCCCGCCGCCCCAGACTCCAACTCAGACTTCTGCAGAGACGGGCCGGCCACCGCGAGAGGGCCGGCCAGAGCGGCCTGGGCCCCAGCGCTGACGGCCCCCACGACCTCCTGCGGCGGGCGGACGGTGAAGGGCCCTGAGGCGCTGTCCTGCACAGACACCACCTTCTGTCCTGTTTCTACCCCAGTCCTCGTGGGCCCAGCAGGCGGTCAACAGGCACCCTGCGGAGCCAGCATGCTCGACCTGGGGTCGCAGGGCACTGGGCTGGCCTCTCCGGACCCTCCGCAGTTCCCGGTGCTACCCGAGGGGAACAAACACCCAGAACCTAATGGGACAGGAGAGGCTCATGGGCAGGTTCACGTGTCTGCTGCCTCAGTTCTGAACACCAACCCATCAGGAAAGGGTCACAGGGCCCCTGACACACAAAGAGTCACCACCCTGTGACCCACAGCACCGCCTCTGACGTCTACTACAGGGTCCCTGGCCACATGTCTAAGTGACGCAGCTCCCAGGGAGCTGCTGCCATCGGCCCACTTCCCACGCGAGGAGCCGCGGGCCCGGGGAAGCGACTGGAGTGGCATCTGGAGGCAAGAGCCACCCCCAGACCACGGGGACACACTGCGCAGCCAGGGAGCAAAAGCTGCTTCTGTTAGGACAACGAACGATGAGTCCCTCAAACGAGACGAAGAGGAGAAAACGGCCTCGGAAATGGTGCGTCTCATTTCCCTTTACGAGACCCCCTCCCCACGAGGAGGACTAACGCCTCCTCACTGCGGTCAGATCTACCAAGTCCCACCAGCTTCCACAAAACCTCAACAAAGCAACCCTCTTTGTCTGCGTGAGACTAAGAGGTGACGTTCTCGACAGCATCTGTCCTGAGGGAGGACGCAGCTCTCGGCCCCGGCCTGGGCCCAGCCCCTTCGCAGCACCCGCGGACCGCTCTGCCCTGGCAGGAACCAAAACGCTCGTGTCCGTTTCTCGTGGCCACTGACTTTCACAATTTCCAAAACTTTGAAGCTTTTTCATGCGAAACACAAAGGAACGAACACAGGAAGCGGCCGTGAGGCTGCCGTGCAGCTGTGGGGCCTCACCTGTGTGCGTCTTCACGTGGCAGTCGAGGGTGGACTTGACAGTGAAGCTCTTTCCACACTCGTCACACTTGTACGGCTTCTCCCCGGTGTGGATCCGAACGTGCCTGGCCGGAGAGCGTGTGCAGGTGAGTGTGCTGCATTTCCCCTTGGCACGCGTTTATAAACGAACAGCCTCGCGACTTTAAACCTACACCTACCCACGTGAATACGCTCCTCCCCCCGTGTTGCCACGTGCGGAAAAAACTGGGCCAAACAAAACGTTTACACCTCACTTTGTACAAAAAAGCACCACAAATAAATCCCAATGACAACAAAGAAACCCTGTAAGACCGAAGACAGCAGGGCCGGCCTCCTTACAAACCAACGAGCTCTGACCCATCAGCAGTGAGACAGGACAGTGGGCAGCGCAGGGGCAGCTGGGAGAGGAAACGCACAGAGCCAAAGCCGGGGACAAGCCGCAGAACGCACACAGGGCAAAGGCGACAAGGCGTGTGTCCTCCCACCAGTCGGACCAGACACTGCCGGCCGGCGGTCTGGGAGCCAGTGTTCAGAGACCGAGGACACAGGTGGCACGGCCCGCATGGAGGCCGGCACGCGCACCGGTGCCACACGAGCCTGGTAAGTACACCTGAAGCCCTGAAACCCCGCGGTCCCGCGGTGTGCCAGGCAGAGCACTCCGTCGCCACGTGGCCACGGAGAGGACGAGACGGGAGAGCGGGAGGTGGGGGGCAGGCACTGCCCAAGACAGACGCCTCGGGCTCAGTGATGCGGACGACTCGGAGACAAACGTCGGAGCCGAGCGTGACGCGTGGGACGTTTCGGAAGGGCGCTGGCCGCGGCTCTCCCTGGGGAGCAGTCAGCCCCTTCCAGCCTGCGGGCAGTTTTGCTTTGCTTCCCTGCACCACGACGGTGGCCCGGAGAGCAGCACGGAGGCTGGGCCTCTGCGGGTTAGGAGACGGAGACGAGCAAGACGGGCCACTGCGAGGCTGCCCCGCTCCCTGTCCGCGTGGCCCGTGATGCCGACGGCATCGCACAGACCGAGGACCTTGCAGGTGTTGCTGCCTCCATCGCGTCACTCAGGCCACCCTCCAGCCCCCACAGGCCTGCAGCCTCCCAGGCTGTCCCCAGCACCTCACCTCCGCACGCACCCTGGCCTGGCACGCCTCTCGCCCACGACCCCACCTGGCCTCCCACCGCTGCCCTGACCCTCCCCACCAGCTGTCCCGCGTCCCCCGTGACCACACCACCCCGTCCTATGCTCCACTGCTGCACTCCCCTGACCTGGGGTCGCGCTGTGACCTCTTATGTCTCCTCCTCCTGACCGGCCGAGGGATGCTGCCTGGCCCAGCTCCCTGGGCTCTGACCCCACTCCCGCCTCACCGTCACAATCCCCCCACAATTCCCTTCCCCCCGGGGAGAAGTGTGCGGGCCACCAGTCGCCTCCTACGCTCGCCCTACAGGCACGTCCAACCCAGCAGCGAGCCGCCAGCCCGCCGTGCTCGCCTGCACTGCGCCTCGCCTGCCTCGCGAGGAGCGTCGTGAACCGAGAAACAGGGACGGCTGCTCCGCCAGGGCCACCGTGAACACCTGACCTCTCCCTCGTAGGAAGTCACCCCGTAACTGTCACCATTAGTTCTACCCCGAGAGCAAAACTCACGCGTCCCCTTTGACATTCTGAGACAAGGTGACACTGCGGCTCCTCCACTCAGTGTGCTCTGGGCCCTTCCCCCTCCCCCCCACCACACGTCCCGGTTTCTACTGTCACCTTCTCTAGGACTCCTCCTTACGTCGATCACTGACGTTTGGCCGGTCTGCCTCACACCACCTGTCACTCGACTGCTCCCGTGTGTGTGCCCTCGCTTCCTGCAGACTCCCAGATGGAGGGGCAGGAGGGGACCCACCGCCGCCCTGCAGCTTGCGAAGCCTGGCACCTGTCTTCCTCCACGAGTCACCCTGCCCAGTGCTTCACTAACACCACACAGGAGAGGACGGGCGAGCTAGCCACGGCCTAGCGTCCCAGCGCACTCAGATGGTGAGCACAGAAGCGAGCGCACGCGGCCCGCAGAGCCGACGAGCCGCAGAGCACACGCGGCCCGCAGAGCACACGCAGCCCGCAGAGCACACGCAGACCGCAGAGCGGACGCGGCCCGATCGGCTATCCGCATGGGCGGAAAGGAAGCCTCGAAACTGGCGCCAGCTTGAAGCTGCAACTCCAGGACGCCAGCGCCACCCAGCCCGGCCCGGCCTCCCCGACGGCACGCCCCGCAGCAGCGGGCCCGGCGGCCGGCCTACCTGACCAGGTCGCTGGGCTTCTTGAAGCTCTTGGGGCAGTAGGAGCAGCAGTTGGCGTACTTGGGCTCGGCCTCCAGCTCCGCCTGCCGGTCCTTCAGCTCGCTGACGCGGTCCTTCTCCGCGGCCGACTGCACCAGCACCTGCTCGGACACGGTGGCGCTGTCCCGCGGCTGCGTCTGCGCCAGCCGCGCCGTCTCCTCCTCGCTAAACGTGATGACCTCGGCGCGGGCCCGTCGAGAGGCGTCTCGCTCGGGGTTCTCCTCCTCCCCCTCCAGACACACGTCTAAGGGAAACGTGGGCAGGGCGTCGGGTCCTGATAAAAAACCAGGTTCGACAAAACAGGGACGTTAAAACAGACAGGTCTGCGAGGTCAGAAGCTTCTCGTAGAAGCAGCAGCGGCAGGAAAGTGCCCTGACCATCTCAGACACGGCGGGCGCCGGCACGCAGCGACACCACACGCAGCATTTCACGCCCATTAAATGAGACGACGTGCGAGGGAGCACGCGTCAGTCATAGCACCCAGAGGATGTGGCCGCTCCCATGGGGAGAACGGGCAGGGCCCACGTCCCTCGGGAGGGAACCACGCAGGAAAGAGAAGGGGACGCGTGCACTGCTTGTGTCTGGCGACCAGAAACAAGCCTGCGGCAAACAGCAGGGAGGGCCAGCTTGTGGCCTGCAGCGCCATGCGGGCGATCGGGCCGATCCGCCCATGGACAACCAAGACCTCCGGCGGCTCGTGGGGACAGGCGCGGGAGTGGCCACCGGGGTGGGGCCGACTTCGGGGGGCGTGCTGCCGGGAGTGGTGCGGGGGACGGGTTTTCACAGCACAGGGGCAAAGTGATGAAAGGGGCTTTCTGCACTGACTGACGCGCGCTCTCGTCCAGCCGACAAGCCTCGACTCGACAGACGGGCAGCAATACCTCCTCCGCCCTCCGTCTCTCCCGGCGGCGGTGCGACCGAGGCGACCGCCTGGTGCCGCTTCATGTGCTTCTTGCAGTGCATCGTTGTCCGGAAGCCCTGCTCACACAACAGGCACTTGTAGGGCTTCGTGCTCGTGTGCGTCGCCATGTGCCTGGTGAGGCTGCCGTTGGTGGTGAACGAAGCGTTGCAAACGCTGCAGCTGAACGCCTTCACACCTACGGCGAGGAACAAGGCAACAACACGGTCACCTTAGCATCCGAGGAGGTCAAAGCAGACAGGTGCTCGACGAGCCACAAAATTAAAACCTGCTCATTTGCCGCAGTCCTGTTTTTACAAACGGGACGCTGCAGGATCACGGAAACCGACACGGCATGCCTCGTCACGTGCGTGTGCGGGATGACAGGCTCCAGCTGCCCCTAAACCAACGCCAAGGCCCCGCCACCCGTCTTACGCTGAACCTGGCAACACGGCTGTGGAGTCTACACTGCAGGTGTGCTCTCAAACCCACCTCTCCACCTTCTCCTGGCAAGCGACAGGTCAGCTCCTGAGGACCAACCTGTAACACCGCTAAACCAGCGGTCCCCAGGGCCCGGTGCTCCCGTGCGAATCTAAGGCCTGACGGTCTGAGGCGGAGCTGAGGCGTAATGCCGGCGCTGGGGAGCGGCTGCAGGTGCAGATGCCCGCCCGCTGCTCACCTCCTGTGCGCCCCAGTTCCTGAGAGGCCGTGGCCAGGACCGGTCCGTGGCCTGCAGACTGGGCGTCCCTGCTGTACAGCGCTTTGTTTTCAGGTGGAGTCTGATACCAAAGGCCTTCTCTCCGCTGGCCCGATGACACAGCGGCCAACTGAGAAGGGTATTTTCCTCCGACCTCTACCTTTTCTTCACACAGTGGCCACCCTGACTTTCTGAACGAAAAGCCAATCAAACTGCTGATCCCTGTGGAAGTCGCACACGGCCCTCTGCCATGGGCAGTGCTGCCTCTTGGGCAGGGCCTTCGAAGTACCACGTGACCTGCTCCCGCCTGTCAGACCCATCCCCAACACAGCTTACGGACTAGTCCATACGGCCCCTTCCTCCTTTCGTTTGGATGCTTTTAAGCCGCACCCCTTTACTTTCAAACAAAGCCTTACGTGAAAGATGTGCTGATATCAGATAACGTTAATGCACGTGTTCACATTAAACACACGTGTGCTAAATGAACGTATTTAACAGATGAGACTGACATTTAAAATTAACTGCAAATTACACATCTGCTAAACATACTAAAAAACTCTTACAAATAAGTAGCGTAATCTGACTCTAAAACGGCTTAGGGTTAGAACAGACTCTTCTCTATGAACCCATCAAAGGATGGTCAGCGCCACTGCTCATTAGAGAAACGCCCATCAAATCCGTGACTAGGTATCATGTGACACTCGTAAGGACGGTCCTGAAAGACGATGGCAACCACTGACAAGAATCTGAAATCGGAACCGTCATACGCTGCCGGACAACTAAAAACGATGCAGCCACTTTGGAACACAGTTGAGTAAACTCAAACGTTCAAACAGCGTCATCGTAGGACCGAGCGAGCCCACCCTAAACAGAGAAATGAAGGCACACATCCACATGCAAGCACGTGCGCGTGTTCGTAGCGGGGTTATCCTACGAGCCCACAAACGGAAGGGATGCAAGTGTCCAACGGCTGAATGGCCAAGCGGCCTGCGCGCGCGGCGGGCACACCAGGCTGTAAAATCAGACGGCGCGCTGGCCCGCGCTACAGCGTGGAGGAACCCTGAACAGCCAGCGACGAAGGCCACAGGTGCGAGAGTCCAGAACAGGCTCGCCCGCAGAGACACAGGGCGGGTCAGTGGCTGCCTGGGGCCGGGGCCCCAGGGGGGATGGGAGAGGGGCGCTGACGGGCTTGGAGCTCCTCCGGATGACGGCTGCAGGACCCCCGTGCAAGCGGACGAGGAATGACCTGTGTGTGTCTTCTCGTGGGACTTGAGGACGCCGGAGGAGACGAAGCCACGCCCGCAGAGCCTGCACTTGTAGGGCTTCTCCCCGGTGTGCGACCGCACGTGCTGCTTCAGGTGACTGGACTTCTTAAAGCCCTTATTGCAATAGTCACACCTGTCAACACAGCAGGAAGGGCACAGACCACGTGAATGCACAGCACGACTGCAGCAGGGACATCTGAGGATGGAAGAAAAGCAGCCTTCACCCACAACCATTCGACAATCAGGCAGGGCTGTTCCAGAAACAGGAACAGCCACATGCTCCACGACATTCAAAAACTCAGGACATTAGCAGTAATAACCGGTTACATCGGCTCTGCTCAGGGTATCTGTAGTGTTAGAGGTAGTTCACTATCTCAGAATGGCTGAATCTTACAGTAATTTCCCAGCAGGTACAACATCTGACTAATCAGAAACTTTCTTTAAACATAAAAGCCCTGATTTTTAAGTGCTACTTTCTCTGCTAAGTCGGTAGGACACCGTGAAACCTTCCTTTAGGGTCAGAATCCCTCCTGAGTCTAGACTCTTGGAAATGCCAACCCATGTTCTCTCTCGTTTATAGAATATTTTACAAAACAAATTTTACTGGAGCTATTTTAAATCTGCGAATGGGCGATATTATTTTCCCCTCAATTATTACAAAATATATTAAAATTAAAGATGAAAATAATTACAAATTTCAAAATTCCTATTCACATATAAAAACCTGTTTAAAGATTAAAGATCATTCCATCACATTTCCCTATTTTTCCCATTTCCGAGTCTGACCTGCGGCAGGAAGTGGGTGAGGCCCAAGCTAGAATCCCGGTCCAAGCCCGCATGGCCCAGACGGAGTGGGCGCTCCTCGGTGTCCGAAACGTGGACACGCTTTGGGATCTCACTCTAAGTGCAGGTGGGCTTTGTGGGGATCGCTACTTGTACAGAAAAGCAAGCAAGAGCCCCACGTGCGGGCTGTCGAGAGACAGCTCTGCCAACGAAATCGGGCTTGATTCTGGGCCACACGTCAGGGAGGAAACCTATCCGCAGAACTGAGTTCCACTACAACATCTGACAGTTGCTGAGAAAGGTTCTCAAATCAGAACAAACTTGTCGAAATAGTCACGGGTGGCAACGGAAACCAGCCAGCACGAGCAGCTCCCCTCCCCTCCGGCCACACAATGGGCAACGGGACCAGTCTGCCCATGGAACACAGCTTCCTCGCTCCCCAGGGACCACCCCTGACCACAAGCTCACGTGACAAGCTCACAGGGACGACCTTCCCGCCAGGAAGCATGGTCCCCTAGGGGACCAAGTTCCTGGGGTGGGGCACTGCTGAAGTGACTTTGCCTGGGGCCCACTTTTACCTACTCATGGGACAAAAAATAACTGTGCTCTAAAGAGGCCTATATTTTTGTTGTTGTTGTTAAATGGCTCTGAGAAAAATTTCAAAAGTTTAACGAAGTGTTTTAAATAAATAATAAAAATTTAAAAATATTATAAACCCGTCTGTCTATATAAAGATAATATTCTTTAATTTCTTTACTACACACTTATATTTAATTTTATAAAAATACATGTATTTATTCAGTGTTAAATGTCTGTGTCTAGCACAACCTGGGGCAGAAGCCTTATCTGTTCTTCTCACCAGCGGACTCCAAACCTCCAGAGTAGTGTGGTCCACGGAAGGTGCTAGTGCACACTGCTGGGTGGATGGGGGAGTGGGAGGAGGGGGAGAATGAGAGATGGAGAGATGGAGGGAGGGAGGGGGATGGATGGAGAAAACAAAGGATGGAGGGAAGGATGGGTGGAGGAAGAGAGGGAGGGAGGGGGAGGGAAATCAGGAGAGAGGGGAAGAAATGGAAGGATGAATGGAGGGGGGATAAAAGGAGGATGGAGGGAGAAAGGGAGGGGGATGGAGGGAGGAAGGATGGAGGGAGGGTTAGGTGGTGGAAGGGATAAATGGATGGATGGAGAATGAGTGGACGAATGAATCTGAAACTGTCGCTACAGTCATGTTGTACCCTGGCACACGGGTTGTTTTATATCGAGCATAGAAGAGTATTGGACAAAAAGGCACGACAGAAGCTTATTATTTCTGAAAATGTAACCGTGGCTCGGCGTGGCGACAGGAAGCTAGAGCGGAGCAGCACACACGCACAGCCCGAGTGCTGCCGCATACAGACCTTGGCCCTGTCACCTCACCCCCTTAGCTGCGGAAATTTCAGCCAGTTAATCCTTTTCGTCTCCGACCCTTTATTCCTAAAAGGGGGATGCTCACGGAACCTATTTCCTGTTTTCTGAGAGTTACGCAGCGAAGTCCCTGGCCGGGGAAGGCGCACCAGGCTGGCCGCAGCCGTGAGCCGGTGGTCGTCAAGCGGCCTGAGCCGGTGTCTACCTGTAAGAGCGCCTGCTCTGGTCCTGGCTGTCCTCCAGGAACTGGGGACGTTGCGTCTGCAGGTCCAGCTCCTCTTGGGATGACTCCTGAATCAGAGGAGCTGCCTGAAACACAACAGAAGCACACAGCTGACCACCCGAGTACCTACCTGTGAATAGACACGGAACAACTAACAACCGGGAACGCTCACAAAAGTGGACTTCAGGGCGGGAGCCCAGCGAGCTCACTGCCATCGCCTGGGCCCGATTCGCGACAGCCATTTACAGTGGTTTTAGTGAAAAAATGCTTACTTCATTTCCTATTGACTTACTTTAACACGAGGCTTAACCGGGCATGACACGGATCTTTCCGCATTTTCACACGTCTTAAGAAGAGAGAACTCTTCCATCTGTTCTGCTCCCACTGGGGGTGAATGAGCCCCACTTCTTGAAAACACGGAGCCTCCCTGCCTGTCACAGAAGCACGTGGAGAGGACGCACGTTCCCGTCCTGGGAGCAGCAGCGTGCCCAGGAGAGAGTCCCACAGCGCCAGGCCCGCCAGGGGCAAAGCCACCAACAGTGCCTGTTAAAGCGCGAGATCTGATAGGGCGATCGTCGTCCTAACTACTGAGAATTTCTAAAAACCAAAAAACCAAACCTTCAACGTCTTTGAGTTGACCAAGAAAAACGTCGTCATGCATGTATTCATTCACAATGGGTCAGCACTCGTCGTATTTACACGCTAACACACCTTCAATAAGATTCACACGTGAAACGTTTGCTTTCGTGGCTAAAGCAACATGCCCTCTCAGACGTTTTTACACAACACCCTACTGACCGCCCTGACGTTCAAACCAAAAAGCTATGGCACGCCGTGGCAACGACGTCCTGACGTAAAATTAAAATGTCGTCAAGGGAAACGAAAACCCCGTGTGCCAAAGTTTTCACAGGGGACGCGGTAACCGTAAAGTCACGAGACGTCCGCACGGCCCCTCACGTGGGCGTGTCCTCAGCAATGACAGTCAGGCATGGGCGTCTGAGGGCCGGTGCCGCCCGTAAACACCCACCACGTCCACAGGCTCGGAGCTGGCAACCGGCAGCAGGCTCTGCTGGTGGAAGCTGGTGGACAGGGCCTGCGACTCCAGGCTGCTAGAATCTTGTAGCTGCTGGACCGGCGGAAACTGAGTCTGCTGGTTGTACGTATCCGTCACCGAGAAACCTGAACCGAAATGGAGAAGCTGAGTGTGACCAAAAGTATTAAAGTCTCGCACACACACAAACCTAGTTCAAACAGACGTCTAAGGGGCCTCTGCTTTCCGACTGGGAATCGCGGTCCACTGCACGGGCAGGCTCTGCGCACGTCCTCGCAGCGTGGCCTGCGGCCAGCACACACGCCGGTCCCGAGTCGCCACTCGGCCAGAAAGCATGCACAGTACGGTTGCTAAAGTCGCTTTCCAGAAAACGTGAGCACAGCACAAAACCGCGCACGTGCACGCGCACACACAAGCACGTGCATGCGCACACACAACACATGCAAAATGTCACTTGGTTGGGACCCGTAACCCAGAGGATCTGCTAGCAGCACCTGAGGTGCCGCCGAACGGCCCACCCGGGAGCCGGCACTGACCCTGTGACAAGCCGGCCGGGCCGAAGGGCTGCTGTGCGGGCGCCTGCTCGTCAAACTGGCCCATGTGCTCCTGCAGCGGGTGCTGTGGGGCCACGAACCTGTCTGGAGACAAGAGTGCAGACAGGGGAACCCTGAGTCTAGAGGCTTCTTCCCACCACCTGTCAGCCCAGCAAGACACCTCGGGGAGCGTGACAGTCGGTCTCCTCGTCCTGAAAGGACAGCAGGAAGGTGATTTTTACATCCGCGAACCTGGTTAAGGCATCATCTCTGCAATCCAGAGTGACCGTTTACCCTAAAACTCAAACGACGCTGTTTTATGAAGCGATGATGTTCTGAACTGTGGCACCGAAACCGCTGAGCCTTTGGAGGTGGTGCTCCAGGTGCCAGGCCACTGTCTGTCGTGCGAAGGCCTGCCCACGGACTAGCGACACAGCAAACGGCCGGCGATCGGCATGCCGCCCGTGCAGACGAGAGACGCTGTGCCAGACGCAGTTCAACGAGGGCGCCAAGCGCCCTGCCTGCAGCTGACCCGACATCTTTGTAGCAAGATGCCACTGACGCACGAGGCGAGGCCTTGGGAGCCCAGGCTCGGCGCGCGCCGGTACCCGTGTGCAGGCCTGCACCAGCCTGCAGGCCGGGCTGGCCCCGAGTGCACTGTGACGGACACCAGGGGTCGCACCAAGAACGAGAGACGTCCTCAACGCTCTAAGCGACAACAGCAGGTTCCAGAGACGTGCGTGTGGACAGTCCTGCCTGCACGTGTACTAGCGCACACCGAAGCCTCCCTCTCGCACGGGGACCAGCCCCTCCGTGACTGACGCACAGTGCGAGCCCGGGCGAGTGTGAGGGGCCTCGTGAAGCGGAAGCTCCTGAGACACGCACCTTCATCTGCGTCCAGAGGCGGGGCCGCCAACTGCTGCCCGAGCCCCGTGTCCTCGGGGCCCACGACGTGCTGCGGCTCCAGCTCCAGCATGGCTTCGGGGTTGGTGGCAACAGCCTCCGTGGTCTGCGGCAGCCCGTGGCCCTCGATGTCCACCTGCACCTGAGCCGACACCTGCCCACGCTGCGGGTCCACGGCGTCCACGACGCCATCCTCCGCGGGGGCCGCCGGCCGGGGCTGCTGCAGCTGCTGAGCGAGCTCGTATCTGCAAAACCACCGACGACCATGCTGCCGTGAGACGCCGCCCAGCGCCTGCACGGACGCCACTGCGCACGACGGGACTTAATTAAATCACAACGTTACTACTATCAAATGATGACACATCAAGTGACGGACTAAGTTCTTCCTACAATTTGAAGTCGCGATGGAAATCTAGTTGAAAACTGAACACTGGTAACGAATCTGAAAGGAACTCGAGGTGCCTCACGGCTTTCACAGGCCGCAGGGACACGCGGGCAGCACAGGAGGATGAAGCACGATGCTCGTCGCAGTTCTTAAGTTAAAAAACATGAACACACGCAGTATGTTCTGAGATCAACAATTCCTCTTTCAAAACAAAAAAATGAACCACGAATTCAGTGATCGATCAAAGGACTTAAACAGCTCAGGCCAACAGGCCGCACGGCATCTGAGGCGTGGATGACCGGTCCCCACACACCACGGCGACCGTGCACCTCCCCACCACCCCGCAGGGGGACCGCGAGGCCCGTGTCCGGTCGGTTTGCATGGCGGCTCTCTCCCCCGACTTGAACCTCTACGATCCTTCCCGTCTGTTTTTAACCAAGTGCGTGTCAAGGACTCCCAACACCAGATGAGGGGGGAAACCCTGGAGCTGCCCTGGCTGGCACGCAGGGTCAGTCTGAAAAGCCCCGGTCATTGGACTGTCACCTCAGTGTCACACGTCGCCTCCTAGAGCAACCCTGGCGCCCGTCCCTGACCGTCACCCCGACCACGACAAGCAGTGGCCGATGCGACACTGCGCTGCACAGAGGGGACCCAGGCAAAAGCAGCAACCTGCTTTCCAGAGTCAGACCACCTGCCACCCACTGCACAACAGGGCCTAACTCCCGCACGACCACGAAGCCTGCATGTCAAGCCTGGCCTCGTGACAGAGAAGGATGGCACTGACCACGGCGCCAAGCGTGATGGTGCCAAGCCCCGCAGGGGACCGCTCTTGGACACCATTTCCAGCGAGCAGGGACACAGCACCCCGAGCACCTGGGCACCCAAGACGTCCCCAGCTCCCAAATGGATGCGAGGCGCGTAACCCTCCACGAGACGCAGAGAAGAGACATTGGACACAGAGTGGGGCACTGCCAGCGCCCTTCCTGAGACAGCGCCACGGTGGTACCCTTCTGGGCCAGGGAGTCGCCTGTGCCCAAGCCCAGGAGTCGGCTCTGCCAAGTGTGCCCAGGCACCAGGAGGGTGCCACCAAGACAGCTGCTCCTCACGGTGACCTCACTCTAACAGCCGGGGCTTCGTCTGGGAGGTGGCTCCGGGCAGACCCCTGGGTTAAAATGTCGGCTGCAGGCAAATGTTCCCAGGCAGAGGTGTCACACTCTTTGGGGTAGCTCCAGGAAGTCTAATTTTCAACGTCTCCTAGGACGGGTCACCCTACTGTCCTGCAGACTTGCCTCACGACACACAGCTCGGCGGCTCACAGGGCTACTACCCGCTGCGTGAGCTCCAGACGGTGTCAGAAATGCGTGTCTGCCAGGCCGTGTAGGGACGAGGAAGAGTGTCTGCAGGTCTTGACGGTGGGTTTCTGCGACACCTCAAACGTACGCTCTTTTCACGTGGGCTACGGAGAACCACCACCGTCCGGACACGCCAGTGACGTGCCTAGAAACCACAGCGGTGACTGACTTTCTTGAAATCTTCACCTCCCAATGATACTACACACCACCCAGCCCTTTAGCTGGCGCTGACCATCGGTTTCAAAAGAGAGCTCTCAAAATTCAGCCCACAGAGACCACTGCGGTGTCACATCCAAAATAAAAACGAAAACAAAGGGTCAGCGGTTCTCGACAGGTCCTCAGACACGGGCACCCACGTTTCTTCAGCCTGCACACCTCGAGCCAGCAGGAATCAAACAGGAAGCTGAGACGGCCGTCGCCTGAGAACACGCCCCCGCCACGTGGGTGTCAGAGGCTGTCGGGACGGCTCCTACCTGTGGGTTTTCATGTGCTTTCTGCAGCTCAGCAGGGTCTTAAATGTCTTCTGGCAGTAGGGACACATGTAGGGACGGAGGTCATTGTGGGTGCTCATGTGCCGCCGCAGGCTCCCGCCGGTCGTGAAAGCCCCATTACAGACCAGACACTTGAACGACTTGAGGCCGGTGTGCGTTCGGACGTGCGCCTTGAGCACTCCTGCGGACACGAAGCCTCGTCCACACTGAGAACATTTGAAAGGCTTCTCGCCTGTGTGCGACCTGAAAAGAACCAACGTTTTAATGCAGGGGCAGCTTCGGGCTCTGTCACCATCTCCCAACCTGGAACGCACGCCGTGCGTCGCTGCCAGCGCCGCTGTCCAAGCTAGAAAGCAGAGACGCGGCTCTCCACACGCTACCGACGAGACCACTGAGACGCACGGTGCCCGAGTGACCCGCCGGGAGTTGCAGGGCCGGGAGGCAGCCAGCAAGGCAGGGCTGAGCCCCGGCTTCTCCATGTTCTACCCTGTCTCACGGCATGGCGCTGTCCCTCACACTGACGTTTCTACTTCCTCTTTCCACTGTCGCCAGCACCAAGAATTAACCTGAACTCTGATAAACTGACCTAAAAAACCATTAAAGGACATAACTCCAACCAAACAAACCAAATACTTCTTTGCTATGTCCTAGAAATTGCAAATAATGAATTAAAACAGATAAGGGGGTTAAATAAAATTGGGTGGCAATTTCTGGTAAAATATTTGAGTCAAGACACTGAAGAATAAAAATAAAAATTAACAATAAATACCTTGGGGTCAGAGGTGACACCTTACTATCGAAGCCTGATGTTACCACCCGTCAGCACCCCACAGCCATAGGACGAGCGATCGCTGCAGCTGCACTAGACCCCACACCTGAATGCCTGCGGCCTTACCTGATGTGCTGTTTCAGGTGGCAAGACTTTTTGTACGCGCGGTGACAGTAAAAGCACTTGTACGGTCTTTCTGCTTCGTTGCCAAGGTTGTTATTAAAGTAGCTCTGAAGAAACTGGTTCCTGGGAATGGGCTGGATAAGGCCTACGAACGGGAAGAGAAGCAGGAGTAATTCACCGTCAGTGCTACTGGGAAGGTAGGTGTCAAAGGCACTGTCGCACGTGGAGGACGACGATTCTGAAGAACTGAAGCACAGAATCTAACGCGGCCACGAGAGGCTGCTTCAACTGCGCTGAGACCTGGCTCTTAAGAACACCTGCTGGGAAGTACTCGTGACGCTGAGACCCTTTTCTCGACACAAGGAACGCTTACACTGTCAGTGGCTTCCCTTGGTCCTAGAACCAATTTTTAACGGATTTGTACGTTTACTTTTCCTATGAGGATTTGCTGGCGTGGAATTTACGTTGTCCAAAATTGAGGTTAACTGGGATTCCGAGTCCCGTCCTGAGTCTGTATGGAGACTGAACACCAGGTCCCATAATGAACTGAAAACAGAAACAACTGCAGCGTGGCCTTCCTATCCAAGAAAATGTTTCGCTCTCCGTGCTGAGGGCCCACTCCTCTGGGCAGACGAGCCCAAGCTTCACACACTGGCCCGTCCCTGTCTCCAGCCTGTCCTCGCCTCCTGCCCATCCTGCCTGCACTCCGTGAGCCCACCCCGTCCATCCCATCCCCTGCCAAGCCACGCTCGGCCTGCGCGTCCTTCGGTCCCTCCTGAAACAATCCAGATCACGTAAACAGAGAAGCTGCACGGCGATGCTGCTCAGAGAAAACCGTAAGTGACAGTGCAGTGCGCAACGGAAGAGTTTACTGTGCACAGACGTGAGCGGGTCAGCCCCACACACTTCTCAACCGCCCGTTTGTTACTCGTCCCCGCACCCAGGGCACTTCGGACACTGTGGCGGGCAGTTCCACTGCTCCTGACTACACGGCCACAGCTAGTGAAACACGGAGCCCGTGTGCACGCAGCCACACGACGATCACGGTGAGCACAGGCCTGGTGCAGGCACCGCCACACGGTGATGGAAAACCGAGGGGGGGGTGACGGGCTCTGCGGAGCACAGCCTGGCCTAGAGCGCAGGAGACCCGGCCTCCGGCCCCTCCACCCACGGGCTCGCCCCGCTGTGTGGTGATAAGTCCCCCGGCGCCCAGTCTCCACGTCTGCGGATGAAGGGAAGTTCTGGAAAGACACCTCCTCAGCTCACGTGCAGCTCTACGAGGTTTTGAAAGTGCGTGACCGTCCAACTGTGCTTCCCTAACACGCAGCCTGGCGGGCGCTTCGTCACCGTCACACCTCAGGCTGTCTGGGCGGGCCACTCGACGCCCCCGCGGGGGACAGACAGACAGAGGGAAGAGCGTCTCACCTACGTCCGTGATGAGGATGGGCTCTTGCAGCGGGATGTCGGGAAGCGGGGTGCTGGCCTTGCCCACGCGCACCTTGGCAGGCTTGCGCTGGTGCCTCATCTTCCTCAGCTCCGTGTGCTTGAAGTGGGAAGCGACGTGAGTCTTCCTGTGGCCTGAGGTTCGGAACTTCTTGTCACAGTGGGGACAAGCGAAGGGCCTGACTCCTAGGAGAAATGAAAGCACAGCAGTCACTTCGAGGAGATACAGCCGTGCGACGGGTGCCAATGTAAACCCCGATCGTGACGGTGGCTCGGCGTGTCCTGCTCAGTTTCCGGCCGAGGATGCCCTCGTCCCTCTCCCTCATCTGCACACAGTTCCCGTCAGAGACCGGAAAGCACCTGGGGGTGGGGGCATGTGAAGTAAGAGAAGGCGGACTCTTCACAAGGAGGGGCGACACGGGCGGGGCGCACGGGGGCGGTCCCGAAGGGCACGGACGCGGGTGCGCCCTGTAAGCTGGGGTCGGCGTGTGGGGTCCCGGGCCCTGGGGACACGCGCCAGGGACGGGCGCGGCTGCTGACGGGACAGCGGGCTCTCCGGGCGCCCCGCACCGGCGCCCCCCTCCGCTGGGGGGGGCTCCCTCCAGGGCCCGTCGCCCGCCAGGGAGATGAGGCCTCCGGGGGGCGGGGCGGGGAGTGCGTGGGCGTGGGGCGTGGGCGGGGAGGGGAAGGGGCGGGGCCCGGGGTGGAAGGGGCGGGGCCCCAAGAGTTCAGGGGGCGGGGTCCCGGGGGTTCAGGGGCGGGGCCCGGGTGGGAGGGGGCGGGGCCCGGGTTCAGAGGGCGGGGTCCCGGGGTTCAGGGGCGGGCCCGGGGTGGAAGGGAGCGGGCCCGGGTTCAGAGGGCGGGGCCCGGGGTGGAATGGGGCGGGGCCCGGGGTGGAATGGGGCGGGGCCCGGGGTTCAGGGGGCGGGGCTCCCAGGGCGGGCAGGGGCGCGCACCTGTGTGCAGCCGCACGTGCACCTTGAGGCTGCCGGCCGTGGAGAAGCCCTTGGCGCAGTGCGCGCAGGCGAACGCCTTCACGCCCGAGTGCGTCTTCACGTGCGCCGTCAGCGTGCTCTTGACGGCGAAGGCGCGGAAGCACTGCGCGCAGCGGAACGGCTTCTCGCGCGTGTGCACGCGCACGTGGCGCACCAGGTCGCTGGGCTTGCGGAACTCCTTGGCGCAGTGCGGGCAGCCGTGCCAGCGCACGCCCGCCTCCTCGCGCACCGGGCCTGCGGCGACAAGGCCCAGCTCGCGGTCCCGCCCGCCCTGCCCCCCGCCTGCTCCGCTCCCCCCGCACCCGTCAGTCCCCCCCACCCCGCACCCCCGGGAGAGGCCGGGGCCGGGGCGCCGGGGACAGCGCGGCCAGGCGCTGCCGGGCGACGCCCGAACGTGGCCCTCAGCTCCGAACGGGGCCCAGACCCTTCCCTCCGAACCAGCACGGGCAAGACCAGGCGGGACGGTGTCCACGGCACCCAGACGTGCAGCCGCGACGCCAGACGGCTCGGCCAGCGCGTCCGGCCGGGCTCCCCCCCTCCCGGACACAGACTCAGGAACCGAGACTCCCCGAAGCCGCGCGGGCCCACCAGAGGCCCGGGGCACGGGCCAGCCGGCAACCACGGCACGCTCCGGCCACAGCGACGCCACCGCACCTCTGAGTGACCCCCGGGCACGTGCGGCGACGTGCGTGTGAGCTGTCCGTGCGTCCGACAACCACCAACAGCAACGAGCAGGAGGAGGGTTTTCCCGCCCCGTCGTCCAGCCCCCGGTCGTCGGTCGTGGCTGGCGGAGGCCCTGGCAGCACAGGGCCGCAGGGGCCCCACGGCGGACAGGACACCCTCGCGCCACCGGGTCCCCACACCCTCACGCACTCCCTGGGACAACGCTGACTGCACCTCCCTGACCCGCACACGTGGCGGAGCGTGCGGGCCCCACGCAGACACCGCCCGGGCAGGAAGCAATGACTGGCTTGCTCATCCAGTGTGATGAAATGACGTTACTCAAGGATCTGTTGTGCAGGGGTAGTTTTAGCACAAAAAAAGAGAATCCCGCGTTTCCTTCTCTTTGGTACCAGTAAATACAAGGACTCCTTCGTGTGTGCAAGTGACTCCGACAGGAGAGAGAGGTGTGTTCTCGAATACGACGCTCTTTGCAAGACTAATTAATAATTACCACAGGGAAGGTTAGGAAAAAGGAGAAAAAAAAATAAACAGTGAAACAATGGAAACAAGAACAGAGAAGAACAGAAACCAGGAGGGAAAAACAGTAGGAAACAAGGGGAACGGCTTTAGAAGCGAGAGAAAGACACTTAGCCTACAGTCATAAAGCTTATGTCAAGGGAGTTTTCTAAAACTTAAGACTACATGAAGTTAACAAGTAAAAACTGATTCAGACAACTACCCTAATTTTGTCATGACAGGTCAAAAAAAGCAAGGTATAAAAGTATGTTAGCTAAAATTAGGAAATCATCCTAAAAAAATCAGATTTATCCCAAACGAAAATGAAAATCTATCTTAAATTACAAAGATGACATAATACACAACAGTCACCAGGTTCTAATTATTTCTGGAAACAGATGAAGCAGAGATTGCACACTGGTAGCCTGAGGCCGCCTCCAAGTCTGGCCGCAGGTGTTGTGTTTGGCCCACACACTATGACAAAGAAAAACTGAATCCAGATCCCCGCCCTTTGAAAAACTGAGAGATCTGGAAAACCAGACCTGCATTCCCTGTGGCAACCATCTCTGGTGCTGGCCGCTTTTCTCTTCCAACAAACTAATACATTTAAAAACAAAAAACATAATCACCTTTAAAATGGAAAGGCTTTTACTAAAATTCAACATCTAGTCTTAACAATCCGAAAACTCTCTAAAACCAGGAGGAGGTGAATAAGACATATCTCGTCATACCTGACTTGACAGAAAAGTACTAAAATCAGCCCTCCTAAAGTTAGGGAAAAGTTCACGGTCATTGAATTAATTTATCGTGTTTAGAGATACTAGCCAATGACATCAGAGAGGATAAAGAAACGTACAGTATATACTATAAAGGAAAAAGTAAAATTCTTTACAAATGATGACTACCTACCTAAAGAAATTAAAATTCAGAGGCCCACCTTTTAATACATGAGGATCAATATCCTTCATATCTACAAAGTTCAGAAGAAAAATTTAAATTACTAAAATCTGGGGGAAAAAATCTGAATAAATGTAAACACAGAACCTGTTCTTTGGAACAAAGACTAAAAGTTATAAAGACATCAATTCTCCAATTATGTCATGTACGTGCAAATGCCAGAAGGACTTCTGCAGAACTAGAGTTGGGGAAGTTTAGTAGACGATTCTAAAATACGTATGAAAAAATAAATATGTGTAAGCAGTCAAAAATACACTTTCTAAAAAGCGTAGCAAGAAAGGACTAGGCTCCCTACTTACAAAAGCATACTCTAAAACGTTTGAAAACTGTTTGGTATCGGGACACAAAATATAGGACAGGTTGATGGAGGGAAACAGGGTCCAAAAAAGACCTCCACTGGTCCGGCAGGGCAGTGTACGGGAAACGGTGGCCCTGCGTGTCAGGGGCAGGGCCCTATCCAATCAGCAGCATTTGGACAGCTGGGTGTCCATCTGGAAATGGAACGAAACTGAGTTAAAGATTCAGCTTAAAATATGAAGGCGTGAAAGTGTTAGCTAAAAGGTGGTTTTTCCAAAACATTGCTACTGAAACGTAATCTCTACACGGAGGACACACGCGAGGCACAGAAGCTGTTCTGCCTTCGCACGCTGCACCACCCAGCGCGATGCAGACCCTCAGAGCCACCTCCGGGCGGTAGCTCGTTGGGAGACGCACACGCCCGGACCCAGGTGCGGCTGCCCGCCGCCCACCAGGGACGACACAGGACGCAGAGCAGTGGGGCCTGCCCCTGGCCCCGCCACCGAGCAGCTCACACCAGGCCGAGGCGCCGCTATTCCCTCAGGAGTGGCTAAACCCAGAGCTGGGTGGAGACCGGGGACGGGCAGCGAGACGGCTGTCGGAGGCCGTGGGAGTCACTGGTCAGACACCACGTGGGGACTGTGTGCCACAGAGCGGGAGCCGTGGCGCCGCACTGAACTACACCGGGCCTCCGCCTCCAGCATGGACGTCTGACAGCCACGATGGGCTCGCAGGCCTGCTGTCAGGCCGCACGCGGCCAGCTGTGCTTGTGTGGGAGAGGCACGTGGCCCTCCACCTCCACCTGACACTGTACCTGGAGGAATAAACCCTGCTGACGAAACGAAACCAGCAGAGTCTTTGTGCCAAGTGCCCCCGTCTCCCAGGTGGCCGGCATTCACCGGGAGGTGAGGCCGACTTCCTGGCCCGGTTTTCTAAGCTGAAATGGAATGGGACGGTCACTGGGAGTTAGCTGGACTAAATGAACTCAGGATGGGACATCAAGGACGCTCGAGAGGCACTGCCAGGTCCTGAAGCAAAAGCGGGCTGTGCTGCAGCTGACTCGCGAGGACGATGGCATCCCCCGTCAGGCTGCTGGGCTGCATCATGCCCACGGCATGCTCAGCACGGACCACCGTCGTGCTGGCCGCTACGAGGACCTGACTTACACAGGACGTAACGAAACTGAGGGCGAAGATGAGACGTACTCGTAGAACACACAAAAGAACTGAAGGCGCTGGTGGCCGTGCCTGCCCAGGCCCCACTGGTCACTGGTGGCCATGCCTGCCCAGGCCCCACTGGTCACTGGTGGCCGTGCCTGCCCAGGCCCCACTGGTCACTGGTGGCCATGCCTGCCCAGGCCCCATCGGTCGCTGGGGCCTCTGCCGGCAGTTTTCAGTCGTCCACGCGTTGCTAACGACCACACAGTTTAAAGGAGCTAGCATGGCAATGAAATCATGGCTCACGTGGACAGATGCTTGACCAGCATCTCGGGCTTGTGACAGGTGAGAGGTCATCCAGGCTTTGCAGAGAGAAAGCCCTCGATCCCCAGACACGTGGGGGAGGCTGAATAGCTGCGTTCATAAGAATATTCTTGCAGGATCATTTTTGCCCAGAAGAGGGGAATCTACTTCATTGGAGAAAGATGCAGGGACACCTGCCCTATGCAAAGAGCCACACCAAGCACATGGGCACCCGGAAGCACCAGAATACGTTTCTGCTGTCCAGCCACTGACACAGAGACCACGGGCTGATGGGGGGTGGGGCAGCCGTCTTCAGGGGATGTGCCCCAGGGGCCGCACTGGGCTGGCCGTGACCGACCTCCACAGTGTGGCAGCCCACGGAGAGGAGGGGGAGAAGGAGCACCCCCTGGATGCAGCACAGCTTTGGGGAAGCCGGGCAGCCAGAGGCGGCGAGGTTAGGAAGGGGCAGAAAGCCCACGCAGGGGCTAGAAGTGCCTGCGGGCAGGTGACAGGCTCAAAGGCCAAGGACCAGAGGAGGCTGTAGGGGACGTGAGGATTTCAAGCAGAGGGGCTGCGCTGTATGGGCCATCGATGGCAGAGGGGAGGGGACCAGCCAGGGGTGGCAACAGCAATGCAGCCAAGACGGGGGCGAGGAGGCCCGGAGCAGGGGAGAGGTGCACAGCTGGTGCCGGACAGAGGCACAGGAGTCACAGGGAAGGAGGCCGCCAAGCAGAGGGGCTAGTTAGGCACACCGTGTCGTGGTTTTTCACTTTGAGTATCAAACAAATGCTGCTAGGTAGATGCCATCGGAACGCTGAGCAGACACCCCCTCAGAATAAAAACAGGGCATGTTTCTCCACAACGAGCAACGTGCCGCCAAAACGTCCCAACGTCAAGCGCGTGGGACTTACCGGGTAGAAACGGTGACTTCTTCCTTACGATTTTCTTTTCCTTTCTGTCCAGCTTCTCCGGGCCGTCCTGCTCCTTCTCCTGCTCTGCGTCTGGGGGCGCCGGCGGCTCGCGGGGCATGTCGGGGAGGTCGGGACTCTGCCCTTGCGTGGCGCAGGTCTTGGTGAGGCTGGCGTCGCTCGGGTGTGCTGCAACTGGAATTGAAGACAGCCCACTGTTTTCTAAGGCTTGCTGAGACAGAACAAAACTAGAAGGTTAGGAGAGCTGGCGGCCCGAACCTGCCTACCAAACCAGTTACCAAGCCCGAGCGAGCCTCACCACCAGAGCCCTAACGCCGCCCCAGACGCAAAGTCTGCGTGGCCCAAGCCATCTGCAGTGACACCTCCAACTCTGAGGCTGACACGTCCCCCATGACGGCTGACATCGCGCCTCCACCCAAAACGGCACAAGCACTGACGTTTCTAAGCAAAGGGAACTGAAATGACGGACTCTGATCACGAGGTGTCTTACTGCAGACAGCTCTGGTTGTCTCGGGGCGGATTTGGGGTCACGGTTTACATTACACTGGGTTTACCCATAAGCCAAAGGCTGCCGTGACTCCCCGCCAACAGGGCAGCACAGAGGCAGAGGAGAGAGGTCAGCTTTTAAAAACGTGGACAGCGAGAGGCCGCCGAGGCCGGCTGTCTGCACGTGGAGACTGCATGCAGACTGGGCAGAGACGGGCGCGCGCACCCCGTGCGCAGGGGGCACGCATGGCCGAGGGGGCAGGGCCAGTCTCCCAGCAGCTGCACTGGGCGCTCGAGGAAGAGGAGGTGCATCCTGTGCCTCTGTCGGCAGGGGCAGATACAAGCCCACGCTTTTCAAGTCAATGTGCTTATGGAGAAAGGGGTTCTGAACGAGTTTTTAAAACGTATGCGTGAATAAACCGTCGAGCACTCTGCACTGTCCACAAGTAACTCAGTAAGCGTGTTACGTTTCACTGTAACCTCTTCAGTGGGGACATGTCTGTGACCAGTCCTCATCCTCATTCTCACAGGCCCCGCACAGTTCTCTTTCGGTCGCGACACCGGGCTCTGACCGACACAGACAAGAGCAGGGACGCGCCTCACCTGTAAAATGTCCTGGCTGACCCCCACGGTGATGCTCAGCTGCCGGCCGGGCTGTGTGGCCTGGCTGGCCTCCACTGACCCTGGTTCCGAGAGCTCCAGCAGCTGCTGGATGACGTCGGTCACGGCCTGCGAGGTCTGCTGGCCCGGTGCCGACGTCACCTGGACGTCTGTCTGCTGAAGAGGTAAAGTCTGGAACAGCGTGGCCTGAAACAGCAACATTTTCATTAAAAATATGAACAATTACATTAATTGGTACTTCAAATTGTTTTTTAAACAGGAGAAACACGCATATCTCCCTTACGAGCATTAAAACCTAGCAATATCCCAAATCTTAAACGTATGCCTCACTGACCTTTACGTCTGGCACGATACTGGCTCTTAAAACAACATACTCAATGAATTTTTCTACTACAATTTCTTTAACGTTTTTTAAGCGGCAGTAGACACTATGAATTCAAGATGGAGAGCTAAACACAGAGAAACCTCCTGGTAGCCCAGTACAACGAGGGATAAAATAAAATGGGAAATAGAGACAATTAAAAAGAAATCTCTGTGGCGAAAACAATCCAAGGTTTTCTGGAAAACGGGTGGGGTGTTGGGGTAGACTCTGTGAAGCTGCAGCTGACGTGTGTGTGTGTGGGGAGGCGATCTGGCTTCTCAGAAACAGGAATCTGATCATCCTGTCGGAGACAGGGGAGAGCAGGGCCACGACTCCGCACGGCGCTACGATGGTGGCGCAGGTCACCACGCGCCTAACAAACCCAGAGTCCACGGCGCGGAGACGGACCCCGACAAACCACGCCTCGGTCAGCGACAGGCTGCTCGGTCCGCGCGTGGCCGGAACAACGCACCACTGAACGAGGCGTTCCCATGGGAACCATGGAGTCGGGGGCCGCGTGGGGTTCCGTGTGCTTTCCGCCCAAATTTCTTATAAACCTAAAACTGCTCTAAAAAATAAAGCCATCCAAGAAAATAAGGCCTTTCTGTGGAAAAATACGTAGGACTGACAATGAGTCCCTTGTCTTCCTCCGTTCGACAGACGGCAGTTAGGCGCTTACCTTCAGGCCAAAAAACCAAAAAAGGGGGAATACCTTGAAAAGAGATAAAAATAAACTCTCTGGGGAGAACTCGGGCACCTTTTGTGGCACTTCATTCCCCAGACTAAATAAAAAGCCTTCTGCGTTCCGCCACCAGGGACCCCAAGTTTAAGGGCCGGTCCCTGGCCAATCACAGGCAAAGTGACCCTGGAGGAGAGCCAGCTCAGCTCCACCCTGCACGAAAAGCTCACAGGCAGGTAGGTGTGCTGCTGCCTCCCTCTGAAACATCGGGGCACCAAGAGCTGTAGCTCTCTCACGAGAGCCGTGGGGGGCGATGCGGGGACTCGGAGAAGAGGACTTTCAACCGGAAGATGCTGACCAGGTTTCAGCAGGAAGCGAATGCCTTGAAAAAGAAATAACCGGACCACAGAAGAGCGCCCCCAGGAATTAAAAACCTAGCTTAGCTAAAAAAATGTTCGATGAAAGAATCACAATGAAAAATAACTCAATGAAGTCTCCCAAAAATTAAAAATCTAGCTAGCGAAAAATAACTCAATGAAAGAATCACGAAACCAAGCTGAAGAAAACCTAGAGCAAAAACGTGGAGCAAAAAGGCCAAGAGTTAGGAAAAGTGTAAGGAAAAGTAAGAGACACAGAACCACCCGGGAGGCGGACTGGGCCCCCCAGCCAGCCTGGGACAGTGCACACGGCGGCGTGGTCGGGCCCCCCGCGGCAGTCCGGGTGGTGGTGGGGGACAGAGGCAGGTCTCCAAACACCAGGACTACACTTCCAGGCTTTTATCTGGAATATAAGTCTTAAAAATTATCCGGACTATCGCTCCAAGTTATTCACTGTAGCCGTGCATCTGATTTGCACTTTGTCAGCGGAAAGGGTGAAAACGCGTAATGTCTGGCTGATCCGCACACTGAAAAGTAAACTGAAAATCTACTCAGCCCAAAGCAGGATTGTAAGACTTCACTACGGGGCTCTACTCATTCTCCAGTCTTGGAACTTATTCCCATCTCCCTGAGGAGTGTAAGCTAAGGGCCCATCCCCAGATGCAAACTTCATGAGAAAAGAAAGACAGACACACACTAACCGTGACCCCGAAGCTCAGGGACAAACGCCAGCGGGCCCGTGTGTCCCGCGGCAGGGAGCAGGCGGTTGAGGCGTAACACGAACCGCCAGCCTCCTGCTTCCCTAGCGGCACTAACTGCTGAGACCGTCCCAGCTCGGCCACTGCCAAGTCACCTGCTCTGCGCTTATAGTTTGCCACTATCCATTGAAAGGGCGGAAGTAACCGGCCCAGGCCGAGCTACAAAAAAAGAATAAGCGTGCACGCGCGCGCGCGTGTGTGTGTGTGTGTTGAGCCATACGATTTTAAACACGTGTACTGGAAAACACGATTTAGTTTCCTGAACATCCAACGTCACAGGAAAAATTATCATGTTAGACGTGAAAATGTGTATCTTGAAAGGGTAATTGATTTCCAAGTTAGAACAATGACACAGATCATTCAATAATAATTGTCAATAACGCTGTAGGAATCATAGTTACATTTGTCTTATTTTTACCGGTTCAGGTGACGATTCATAAAGCAGGATCGTGTAGCCATTATCCTGAAATTAAATTTAAAACATTGGTTTTTCCCCACATTGGAAAAAAGGAGCACGTTACCGTACATATAAACCTTTCACAGCACCTCTACGATACTCAATGTTTTAAACAACATGCACTCTCACGGGTCACCATTAAGATGGCAGGTTTTGGTAAAAGGAGAGCCTTCTCGGAGCCCGCTCACTCCACTCACCGTGAGGATGTGAGCCGTCTCTGCAGAGCCTGCGGAGTTCTGCGGGCCCCCCATGTGCATCTTGCTGATGTGAGTGTTCAGGCTGCCTAGACTCTTAAACACGCAGCTACATTCTGCACAGTTATAGGTAGGGCCGCTCTTGACCTTGAAGAACAAATGAGGAAAATGACATTTGACGATTAATTATTTAAACTATGAAAAATATTTAAACTCTGACAAATCACGATGTACCATTCCACGAAAAATGACAGAAAAACTGAACCCTCCAGCATCACTTTTGCTTGTGAGGGAGACGGCTCTAGACTCAGCGACCCAGGTCTCTATGCCAGTGCACTGCGAGAGCAGCTGAACCCCACGTGCTTTCTGGGCCCAAACTGGCTCCCGGGGGAAACCGGCTTTCTGTTCCTGTGACTCAGTAGGAAGCGGCTGTCTGACGGGGCTGAGCGCACCATCAGCAACGAGGCCGGATTAGTGACTCGGCGGTGGTGAGGGGCGGTGACAGGGCGCACATCCTCAGTCTGTAGAGCCAGTGCTGCTCCCTACGGGCGGCTCCTTGCGAACGCACGCCTGGCCCCAGCACCGGGCTGTCCTCGTGTCACCAGGCCACCTGCACTCGTGACCGCAGCTAGCACGGCGGGCCTGGAAGGGACCGGCCAAGCCGCACCTGGTCGAAGCAAACTGTAGGCTGGGGTCGTCACAGGGCCGGGCCGAGTCCAGGGGCCGCCCCCACAGGGCCCTGGGGACCGGAGCACCTGGGCCAGGCCGGGCTCACCTCCGAGTGGACCCTCTGCACGTGGGACTGCAGGTTCCCCTTCTGCGAGAAGGCGGCGGGGCAGAAGGCGCAGGCGTGGGGCTTCTCGCCCGTGTGCTTGACCATGTGCGTCTGCAGCGCCCCCTTCTGGTTGAAGGCCTTGCCGCATTCGCTGCACTTGAAGGGCCTCTCGCCTGCGGTGAGAGAGGGTGGGTGCGTGGACGGCGCCGGTCCCCGGGGCACTCACCCACCGAGGCACGTGCAGGCCGCCCACGCCCACCCCGCCGCCTCCTCCGGGTGCCCGACGCCCGCAGAGCCGGGAGCCCCGCGCGGTCCCCGCGGGCAGGCGCGCGCACCTGTGTGTATGCGGACGTGCCGCGTCAGCTGGCTGGGCTTCTGGAAGGTCTTCCCGCAGTGCGGGCAGGAGTACGAGAACCCGCTCCGGTCCACATTGCGGTTGTAGGGCCTCGTGCCGGACACCCTAGTGCGACACGGTGCCCACTGAGGCGCTGGTGCCACGCCTCCGGAGGGCCCCTCCACGCAGGCAGCTGGCCGGCCGTGAGGGCCTGCTCCAGTGCGAAGCCCCGCCGCAGGCTGTGCGTGTCCCCTACGCGCACGCACACACACACAGCATGTGTACGTGATATCACAAAAATCCACTTTTTCCCTATCTAATGGAAAGACAGACGTAGTTGTTTAGTTTGTTTTCAAGGGCGGTCAGCACGTCCCCACCCCGCAGCGTCAAACACAGCGGCCTCTGCCACTCCGAGGCCACGCTGCCGCGAGCCGTGCCGCACCCACCCCTGCTCACGACCACCGCGAGGCCGCCGGCCTCTGCGGGCCGACCCCCGCGCACCAGCCCAGGCCCCCGACTCCGCTCCTGCTCTGCTGGCCGGCGCGGTGGCAGCTCACGCCGAGCGTGTGGCACAGCAGGGCGCCGCTTTTTCCCCACCCGCCCCGGCCGCGACAGGAGACGGTGACGCCCCACTTCAAGTCTCACCTCCCCATGCGGGCACTCACCTCCCCGCCCCGACCTCAAGTCCACCTCCAAGAGTGGCCGGGTCACTCCAAATGCCTCCAAAGACGCCTGTCTCTCCTCTCCCGCCTCCTCGTCCCACCACGCTGACTCAGGCCTGCCAGCTGCCACCCCAGCCCACGGTGGCGTGGCCACCCCTGACATCTGAGCAGCCCGCTCCAGGCGAAAAACCGTCCGACAGCCCCACTGCGCCTGGGACAATCCTCATCCCCACGGTGGCCCCTGAGGCCGGCAGCCGGGCCGGCCTCCTTCACTCAGCCTCAGGCCTAGGTGACGTTACTCCCGTCTCCACAGGTCCTCCACGTGACACAGGCACACTGCCTGACCCGTTCTGGGACACTGCCTGCCGTCCGCACTAAACGACATCTGGGAGGGTGAGGCTGTCTGTGAGGACCCAGAGCCGGTGTGGTCTAGGGCGTGATGGCCACGCAAACTTCCAGTCACCTCTCCTCTCTAGGACCTTCAGAGACGTGTCAATACAGAGGCCTGTATTAAAACGTTATTAAAATAAAAATAGAGTGTGTACTGCACACGCGTCACATCCTGGGGCTGAAAATTCACTGAAGTAGCCAAGTGTTCAGTCCGCCACAGGCACACGAAGGAGCTGGGAAGACAAGACAACGCGACGGAGAGGGATGCTCGTCCGCGCTTCTGAGACGCGGTGCCTGGGAGGACAGCGAGGGCACAGTCTGCGGACACACCGTAAACTGCACCGACTGCTGTGGCTCCTGCCGTTCTCGTGGCTGCTGGTGAAAGGTTCCGACACGTCCCAGACACGGCGACCTGGAGAGACGGCACACTGAAGACGGGCAGCAGGTGGACCACTGACGCTGGCTTGAGAAACTGGCCAGTGAGTGACAAGCGACCGCCCCGGGAGCCAACCTGAGCACAAAGTGCTAGAAGGAACGTGTATGTAATTTTACTCAGAAAAAGAAGTATCAGTAAACCTAAACAATCAGGAATAGTCCAGGTGCGAAACTGTGAAAAACGTGTTTCCTTTGACTAGGCAAGAACGTACAGACGTTTCTAAACCCGGGCACGGCCGCCGCCATCACGAGCTCTGAACCCGGACTGCCCGGACTCAGACCCCGAACGCTGTCGAGCCTTGGGAAAGCGGCTTGGTCTCTCTGGTACTTAGCTTTTCTCATCCGCACAGTGGGGACATAAAAGCCCCCTGGCCCGGTGAGGTCGCCGCACTCACAGCATCTATCTAGGTGCCCACTGAGCGAGCAGTGCCGGGCACGTCAACAAGCCAGTTCAGAAAGGGGGCTGGTGCGGCCCTCGCGAACCCGCTCCACACACAGCTCCCTGGCCGTGAGGCGTGCCCCGGCGGGGCCTGGCTCCAGCTTTCGGCACTAAAGGGCGCCTGGAACGCCCGCCTGGCGCCGGTGGACCGCGGAGCTCCTCCCCGCGGCACGCGCGAACCGCCGGCTCAACGCCCCGACACCCCGGCGGCTCTGCTCGTCCCCGGCACAGCAGGGCGCGCCGGCCTCATCGGGACGCGGCACAGGCTCTCCTTCCGCGGGCACCTGACGGCTCGTACCTGATTTTGTAATGAGTCTTCATGTGCTCCCTCAGCTGGGACGCCGTCTCCAGCTCCTTCCCGCAGGCCTTGCAGCTGTGCACCCGTTTGGAGGCCAGCTCCTGCCGGTGCTCCTCCATGTGGACGGCCAGCTGGCTCTGCAGCGCGAACTCATCCCCGCACTCGGAGCAGATGAGGTTCTGCGGGGGCCACGAGCAGAGCACACGCGTCAGCACACGCCTCCCGTCTCAGGGAGCGAGCACGGCGAGCGGTCACACGCCAGCCACCTCCCCCGGGGCAGACACTGCCCTCCCCTCCCGAGCAGACGTCCACGCACGACTGCGTAAAAGCATTTCGCTGCGGACGGAAGGCGGGACGAGGGAACGAGACACTTGCTGAGCAAGGCCAACCGTGAGCAGTCGGCTGTCGGTGCCTGCACTCTGTCCGCCTGTGCTGTGAAAGCTTTACAGGCAGAACGGCTTCGCCGCCACCAAAGGGTGGCGAAGTGATTTAAGGTTCCAGTTCGGCAAAACACCTCGGAGAAGGACAGCTGCCACACTTTTATTACAGAAATAAGCGCCCAGGTGCGCCAGACACGGAGGACTGCGAAGTCTCACTGCAGGACGAACGTCCGAGAGCGCAGCGACTTCCGACACGGAACTACCGCATTGCGGACGTCTTCGCACGTAGACAAAATACGGTAAAATGAAGTTTATTTCAGCCGCTTTCGACACACTTTGAACAAGGCGACCGCAGCATTTAAATGACTCCTGCTTCGACCAGCACGCCTGGCCAGGTGTCCCGGAGGTGGGTCCTGATCCTCCTGGCAGCTGCCCACTCCGAGCTGCGTGCGTCTGGGCAGTTGCCCACGCCACGTGCAAGTGACACAGGGGCAGCAGCAACACCTGCCCTCACCCACGCCAGGCGACGCGCTCACGAGGCCGCGCGGTGCGGGGCACGGAGGCCGCTCAGCACCGGCTCCGAGCAGGCGAAGTGCCCACTCAGCACAGCCCGGCACGCCCGCTTGCTCGGAACCCCAGGAGCCAGCCTTTACCGCCCAAACGCGAGCAGAGGCGAGTGTGACCCGCCACGGAGCGTGAACCGGGAGCTCCGAACGACGAGACGCACCGCGGTGCCGCTCCGCGAGCTTCTCTCCCGACTACTGCGCGGAAGAGTCTTGGGAGCGCTCTAAGTGCATTAACACGAGGTTGTTCGCGGACACGACCCAGCACCCTTTGCGGAAAACGCTGAGGGTGAATGGAATATTCTGGGCACGCCGACAATGACTTCAACGCAAACAACTTTAAAGTAGCATCACTGTATTTGTTATTTAAGGAAATAACAAATGACTGATTGTCAGAATCTCGTTGATGATACAGAAAATTCTTCCTAGGAAACCGTCAAAAAGAAAAAAATACCGAACATAACATCTTTAAAAAAAATGACCTCCACACTCCTGAACTGTCATGGCGAAACGTGTGTGTTCACTGACACGCCACAAGTCTCCCGTCTTATCGTGTGAAACAAAACTTGACTTTTTCCCCTCCCATCCTCACTCTCATTCCTCACTGCCCTGGCCCAGATTTACTGCTCAATCCCATCCTCTTTTTACTCATTTTTTTTTTTAACCAATAATCAGATTCATGTATTTCAGGAAATACCTGCATAAATCCCACTTAGAAATTTGTCAGGATCTCTGAGTGAAGACTCTGGTGGACGTTCACCTGACTCTCGGGGTGAAGGTGCAGTGAAGTATTCCCCGGGCCAGAAGGTCTCGGCCCTGTCACTCTGCTCCAGGCCCAGCGGCCGAGGAGCCAGGGATGCCCCCCAACATCCACAGCCTGGCAGTGCCCGGGGAGGTCCTGGGTGAGGGGTGCGATACCCCACGGCAGCTGAAGAACTTCCCACGTGAGGGAGGCATCCTCCGTGCTCAGGGCTAACGTTGGGTCCTCTCGCCGGAGTGCTAGCCAGCCTCCCCCCAGAAGTGTCAGTGACCGTAAGTGGGAGGCGACATCACCCGGGGAGTCGCGAAGCTCTCATCAGATGCCATCATGCTGCAGGTGCAACAGCCTCTCCAGGTCAGGATGTGCGACACGACAGGACTAGCATCCTCAGGCCCTCCCGCAGGGCCTGCCCCTCTCGCTGCTCACCCCGGGGCCCAGGCTGACCCCTCCCTCAGCCCCGCTGAGTCACACGTGCCCACCCCGCCCCAGCTCCCACGACAATAATGCCCGGCCCTCTGCCCCAGGCTCGTGGGGAGCTGTGCCTCCTTTCCCACGGGACTTTGCCTCCACTAACCTCAAAAGTGCTCAAGGCGCAAGGCCAACCTTAAGCCCGTAGACGACGGCCCCCACAGCCCCCAGCCCCGGGCAACCAGGCCCGGTACACGGACAGCCGCCTTCTGTGGGCAGCTGTCGGGGTGGGGGTGCCTACGCCATTTCCCCACGTGTCCTGGGTCACCCCTCCTCAGTCAGTGACCTCCTCAGTGAAAGATGGGACTTCAATAGTGACGTGCATTCTAAGAAAACATTCCTAAATGATTAGAAACTCCAGTGACGTTTCTGGTTTACTTCTCTGGTTTTGAGATTTAACTTATGAAGTAGTGACCACTACAGATTTTAGACTGTTAATCCCAATTGAGACTATTGATACCAAATCAGCTTAGTGTTCTAGAAGCAAGAATTCAAAAAGGGGACACCTCAAACTACAACGGTAATTCCGGCTTACGAGTACACGGAAGAAAACGTGGTCTTAACTGGTTTTCAAATCAGTGTTATTGAAGCATACGCTACCCATGACAAAATGAGCCCTTCGGGTGTGACTTTTCACCTCTGACCTGTCGCGTCATCTCAGAGTTAACCCCAGAAGGCAACCTGATTCCTGCTCCTGCAGTTCCAGGAGACCCTGCGCTGCTGGCCCGGGCCCACTGCCAGGGGCCCCGGCTGCTCGTGTCTCATGTGGCCCTCGACTTCCATGGCCTACGGCACCTCGTCAGACGCCAAAGCTCTGCATGTCCCCGACGCCGGAGCAAAGGTCCTTCCGCAAGATGGAAACAGTGACCACGTTCCGCGGCTGCCACGCACCTGCCTTTGCGTTAGTGCAGTGTCACGTGGTGACCACTCTGGGTTAGTGCACTCGGAGTGTCCCGTGGTCACCGATGACACTTCGGAGCTTCAGCTCCTTGCTGGCCGCTTACCATTTCTTGTTCCCATGCTCCTCTTTTCTGGCTTTCCAGGGTTTGTTCTTAGAAACTTCCAGAATTCACTTCGACTTATTTGTGCCATTTTTGAGTACACTGCTCTGTTGGCTTCCTTGGCGGCTGCTCTGGGTGTCACACCTGTGCAATCACCTGCTGGTGTCACCTCTCACTTTCCGCCATGCAGGCACCCTGTCTCCACGCTGGTCCTGGGTCCCGTCCCCTTTTGATATGACTTCCTCAGCACTTCCTCCAGGGACACTGAGCACACTGGAGGGTCCTTTTTTGCTTCAATCATCGAGAGTTATTTAAGAATCCAAGAGGAAGACAATGTATTATGTTCACCCCGGTTTTTACTTTATTCGTCCCAAAAGTCCGTATCAGGCAGGGCTCTTCAGGGAGACGGAACCAGCGGGATGCATGTGTGCAGACAGCGAGAGTCACCATGGGGACCGGCTCACATGAGCGTCCCGCCGTCTGCAATGTGGGCTGGCGGGCGGGGGACCCCAGAAGGCAGTCAGCTGGAGCAGCTCATCTGGCTTTGGGAAATCGGTCCTTCTGTTCCATTAAGGCCTCCAACCGATGGGGTTAAGGGCCACCCACATCCCAGAGGGAAGTGTCTGCGTCCCATTCACGGTCTAAGGTCAGCCTCACCGCAAACCACCTTCCACGCTGCCCAGAGAACTGGCCACCTCGCTGCCATCTGCTTCTGGGGTCCCAGGACCGTGGGCTGGGCTGGCCTGGCCTGGAGGCCACACCGGGCCCCCACCACTCCAAGGGCTGGGCCCACCCAGACGGGCAGCGCACGCGCGCACACACACGCACACACACACGCACACACACACGCGCACACACGCTGCTCGCCCCGCCTGGACCACGCGCGGCAGCGTTTCAGCGCTCCCGCCGACGTGCCACTGTCCTGCCTCCCCTGCTATTCCATGGCGAGCTCCCCCTGTGTCCTAACCCCGATGCAGACACGTGTGGGGCCCACGTAGGCAGACGAACAAAGTAAGGCCACCACGCGCCCCCCGCAAACACGAGCCAGTTCTCAGCAGCGACCCACGCACCAGTACGTGACCCACACGCGGTGTGCTGCAACCCCGCATCTGTCCCCGGCCAGGCTCCGCTCCCACTTCCCAAAGAGGCTTCCCACGTGTACCCCTGTCCTCCATGAGCGGAGCCAGGCCTCTGTCCCCTGGGCCACGGCCCACCCCACAAGCAAGGCCCTCTGTGTACCCAAGAAACTCAGCGGGTGCCTGGCAGTCAGCTGAGGGCTGCGGCTCGGAACCGTGGGGCGGGCGGCCTGGGACAGAACACGCACTGAATCCAGTGACCCTGGGCTCGCTCCAAACCCTGACCGCTCCTGGCAAGCGTCCTGCAGTCGTGTGGGCCTTGCAGCCACCAAACTGTGTCAGCCACAGGCCTGAGCAAGCGCATGGGGAGCCAGGGTCCTCAGTGTACAGGAGGGACATGCAAATACAAGCTTGGGCGTCCACAGGGACCGGGCAGTGGCTGGGATCAGGGAGGTCATGATTTCCAAAAAGGGTGTGTGTGCTGCACTGCACGTGTGCCTGTCCTGGGAGTCACTGTCACCACGCGTATGTCCTGCCCTGGGAGACACGTCACCATGCGTGTGACTGCCCAGGGAAACACAGTGGGATTTTTTTTAAAAAGTCACTGTAGATTTAGAAAATATTTCTAAGCAAATCACAAGACCAGAATCTGTAAATGAATAAACACACTAAAAATTTGAGTACTCGACAATTGTTAAAAAGTTAACTTCCTACGTAAGTAGCTGACACAAATCCGTAAAAACAGACCAAAATAAGGAAACTAGAAGACAAAAAATACAAGGGCAGGTTACCAAACAGTTTGTCGACTGGCATAACTATGCATTTTTTTTTTTAAACTACTTTTTTAAACACAAACTTTTATGGAAAGCACATATAGCAAAAAGAAGTTTGAAACACTGCATGCATTTTCTACAACTCATGTCATTATTCTTTTAATAATATTACTTTTGTTAACCTTTACTTCCTAACTTTTCCCAAAAGAAACATGCATTACTTACATGACGTTAAAAGATATAAATGATTCTATATTAAAAATTAAAGGCATACATAAAAATGTGCAAACCCACATAGAAAGCACGAACACAATTTTCAGGATGCAAGTTTTACATGTGCAGCTTGAACTCTGCCTCTGTTTTTCTGTCTCAACAGGAAAACCTGCCAGTTATCCGCAGTCAGCCCTGGACGGGACAGCTGCAAGTGACGTTCATGGTCTCCTTCCTACTTCTTGTATTTTCCTAATTTCCTACAGTAACAATCGAGGTGGGGGCATAGTATTTTTAAGGCAACAGTCACTTACACTATAAAGTAGGCCCTTGAAGCCCAGCACCGGGGAGGTGTCTTTCCCGTCACCCTTAAAGCTGTCCCCGGACAATGCCTGTGGCCCCTCAGGGATGTTCCCCTGGTGTATAAACTGCTTTGTGTCCTCGTGAGTCTTCTCTTCTCTCAAAGCCCATGTCAGGGGGTCCAGGAACCAAGCAAGGAGACTCTACCATCTTTGGAGGCAGAAAATTTACCTTTGGCCACTACAGATTCCTACAAAAGTTATTTTCAGTTTTAAAACTATGTGTGTGGGGGACCCCTTCTAGCCAACATAGACGTATTTTGACCCTCCAAATATACTGCACATTGAAACGTCTCCACCCAAATTAACAGGCACAGAAAATACATGTTTCATCTGTGAACTGGAGGTCAGCTAAGGCACACTTCGTGAAGGTTAACTCCTGGAAATCCACACGAAAGGCTTTTTAAACTAGTTTGTACCTAAAATCCTCCTAAGGGTTAGATGCATTTCAAAACCAGTTAACAAAGTATAGGCCGAAATAATTACCTCTTCCTTTTCATGCAGCATGATATGCGATTTGAGACTAGCCACTCTGGAGAATTTCTTGTTACACACAGGACAGGTGGGGTCCTCCCCATTGTGGGTACACTTATGAAGTGTCAGGTTGAATTCAACATTAAACGTTTGGGGGCACTGGTCACATCGATGTGGCTATTTGGAGAGAAAAGGCAAGAGGCCACTGAAACACAATCTTTCCACGACAGAGCCATGTGAACATCGACAGGTACCACAGTCCAGACGGCCTTTCCAGCCTCTCTGACGCCTCGACCGGACCAAAGTGACACATAAAGCTGCTCCCGGAGTGTCTCAAAGGACTGCAGGACAGCCACACACCTATGCAGACTAGACTCCTGCCAGCAAAGGCTGCCTGTCCGCGTGCCAGGATGCAGGAGGCAGTCTCCATGGCAACGGTGGCGAGCGCTGCACCGCTGCCATTCTTCCCCTGCTTTCTGGCCAGCTCCACTGCTGTGAACTACACCACTTTAAGCAAAACAGGTAATCAAAACTTTCGGTCTAAAAAATGTCAGTCTAAAATTTTTCCCAAAGGGAAGATGTTCTGCCACTTAGTTGCAGAAAGATAAAGTAACCACTGGACCACTTCTGTCTGGGATGCCCAGACGGGTGGCAGGGAGCCAGTGCTTCTGGGCTGTGGCTTTCGGGGGGACGCTAGCTGGCGCCGTGTTAGTGCCACGCAAACCCCACTGCAGGCCGCCACTCACGCTGGAAGCTGAGCAGGGCTGGTCCCAGAGAAGAGACCCTGGCATTTTCCGCCCTCCCGTGACTCACTAGATCACGTTCTCCCACCTGGAGAAAAGCTGGGGCCACTTTTCTAGTTGCGGTTTAACTGCCACTTCCCGTGTATCAGGCAAACCATTCCACTGGGACACTGAGGGTCCTGACTCGGGCCACAGGGCGCTGCAGAGGGGGTGCGGATCTCTAAGACTGCTGCAAGCGCCTGTAAAGTGCGAGACCCCGCAAGGGGCAGCACGCCCTGCGGGAGAAACACACACCACACTGCGGTGCGCCAGTTCCCTGCTGGCTAAGGCAGCAAATCAAAATCCCCAAGAAAAGTCACACTTTAAGAATATTTCTTTCTCTTCTCATGCGTAATTTTGATTCATACTCATCAGACGGGCCCTTGCTCTCTCCCATCACCTAATAATAGCTACGAATGTAACTACAATAAAAAACAAAATGTCAAAATACACCTTACATGCTATAACATGCTCCACAGTCGAGGAATCAAAATTATCGGAAAAATTCTACCCCGCATGTGGATGTTTGCAACACCTCCAGTTTCAACGCTCACATCCCTGACACCCCTTTTAAAATACATACCTTGTCATTTCGCTCGTGATCCCTCATGTGGCGTTGAAACTGGGACTCTTTTGGGAAATATAGCAGACAGATTTCACATTTATGGAAGTTTGGGACTTGACAGTCATAATTAGTGCTCTCCGCATTCAATGTTAAAACTCCATCTATAAAATCGCATAAGTATAGTCAATAAACACCAGGTGTTATGCTCATCACAGAAATAAAACTAGATCGTTTGGTTCCTGTTTAGAAACCCGATTACGTCAGAGATTAATGAGAGGTTTCAGGTGAAATTAAGGGTATCTTAACTTCTTAATGGGCATGCCTTTCAAGCTGGAAAGGAGAAGTGTTGAGACGACGCGGGAAGTAACTCTAAACTCCTCTTCGCGGGCCTTCTGAAAACCTGAAACTCGGCTCTGGGGCTTCACGGCCACACTCGCCAACTCACACGAAAGCCATAGCGTCCTTGGCCTTGCCTGCCTGCTGCGTGTGGTTTCAAAGTCACTACGAACCCTGGAGGCGCGTCACCTCGAAGTCACTCTGAGAGGTCCCCAGGAATCCCCACCGTTCCTAACTCACTCAGTCAACAAAACTCTGGTCAAAAGGTAGGAGCTGCTTCAGGCATCCCATCTACCTCAGACATCTGCTGCCACGCAGGATGAAGCCAAGGAAGGAGAGGGACACCTGCGTCCTGGCAGGCGGCACGGTCTGGGGAGGGGAGGGCTGCAAACGGGACGACCCTCAGGTTTCACGGGGGGCCTCTGCAAGCCCACACGGGTACACGGCCACACGCCGCAACGTATCCTCCAATCCGAATAACTACGTACTAACCACACTCATTTGTCAAGGATGCCGTGTAGACGCCCTTAACCTCTGCGATTCCTTAAAATAAGTTAGTACGTTCCAGGTCTTAGAACCTGGGCATAAACATACAATCCAGGTTAACCGCACAAAGACTAGAAATGTGTCACGTACGACTTTCTACCTCAAATCTGACCCAAAAATACAGGAACCTAAAACTTCGAAGGCAGGGTAGAGGGTTGGTGTTAAGACCCGAGGAGTCCATTTCCCGAGCACGCATGCACTAAGCGGCCTGCCACCTTCTTCAGGGCTGAGTCCGTCTGAGAAGCAGCCTGCGGTTCCAAGTCCACCCGGCAGCGGAACCCACGGGCCGGAGGTGGGCTGCACAGCTGGGGTGCACGGAAAGCTGGCGACAGCTTCAAAGTCCTTCTGGCAGATTCACGAGTAAAGCAAAGGCCAGTTTCAAGAAACGGTATTGTAATTCAAAAGACTTCAACTTCATTCGCAAGTAAGTGGCTCTAGTAACGAAAAGACGTCAACCGTTTTTATTCTATTTATTCTTAACTAAAACCACATTCTAGTCAAAGATCAGACTTCCCAAATTTCTGCACCACGCTGAGAACGAAACGTTTATGACTCCCGTGACCACATCAACCCATCCATTACTATTCCCTTTGAAGAAGTTTTTACCATGGTAAGCAGTTTGTAAGTTAGGAGAGTACAAGTGAAACATCTGCTGAAAACTGTTTAAAGAACTAAATAGCAAGTGTTTTAACCTAAAGGTTGAACACAGCGATAAAGGACCACCTCCGATGACCCTCTAACATGCAAAATTAGAAACATTTCAGCATGCAGAATGAAACAGTCTACTGTGGAAACTACTTAACGTTTTTCGAAAATGAGGAGGGATTTAACAGCTGCAAATGATAGGCAAAATGCTAAAAAAACTATAAAATTTATAACTTAAAAATGACATTGCCCTGCTTACTAAGACTTTTTCAAAGAAGTTTTCTATTTTAAGCAAGATTCCTCCTTAACAAAGCTCAAACGTGATAAATCAAATATAATAACTTTCTCAGTAATAGTGTGACCTTGTGTTAAAGCAAACTTAAGACAACAACAATTCAAAGTAGCTAGCAGGGGAAAACAGCATTTTACTTTTCACGCGGAGCATGAGTTTAAAATCCACGCAGCTCTGGGCTGCCACTGTGCTTGGCAGATGTGGCTCTTGCTCTACCCAGGAGGAAGCAGAAAGCCTTTCCCCCAGGGCCAGGCGGCCGGGCCTCTGTCACCTGACCTTCCTTCTGTTCAGAGCTGGCCCTTGCTGAGCAGCCTGCTAGGCCTCAAAATAATCCCTCGTGTCCATCCTGGAGCATCTGTTGCTCAGAAAGAGGCCTATGAAAGAGCCTACCTGAAGGCCACAGGTGGACCCCGGCACCCACGAGCCCAAGGCTCACGCCAACGCCCCACGTCTCTGCGTGTCCACTGTTCGGGGCCATAGGGTTCTCAAGGGCGTGGGTGGGCTCAAATGCACGTGGCCTGCTAACGGCCAGCCCGGCTGAGGCGGCTGCAAGTGCACGAGATCCGGGGCAGCACACATGTCTAACGTCCCCCAGACCGGAGCACATGTCTTGCACGTGGCTCCCTCCCGCCTCCACACATGGAGACAACAGAGCGGCTGCACGTGACAGAGTTCACACCCACGGCATCCGGCCCGTGCCTCCCACTACCCATTTCTGTCCCTAGAGGACAGGGTGGTGGGGGGGAGGGGGTGGGCATGGCAGTGTCCTCACACGAGTCCACTGGAATGAGACTCGGTCTACAGTCGCCTTACCCACAGACATGACATCCCCTGTGACTCTTCCTGCCTCCAAGAACTCAAGCTGTCAAAATTAAACAAAAACTGAGTGAGTGAAGATCAGAAACTGGTGGAGCAGCTTTGCTCGCCTTGAGAAAAATCTAGAGACTTGTTTCAAAAGCAGTGTAACTCTACGTAACTAGAAATCCTAAGTAAACGCTGCCACGCGGTGACACAGTGAACCTCTCACACTGACCAAAAGACATCCGCCTTCAGGGGACATCCCTACAGTCTCGTCTCATGAAGTTCAAGGCATGGGCAGAGCTCACCGAGGCTGTCACGCATCGGGACAGGGGTTGGTCCCAGGGGAGTCCTGACCAGACAGAGCATGGTGGGGACTCCTGGGGTGCTGTTCATGGCCCACTTCTTAAAAAATGTAGTATTTACATGGACCGTCATCACAGCCGTGTCCTCTGGACGCTGATTCCAGAAGCGTTCTCGTGGAAATCCACAAACACCGGCATAGGCAGCAAAAAACGACACGAAACCAACCCGTGACAGTTAGGATACGTACCCCGGCAGAAAGTCACTCGACGGTCCCTAAGCGGGTCGGGCCGCTCATAGCTACATTCGCCTTCTCCCAGGGGTGCGTCTGTCCCGGCCAGGCCCGCACTGTTCTGACCTAAGCGGCAAGTACACACAGCCGTCACAACGCTCAGCTGGCCCTGCTCCGGCGAAGCCACTGCCGGGCCGCTGGTGGCACACTGAGAGAGCACGTCCCTGGTCGTCACTGGGCAGAAGCCCTGGGGCTCAGCGTGGTGCTCACCAACTCAACACTGCTTGGCAGAGGGCGCCCGTGGTCGGGGCAGAAAGCCACGGAGCGAGTGCAAAGGCGCCGGGCAGAGCGGTGGAGGCGGCAGCTGCCTGACTGTACCTGGTCTCTGGGGGTGACCGTTCAGGGGGCGCCCAGGCTTTCCGCCCCGTGACTAAGAAGACAAAGGCCCTCACCGGCCTCAGAGATTCCGCGCAGGCGAACAGTAGGGCTGCCCTGCAGGAGGGTGTGTGGAGCAGATACCCCCGCAGGCCCTGCGGGGCCTGAGGCACGGGAGGTACCAGGAGTTCCGCGTGGCGGCCCGGCTCAGGGTCCCGGTTTCCTGCGAGGGCGGGGCTTGGCCACCTTCCGTGCATGGCCGGGAGGTCTCTGTCCTAGCGCCTCGACCCTGCTGCTGCAGGCCGACCGCTGCCCAGGCTACGAGCACAGGCTGCGTCCGGTGCCGCCGTCTGCCAGAGAGGCGGGGCCGCAGGGGAGCCACCTCAGCCCACAAGACCGGACAGGAACGCAGCCGAGAAGCCGTACGTCACAGCACCCGACGTCTGCGCAAACTCTGCCGCCGTCCGACACACGGCGGCGAAGGGATCGACAGAGAACGACTGTCCTCTGTACAGAAAATCGGTGCCCCGCCCTGCCAAAGGAAGCACGTGCCCGCAGCTCCCCACGATGACTTCCAGGCCCTGCCCGCGGACTGTTTCGGGGGGAAGGTGAGGCTCTAGACGCGTCAGGTTGTGTCCCGTCGTGGTTTTAACATGCTGTGGTTCTGCTGGGTGTGAACATGTGTGTAGCGTCTGAACATACAGGGACCTGAGTTTAAAATCTCTCTTCAGAAACAAAAAAGTGTGGGTGATAGAAGTAAATGTTAGAAAAAAAATTCCACCCGGTAAAAAAAATGGGAGGACACTTAAACAAGAGCTTCACACAAAGAAATGGCTCGTGGACACAAAACCGTTACTAGCACAAACTGCAAATTAAAAACTGGGGATGACAGTGCTCAGACCAGGACGGCTAACCCGCGACAAGGACAGAGACACTGAGCACTGTTGGGACTACGGCGCCGCTGGCTCCTGGCACGCAGGGACAGCGTCCTTGTCAGAGACAGTGGGAAGACCCTGGGACGTGATGTGCTCACACAAAACTGCTGAGCTGAGTTTACCTAACAAAGACCCGTGGTTTTCCAAGCCTCGTTTTGTGTCGAAGATCAAGACTTTGGAGCGACGTTCGCTCACTACTGCTCCCAGGACCAGAAAAGTTTGGAACTTAAGTGTTGTCCAGTCACACCTGCCTCAAGGGAACCAGTATGCCGACTTCCTGCCTGCCTGTCAAAGGTCAGCCGTGGAGAGGGAAGGTCGCGCCTTTGTGACAGTTTTTCATGCGGGACCCCTGACTGCCTGCCCGGAATCGCTGCCCACCACCAGCATCTGGGTTAACCAGAGGCCACCACACGCTGCTGCCTTGTGAAAAGTGACGTTCCACCACACGGCCTGTCCCAGTCGTCACCTCTCCTCGGAGGGGACAGTGTACCGCTCCTGAATTCAGAAACTCTACAAGGCCCGGACAGGTCATCTGCACCAGAAAGACGCTGCTTGTTCCTCGGCTCCCGGTCTGCCTGTCTCAGCTCTCTGGAAACGCAGCGTGACAAACCTCTCCAACGAAACGGGCCCTGTAGGCAGCCAGCTCAGGGTGCGTGCTAGGGAGAAAACTCCTGCACCCCTCTGCTGAGAGAACAGATGGAAGCCAGATGAGATCCTCAATCGTAGTGTCCTTCAAGGTCACGTTACTGCTTCTTAAGGGTAAATGGAGAAAACTGTGATAAAGAACAAAATCCTGCCCCGCTCATCTTCACATCCCAGGATGGTGCCAGGCACCAAGTGGATGAGGCCAGAGCAGCTCTCTACCCTCACCCCAAGCCAACTACCACCGCGAGAAACGCTCCTGAGGTCTCTGGACACCGTTTTCTCTAGAAAGCCTAGACTCTGAGCACCTGTCATCTGATGCCACAAGGTGCTCCTGCCATCATGGGACGCACTGTCGTGAAGGGCCAAGGCAGAGGCCATGGCTCTGACGCTGACCTTTGAACCCCTGGAGCGAGTCCACCTATTCCAGGAACTGCTTTAACGCATGTGTCGAATAAATGAATCAACCCATCCATAGAGCTTCACGTTCATCAAGGCCGAGCAATGAAATGCACTTTGGACTCAAATGTAGATTCGAATCTCAACTCTGCCACTTACTAGCTGAGTGGCCCTGCCAAACCTCTTACAGTCTCTGTCTCTCACTTCCCCTAGCTATAGAAATCCCCATCTACCTCCCAGGTTTTTCTTAGAAATAAAATTCATAAGGGGCAACGCAAAAAAGAAGAGTGATGGCAGAGTACGAGAAACAGCACTAAGAGACTAAACTAACAGCATAGGGGTCCTCGAAGGTTTTGGTCTCAGGGCCCCTTTACATTCTTAAATATTACTGAGGACCCAGAGACAGGTCTACATGGCTTATATTTACTAATATTTGCCCTATTATAAAACTAGGGTTTTACAAGTATTCATTTAAAAATAAATCTATCATTTAACGTATTTTTTTATGAAAAATATTCTCAAAAAACACTAAGAGTTTTCACTTTCTAAACCCTTTTAACATCGGCTTCAGAGGCAACAGGTAGACGCAGGCATCTGCTCCGCGTTCTGTTGCAGTTCGGGGTTTCTGAGTGGGACACGTGGGGACAACGCAGCCACCACAGGCTCGGTCTGCCGGAGGCCTCGGCACTTTCACCCGAAGATCAGGGCACACGGTAGCAAGCGGAAAGGCCACGTGTGCCCTGCGGACCCCTAGAAGAGGGTGAGGGATCCCCAGGGCCCCAGGACCCGCTCCATGGGACCCCGGTGGCAGGGAAAGACGGGCGTGGAGCGGGAGGGTCCTCTGAGGGTTGGGGAGCGGGAGCACCGAGACCTAGAGGAGCAGCACGGGGTGCAGCAAGGGCCCCGACGCCCGGACGAGCGCGGCATCGGGGGGCCCAGAGGACTCCACGCCAGAGCGCGGGCAGGGAAAGGGACGCGGGCTCCGGGGTGAGGCGGCCGGGCCCCGCCGGCCTGTGGACGCGCCGGGGCAGCTCCCCTGCCGCGGCCACCAGGCCCAGCACCCGGAGTCTGCACCGCCAGGCCCCGCCGGCTGGCGGGCGGGGTGGGGACAAGCCCGGCAGACGGGCCAGGGCTCCCGCGGGGAGGAGCCGCACGACGTGACAGGCACCGCCTGGGCAACGAGGCCAGCGCGACCCCCGAGCGTGGGCGTGGAAGGCCGGGCGGGGAGACGAGGAGGCCCCGTCGCCCTCCACCCCGCTGTCCGCCCGGGCCACCTCCCAGCGGCGGCACACACGCCGGCCCCGACGGGCGCCTGACCGAGGCCAGGCAGGGAGGGCCTGAGGCCTCCCGGGCGCCCTCCTCGCCCGCACACCCGCTCCCCGCGCCCCCACCCCCTCAGGACGCGGCCCCGCGCCCCAGGCCGCCCCCGCAGCGCCCCGGCCCGTCAGCCCAGACCGTGCTCCCCGCCTCCCGCGGGGCCTCGCCGGCGGGGGCGCGGGCGGGGGGCGCGGGCGGACGCGGTTCAGGGCGCGCGCGGGGGCGGGCGGCGGCGCGAGGGCGGCGGCGCGCGCCCGCCCGGCCGGCCCGGAAAGTAGGCCCAGCCGGCGGAGGGCCGCGCGTATCCGTCCGCCGCGCCCTGCGGCCGCGCTCGGCCGGCGGCGGGGGCTGCGGGGGCGACGCGGCGGGCGCGGGGGGCCCCCCCCGCCCCGGGCCGCTCGGCCCCGGCCCCCTCGGCCGCCCCGGCCCGCCGTCCGGCCGCCCCCGCCCCGGGCCCCCCGCCCCGGGCGCGCCGCGGCGGGGACTACATGGCGCGGAGCGGGGCGGAGGGCGGGGGCCGGGCCGCTTACCGGAGGCGCCGCGCGCCGGGCTGTCCCTGGGCTTCGGGGGGCGGCCCCGCGGCATGGTCGGCGGCGGCGCAGCCCGGGCCGCACCCGCACTCGCACCCGCACTCACACACATACGCGCGGCGGCGCGCGCACGCGCAGGGCCCCGCCGCGGGGGCGCGCGCGGAGGCGGGCGGGGCGGCCGGGCGGGCGCCGCGGCCTCACGCCGGGACGGCGCGCGGGCGGCCGGGCGCGCGAGCCGGGGCCGCGGCGGCCGCGCCGGGGTCCAGGGCCCGGCGGCCGCGGCGGGGGGTCGGGCGCGGGGCCGCGGGGGGGGCGGGGCGGGGGGCGCCTGCGCATGCGCCCCGCGGGCTCGGGCGGCCGTGCGGCCGGCGGGGCGCTCGTGGGGACGGGGCCCTGCGGGGGCGACGGTGACAACGGCCCGACGGCCCGCCCGGTGCGCGGCGCGCGCCGACCCGTGTCTCCGGCGCCGCAGCGCCCGGGCACCCCGTCCGGGCGTCCCTTTGGTGCCCGGCGGCCGGGGCGGCCCGGGCACCCCGCGGGACGGCCGCGCCCCCAGGATGGCCGGAGGACGGCAGGGGCTGGGAGAAGACAGAAGACCCTGGCCCCCCCCCGCCCACAAAAAAAATAATAATAAAACTCGGAGCGACGGGGCCGGCACTGGGGGGGACGGCGAGCGGGACGAGGAAGCGATGGAAACGTAAACAGGAAGCCAGGCCCGGGAGCCGGAAGTCCCTCTCGGCGCGGTCACGTGACAGCGCGCTTTCAAGATGGAGGCCGCAGGTGGAGGGAAGGAATCGAGGCCTCACCTGTCGGCGCTTTACATACGTTCGCTTCTGTTTGCGTATGTTCGTCGCGCTCCTGAAGACGGTTAGGCAGACGATGATCTTGAAAGCGGCCAGGTCCGAGGGCCTTTCCCACCGAAGTCGGCCCGCCAGCGAATGGCCCCGGGATCCCAAAACTGGTGTCTTCCGCTGCTCGCGCTTCAGTGCTTCACATAAACAGCTCTGTACAGTCCCGAAAGGTGCCAGGCGACACAGGCTGTAGGCAAAGCCCAGACTCGAACCAAACCTGCTTACCTGTTAGTCCTGTGCACCTGGCTGCATCGGAGCAGAAACTACACAGAAAGTTTAGAGAAAACGTGACTTCACGTGCGTGTTTTTGGACCGAAGTAGGACGGAGGCTGGAAAAGATCGGAGGCAGAGCACAGGAAAGCCTGGCCATTTACCGATCGATTCGGATCATGGTGTATGTAAGAAGTATACCCGATTTTGTTCCGAAAAGCATGTGAAGCACTTTATATCAGGGAAACAAGGTCTAAGGGTGAAACGGGTAGAAAATCAAAAAGTAAGCACCTAGACTAGCTTATCAAAGTCCTACATAGTCGTGAAGGACAAAGAGAGAATCAAGCCCAGGCTTCTCAGGCTATGCAAAGTAGTAGACATGGTCAGTTACGAGATTCTCACCGTAGAACAGCTGTGTCCCGACCGCTACCTCCCCCTGCAGTTTCGTAGGGTTCTTTTTAAACCGTATGTACCCACGTACAGAATACATATTATCTGCAGCTTTACTTCCCTTCTGGTATGGGTGCTCTTCACCTCCTCTTCTTGCCTGATTGCTCTAGCTAGGGCTCCGGGTTCAAGCTGACTAGGAGTGGGTATCCTTGTCTCCTGTTCCTGATCTTAGCAGGAAAGCTTTGAACGTTTCACCACTGAGTATGTTAGCTATGGGTTTGTCACATGTGGCTTTATTATGTTGAGGTGCATTTTTCCGATACCCGATTGGCTGACAGTTTTTATTTTGAAAGGATGTTGAATTTTGTAAATGCATTTTTTTAATCTATTGAGATAGAAATATAACTTCTATCATTCTATTCATGTGGCATATCGCATTTATTGATTTGCGTTGCTTTCCAGGGATGATCCATTTGATCATGTAGGCTAGATGTAGGTTTATTTGTTTTTGGGGTGGGACTTTTATGTTTTTTTTTTTTAGCTATATTTTTTGCATATATATTCATCAGGGATAGTGGCTTATGGTTTTAATGTCCTTATCTGGCTTTGGTATCTGGGTAATGCTGGCCATAAAGTGAGTTTGGGAGTATTCCTTCTTTTCGATTTTTTGGAAGAGTTTGAGAAGGATTAATGTTGATTCTTTTAATATTTGGTAGAAACCACTGGTGAAACCATGTGGTTTTGGGCCTTTCCTTTGGTGGGAGGTGTCTGTTCCAGTTTTCTATTTCTTTATGATTTGGTCTTGGTAGGTCATATGTAGGCTGGTTTTCAGTACTTACTCTCCAAGATGTCTCAGAGTTCCCTGGGGGACTGCTCTTGTCTCCTTTTTGATTTTAAATTGATAACTACATCAGACATAAAAAGGAGGCATAAAACATGTTGCCTAGAACCACCACATGGGATACAGCTAGAGAACAGGGCCTGGAAGCCTGGAAGTGCTCCCCCAAAAGGACGTCTTCCTCCCTGAATGACCCACTGATGGACCCACTGATGGACGTACAAATGCTCCCCCTGCTGTGCTCACCCTGAGCACGTCCTGCTGCCAGAAGGACCTGCTCTGACAAGTTCTTCCACCGGAACCATCCCTCAGGTTGTACTACGGTGAGAGCTTTTCAAGCAAGGCATAGGCCAATTGGTCCAGCTTCTGAACCTTTTCTTAAAAAGAAATTCTTTTGTTACGTATTTGCTCAATATCGTGCTTGTGAGCTTCACTGATGCTGATGCATATAATATAGTCGGAGTTCACTTTCACTGTTGTATTTTCTCGTAAGACTGAGCTAGAGTTTATTCCTTCAAGCCATTGTTGATGGACTTTGGGTTATGTGAGGTTCGTTTTAATGAACATACACTATGCATATCCTCATACTGCTGGTGGTGATTTAGTAGAGATGAAAACTGAATGTATTATCTCATTTTTTGCTTTTGATTTGTCCTAAATCATCTAAGTTTACTTTACTTTCTTGCCTTTTGTTTTGTTTCATTTTGTTTTTTCTCATTCTACTTTTCCCCTTTAGTAGTTTGAAAATTATATACTCCGTTAAGGGGACCGTAGGAGCTTCAAGGTGACACATATGAAAATAGATCATTAATCAGTATCTGGACTCTTCTCCTAAATCACATACTTTGTTTTGTATTTTAAATCTACCTTCAAACTGCAAAAGTTATTAAACTATTTTAGTCTAACTTGTGTAGATATGCCTACTTAGGGTTTTTGTTTGTGACCTCTGCGTTCCTTCTGGCTTCTCCGACCAACCTCTGCTTATGTGCCATGGAGCAGAACATTCACCATTAGCATTTTGAGTGTGGAGAGCGGTGGCATCAAGCACATTCCAGAGGGAAACTCTCTTGCTCGTGGTTCATGGAAAATAAAGGGGGGCTGTTCTCCGGAGACCCTCAGATCTGCAGCCAGCCCACAGCTTTCCCCGCCTGGTCTCCGCGCCGAGCAGCCCCGCTCCACCCGCTGTGATTACACCTGGGTCCTGCGCCAGCACCGTCCAGGCTCCGGTGTTCGTTACTGTGTCCGTCCATGTGTCCCTGCACCAAGCGCTGAGGCCGAAGTGCCCGAGCCGGACAGCGACGACTCCACTCCCCGCTCAGCGCACGGTGGAGCGCATAGCCCCGCGCGTCCCGGGAGGCCGGGGGGCCGGGCCCGCGCGTCCACGGGGCTCCCCGCGTCCTGCCGGGGGCCTCTCGCCAGCGGGAAGGCGAAGGCTCACGAGAGGACCCGCCAGCGCGCGCTCCGCGGCCGGACTCACGAGCGGGCATTCGAGGCGGGGACAGGTGCACGCGCCCCTGCCCGGGGGCCCGCGGGGTGTCTCTCCGGGCACTGGAGTCCCGTGTCCGCGAGGCCCACGCCCAGGAACTGCCGCGGCCCGGGCTGCGCGGGACCCTGGGCCGCCTGACGGCGCCGCGGCAGGTGTGCGGGGCGCCGGCTGCGTTCTGGGGGCGGCGGCGGCCGCTCGCCTCCCGCGCGGGTCCAGCAAGGAGACGGTCCCGCTCCGGCCCTAGGCGGCAGCTCCGCGGCCCAGAGCCCCCGCGCGGCCCCTTCGCGGCTCGAGGCCCCCCGGGGTCCGTGGACTGCGTCCCGCGGGCCGGCGTGTGTCGGGGCCACGTCGGCGGTTCGTGTTTGGGGGCAACAGCGCCTGCGCCCACGGGCCCCCCCCCAGACGCCAGCGGGACGGCGACAGGTGCCGCGCTCACGCCTGCGGCCGCACGGGCGTCTGTACCTCTGCGGGGACCCCCTCTGGGGGGTCCCGGCCCCACGCGCGCTTCCGGGGCGGGGACGCCACCGCCCTGCGTCCCCTCCCGCCACCCGCGGCCACGCGCGAGGGCACGGCGGGAACCCACCTGCCCCCCCAGTCCGTGTGGGCGGCCCCGGCCGGGTCGCCATCACGTCCCGCCGGGGCCAGGGCCATGCCGACCAGCCCTGCGGCCGGGCCCGTCTGAGGGGGCTGGGCCCCCTTCCCGCTGCGGGATCGGGGTGGAGGGCCGGAGCCATGCGGCAGCGCCCCCCGCGCGCCCTCCCGCTGGGGCAGGACCTCCTGGGCCCGAGGCTGGGGGAGCGGGGCCGCACGCCCCGCGTGCTGGTCGCCCCGTCCGTCCGTCCGTCCGTCTGTCCGCGGGGTCGCGGTCACGTAACAGGAGCCGCTGCTGACCGCGAGCCCCACCGAGCCCCACGGCCTGCACCGTGCGGGGGCCCCGGGCCCACCCCGGCCACCCCGGGCCATCCCCGGCGAGCCGCGCTGTGGACGCACAGGCGTCCGTCTGGGCCCTCCCAGACCGGCTTCTCCCCGCAGCGCCCGGGCCGAGGTCGGGGCGCCCACAGGCCAGATCTTGCCCGGAAATACTCTGCACGGTGACACGTCAGGAGAAAAGAACTGGGTGGGCCACAGGAGGCCAGAGTCGGTGTGGTGATTTGTTACTTACTGGTGCGGTGAGTCACTTGCCTTCTCCGAGGCTCGGTTCATTCATCGAAAGTAAGCGATTGCTGATGTTCTTTCGCGTTCTGACACTTTTATGATTCGATGAGTTTTTAAGCTAAAAGACACGGGAAACTGCTACATAAACATCTCTGCGGAAGTGGCAGGGTATGTGTGACAGTTAGCCGTGGGAGCTTTTGCTTTATTCTCAGCTGAGATCCGAACCAAACAACAAAGTTGTGGGTGGAAAATCACAAGCCCGTCTGAGATGATTGGGCAACCGCGGCCGAACACACTGCGTGCTGATGTGCCGGGCTAAACACGTTCAGCAGCAGAGGTGAACGTGAGTAAAGCGCGGTGGGAAATCTTCAGTGCGGACTTCAGACTAAAATGAGACGACGCCATCGTTCTGGACACCCCCAGCCCACGGTGAAGCTGAGAGCCACCCGGAGCGTGACCCACCAGCTCTGGGCACTGGGGAAGCTGAGGGGCTAAAAGGTCACCTCGCTTTGTGTGCGTCCCCCAGAGCTTGTTATGAATTGTAAGCGGTGTGTGCAAAGTACGACGGCGAAGCGCGCCCATGGCCCTCAGTCAAGGTCAGCCGCCGTTGCGCCTAACGGGCACAGTTCTGAGCGCAGGAGTCAAGTGGCTCCTCCCGGGCTGCTGTGCAGAGCCCCATGGCGGACCCAGCTCCCCACTCCTAGATTTCTGAATGTGGCCCTGCTCCGCCTTCAACCATCCTCCCTGCCCGTCTCCATCCCCATCTTACCCCCTCTCATCCTCATCTCAATTTCCATCTACCGCATCCCCAACCCCAACATCAGCCCCCACCTCATCCCATCCCCATCCTCATCACATTCCATTCCCATCCCATCTCCATCCCCAAATCATCCCCAACCTCATCCCCAGCCCAATCCTCATCCCATCCCCATCCTTCATCCTCATCACATTCCATTCCCATCCCCAACCTCATCCCCAACCCAATCCTCATCCCCAAACTCATCCCATCCCCATTCCTTCCCCGGAAGCTGATGCTCTTCAGGTCTCCAGGGACCTCATCCACTCAGCGACTGACAACTCCTCTGGAGGCAAAAGGAGAAAGCCAAAAGGTCGGTGGGGCACATGGTGATTTATGAGCCTTTGAAAAGTCCAGTAAGACCTGGAAAGACAATGAGAGATTTGTTTCCCTCAGTCGACGAAGCACACGTGAATCCCTTCTGCTGCTCTCCCGTGTTTTATGTCATGAGCCTCAGGCAGTATATCCTGGGATGTGGCCTCGGAGCCACAGCAGCGAGGAAAGGCCAATGCGAGGACAGAGTCTCCAGGTGGGGCCACCAGGACCACTGTGGGGACCCTCTGAGGAGCCTCGTGAAATGCTTTCCAGAACCATGTTCCAGGCTGATGGGACGAAAGCTCATGGGGGCATTACCACCCTGCACTCCAGGTGGCATATGCCCGAGGGCAAGGTGGGCTCCTCGGAAGCCCCAGGGTGACACTGTCTGGAATAGGGGTCCGTTCCAGGAAGGACAGACGGCTGTCCCCTAGGGTAAGACGGCATCTGGTGTACCCAGCTTCCGCACTCAGCTGCAGGCTTCCTTGGAGGACGATTCCTCCTCGAGGGCTCGGTGTGTCTCGTGATGGGCGTGTATTCAGCAGTGGCAGGAACTAGCTGAGCGATGGCGAGAGGGAGCCCTCGCTGTCCTCCTCCCCTGTCACGACAGCTGCTCTGTCTGTGACTCACTGCACAGGGGGCGGCTGAGGGAAGGCCGGTCACAAACGATCACTGTCTTCCTTATACACTCCTCCACCAGCCTTCACCCCGATGCGTGCAGCATTTTGCAGAAGCTGACGACTCAGGCAGGGACGTGGAGGGACCACACGCCTGCACCCTGTCCTCGGCGGGGCCCTCGTCCTGCACAGTCCTGGCTGGGATGTGGTGTCGCTCCAGATGTGCTTGGCTGGGGCTGCAGGGCTGTGGGTCAGTTCCAGGGCCTCCTGCTCCCCCCGCCCCCTTCATAAGTGTCTCTGACCCCATAGGACAGGGAGTCACCGTTGAGAATCAGGAATCAGGTCCGCCCGATGGACGTGACCGAGAACCCAGTGTGGGTCGGCGCAGCCCACACACTGGACTGTGAGTGTGTGGGTGCGTTCGGCCTCGAGGCGGGGTGCCGTCTGCCTGCAGCCCTGCGGGGCCCTGTGTGGGGCCCAGTGTGGGGCCCTGCAGCTGCACAGTGACCAGAACGGGGCCAAGAGGATAATAGGGGGAAAGCCCAGGTGTCCCCGAGTCACCCCTGGACCGGGATCGGGTGAGCCTGAAAGACCCTCGGTTCGTGGCTTTGACGGGCCTGGGGACCCTGGACACCGAGAGGGCCTGCAGACTCCTAAACTGTACCCTCAAGACGCAGGGATGGTTCACGACGGTGGGGCGGGGGGTGGGCAGCGCCAGCCCCCAGGGAGTCCGGGTCCCAGCTGCCGCGGCCCACGGTCGGGGCCGCCCGCGGGGCACCGCACCGGGGAACACGCGGAACACGCGAGCGCGGAGTCACGGTCGCGTGCACACACCAGAAGCAAACTAACAAGTGACATTTGTGCCCATCTCCGACGGCAGTGGGTGGCTTGTCCCCGAATCTGGAGGGTATTTGGCTCCGTGGCATCTCCTTGAACTTCAGGGATCCCTGGACGGGGGGCACCTCACCTAGCTGGGGAGTTTCCCTCTTAAGCAGCTTACCCCACGGGACAGGAGCAGGCCTGTCCCTGCGACCTAGAGAGGAACAGCAGACGCCCCGGCGGCAGCAGAATGTGAGGCCCCAGGTCAGAGTCGTGGAGCATGCGGCCCTCGCGCCAAGTCCTGACGTCCGGTCCCCGCCGCTTGGTGACGGGCGTTTGGGAGGGCCCCGGGGGTCACTCGCGTGTTGATTCGCCTGCATACGTAGCATCCGTGGCAAACAATCCTTCCAAAAAGGCCCCGACGAACGTGGGGGGAGCAGGTTTGCCCTTTAATCCCAGCGCCCACGTGCTGCAGCGTGAGAGCGCGGTGTCGCCACCGGCGTGCAACGCACCCGCCGCACAGTGGCCCGGGGCTCCCGCCCGCGCTGTGTGTGGGGGCGCTCGGTCCCACACGGTGCTGTCACAGGAGTCCGCGTGTCCCCCACGCACGGTCGAGGCGCCAATTGGCCCAACAACACAAAGGCCCCTCCTGTAGCCCAGCCCCTCCCTCCCACGGCTCCAGCCCCTGACAGCCACTAGGCTCCGCTCGTTTCTGAGTCGTGTCATCTCAAAACTGTCACTCAGCGGAACCCGAGATCACCAGGAGCCCCCAGACGCGGGGACGGACCAGCACGGACCTCCCCCAGAGCACGGCCCTGCCGACGCTGCGATGTCGGACGTCCGGCCTCCAGACTGTGAGGGAATAGATCTGTCGCCGCTGTCCCAGGTTAAAGTCAAATACATTTGACACCACCGAGTCTGTGGCACTTCATCGTGTCAGTCCCAGGGGACGAATACGATAGGGGAAAATCGCAAACGTGCGCCAGCCGACGGAGACGGGATGGCAGCAGGACACCGGGCGGTGTTCCTTCCGCACCCCCTGGAGCGCGGGCTGGCGAACTGGGGTGCCGTCAGGGGAGACAGCGGGGGCCCCTGTTGTTACACGTGGGGCGTTTCTCAGTTTCATCCCGTGCGCAGCCCCGTGTGTTTATAGGGCCGCAGGTCCTGGTAAAGGAGCCCCTGTGTTCCTCTGACATCGCTGGAGCTGCGCCCCTGTCCGCACAGGCGTGGGTGCGACACAGGCGAGCGAGCGACACAGGCGAGCGTGCGACAGGCGCGCGTGCGTTGCGCCCCAGAAGCGGCGCCCACCCCTGCTCCTGCAGCAGCACGTGATGCCCCGGCTCCCCAAATCCTCGCTGCAGCTGCACGGCCCCATTCGGGGGAGAATCCTCGCGCCCCGGGAAGCCCAGAGAGGTGAGGTCGCCGGAGGTTTGCTTTGCTTAGCTTAGCGGCTGGTGACGTGGACACCTGTCCCTGGCCTAGCCTCTTCCGTTTGTCCTCCTGTGAGTGCTCGTTTGGAGCTGTGACCGTTTCCTGACTGGAGTGGAGTCTCTGGGTGCCCTCCTTCTGCTGACCCGCGAGGCCTTTGCTGTGTTCGCCGCGGGGAACAGTGTGTCAGTGACTGACTAGGAGCTCACCCAGACCAGATCGCTGTGCGCGTCCACGCGCAGGACCGTCCCAGGTCCCTGGGGACACCGGGCCCACAACCTGCACGCTCCGCGGCTCTGAGGACGCATGGGGTGCCGGCGTGTCCCAGGCTCCCGGTGCCGACCTGACCCCCGACCCGCCCTGGCCCCCGGGCCGCCCTGGCCCCCGGGCCGCCCTGCCCTCCAGTGAAAGCTTCTGGTGTGACGAGAAGATGGGGCAACACGTCAGAGTGACAGCTCAAGTCAGCAAGAAGGGGTGGGCCCAGAGCTGGGGGACACAGCTGGCTCCGCGGTTCTTCCATCGTGACCGTGGCCGTGGAGGGATGAGGTGCAGGTGGCAGGGGGAAGGTGGAAGCGCTCGCTGCTAACGTCTGGGTGCAATTAGAGACGTGGGCCTCTGCTGCACGGGGGGGGGGGGCGGTGTCGTGGGGGCTTGAGGAGGGACAGGACTGTGAAGTCATCGTCGCTCAGAGTGGGAGAGCGAGCCTGAAGCCGGGGGCTCGCGGGCAGCGCGGGGCGCCCACCCACCTGACGCTCGTCATCACGAATTGGAAGTGAAGGGAGTGGAGCTGCTCGTGCGCTTCTCCCCGGGGATGCTCAGCTGCCTGGGTGTGGGGACGGCAGAGCCACGGTGTGTGTCATCCACGCCGGGCTTTGCTCACAGGGAGAGAGAGGCGAGGGAGTTGACTGAATCAGGAACATGAGTAAAGAAGGGAGTAAATGGTTCCGCGAGGAAACGGTGGGAGAAGCCGGCGGAAGTGCTGGAGCAAGTGGGGGTGGGGGGGGCTGGGTCTGCTTCCTAGAGGACGGCAGCGTCCCAGGTGTGCCCGTCGCAAGGGGTGGCTGGGTTGGAGCAGTGGGAAGATCACTGGACGTGAAATGGTGAGAGATCAGGGGGTAGGATGGCCAGCCCCGTGGGCCACTGAGCATAAGACAGGAGGATGGAGGAGGCAGGGGGCCAGGGGTGGAAATCATCAGTGACTGACCAAGATGGCCAGCAGATGGCAGTCACCGAGCGGGACAACAGGTGATGTGGCTGGATTTTGACTGAGAAAGGAAGAGAAATATCGGAGACACAGCCATGGCAAGCAGGGAGGGGACAGCCGTGCATCAGATTCTGCAGTTTGTGGGGTGCGGTGAGCCAGCTAATAGGGGGGAGAGCCTACCCATGGAGGGCCAAGCCCCAAAGGGGGGTCGCAGGCCTCAGATCTGCTGGTGTCAGTGAGAGAAGGCGAGAGGGATGGAAGCTGGGGAGGCGGGCTGAATCAGAGCAGAGAACGCGCAGAACTGGAAAGAGGGTCCGTGAGCTGGAGGCTGGATCCTCTGGGGTGAGCGAATGAGCAGGGCCAGCAGGGCGTGCTGAGAACAGCGCTGCGTGACGCTCAGCTGGAGGGTCTGAACACTGTGGGAGCTCCAGGCGACTGTGGGGTGGCTCCTCCCCCTGGTGGCTGCGGCAAGTAGGAGTTCTGTGGCCCTCACCCCCAGACTGCACCTGGAGAATGAGCAGGTGGCAGAGCCAGGGCACCAGATGCCTGCAGCTGCGGAGCTGCAGCGGCTCGAACCACAGGAGCCATGGCCACGGAGCCCAGGTGCCCAACATGCCGTGAGTTACCTGTAGGGCGATTCCGGACCAACAGATTCATTGGCAGGAATAAAGACCAACCCTCTCCCAACGTGTCCCCTCTCCCCAGCAGATCTGTCCAGGAATGGCTTAAAGACTGTTCCCCTTGGGAAAGGAAAGTATCTCCCTCCAGTGGTAAAAATGTTAATTCGGGAAAGATCCTGATTTCGGAGATGTGGGCAGAAGCTACCAGCATCGAAATTCCCTCCCACGTTTCATTATAAAAATGTTCAACCTGAATGAAAAATGGAAAGTTCACAGCAAATGCCAACACACTCAGCACCGAGATTCTCCAATTGACATTGTATTACACTTATTTTACCGCGAATCCATCCAGCTGTCCCTCCCGCTGTCCATCGACAAGCCGTCTCCTTTTTGGATGCGTTTCAAAACAGGGGATTCCACCCCAAAGCACTTCCTCATCCTTTGAAAACGTACATCCTATTACGACCTGGGCTCAAAGCCCTACGAGACGAAGTCCTTGCCTGGTGACAAGACTCCACGTGGTGAGGCCCTGTGACGTCTCTGACCTCAGCCCACACTTCGCTTCAGTCACAGCATCCTTTGCTGCTCCTTGAACCCATCAGACATGCCTTCTATCTTTGCCCTGGCTGTCCCCCTTCTCTGGGACACTTTTCTCCAGATTTCTACACAATTTAGTTCCTTTCCAAAGGTCAGTTTCTCAGCGAACCCTCCCTCAATTGCCATATTTTAGATTCCATCTTCCTCTCTCCCCACCACTACCCCTTCCACAACCACTGATCCTGCTCAACTTTCCCTTCTGCTTCTAACCCCCTTCTGGCAATCTGTGTAACTTCGTTACAGAATTTATTTCTTTTCGTATCAGTCAAAACAGGCCAGCTTACGCTGCAATAACAAACACCCTGATATCTCAGTGACTTTTTTTAAAAAGTTGATTTCTCACTCATGCCACAGTCTCAGGGACCTAGGCTGACCAGCAGGTCTCTGTCAGGTACAGTACTGGAACCCAGGACTGATGTAAATGAGGGCCTAAAGGCCAGCAGGGGAGTCACTTCACCCGCTCCGTGCCTCGGTCCCCTCGTCTATGCTATGCGTTGGGCCTGCAGTCAGGATCCAAAGAACAGGCGACTCTCAGCAGCTGGGATTGCCCAGGGGAGATGAGCCGTGCTCACCTGTGCGGCCAGTGCACCATCTAGTGGGCACAGAGGCAGCTGCCACCCGGGAAGGCTTAGGGGTTCCAAATCTATGCAAACCAGAGGGGAGACAGGCCTTTGGTCTGCACAGCCGGGCATCATCTCCTCTGTCCAGCCACAACACCTGGGGCGCTTTCAGGAGGAACCAGACTGGACGAGGGAGGCGAGGGAGACAGTTGAGTCAGCACCCGGCCGCTAGGCCCCGCCCACTCCGTCCGCTAGGCCCCGCCCACCACGCCGACGTCAGGTGGGCGCCCCGCCCCGTCGGCCCTCCTCGTCTCGGCCCCGCCCCCGGGCCGCCCTTGCCCCGGGCCGCCCTGGCGGGGCGCCTCCGGGAATGCAGCCTCTCGCCCCCGCCCGGCCGCAGGTCCCTGTCTTCGCCACACGGAGCGCGCTCAGACGTCGCGCGTGACAGGCCGCACCTGGTGCTTCCGGAGTATGTGACATTTCAGTTGCCCGGAGTGTGAAGGGGTCCGTGTGCAGACCCGGATGCAGCGCGCGCTCTCGCGACGGCCCGGTTCGAAGCGGCTTCACGCTCCGCGCCACGCCGCGAGCAGCTTCCTCTCGGGGTCCGGGGACAGCGGTGCGTCGGTCCCCGGGGAAGAGCGGCCTGTGCGCGGTGCTCACGGCGCGCCGGTCCTCCTCCGCCAGGGGCGCGGGCGTCGGCGTGGCGACCCTCCGGGGCTCCCCTGTGGCCCGCCGCGGGCGTCCCCGTGCGGCCGCAACCCCGGCGGGGGCGGCGTGAGCAGAGGCGCGGGGGGCAGGACCGCTGGCAGCACGGGGACGTGTCCTCCGCGCCTGGAGGCCGCCGCCGGCCTTTTAGAAGACAAAGCCACACATTTTCATCCCCCGCACGGTTGGACAGCGCCCTCCGACAGGCATGGTTCGGCGAGAACCCTCGCTGCTCGCCAAGCCTGACCGCGGTGTGAGTGTAAAGGGGGCGCTGGTCCCCGCTGCGGAGGCGGGGACGGGGCGACCGTCAGCCTTGCCGTCAGCACGGACTGTGTGCAGGGCCCTCGTCCGCTCCAGGCCCGTCCCCAGCGCCCTCTCCGCTCCTCTGGGCTCCTTCCTGCCCAGGTCGCTGGACGAGAGAACCCGGGACCCGCGCTCTCCATTTGGGCCAGCCCGGCCCGGGCTGCCGGCCCCTGCAGGAGCCCCCGGAGGAGCTGGTGGGACAGAGGCCATGCGGGAGGGCGGGGCGGCGCCGAGGGAGGCCGGGCCGGCCCTGGGCAGCGAGGCCAGCACTCCGAGGCCGCCACAGTCGGGCCAGCGCGCCGGGCCGTGTGTCTGCGCTCCCGGGCACGCGGCGACAGTCCCCGGGCTCGGAGCGCGCAGGAGGCCTGGCTCCCCGCCGCCACGACGGACTCGGCCCTGGCAGGAAACCGTGCGCCTCGGCACCGCCCCGGCCCGGAGGTGGCCGTCTACGCCGCCGTCTGCGCCAGGCTCCACCAGAGCAGGGCGGGTGGGCCACGCGCTCGCTGCAAGCCACCTGCCGGCCAGGCGGAGAGACAGGGTCCAACAGGCCACCCCAAACGGGAGGTAACTGGCACAGGCCACGGTTCTTCCCTCCTGGGGGCGTCGCCCGTGGGGATCCAGCGCATTCCGAAGCGACTGCGGTGCCCTGAAGCCCAGAGTGGGGAAGCCCCGAAGCGGCCCGCCTCGCCACCCTGCCCGACCCTCGCTGCAGAACGCGGGCTCGCGTTTCGGCTTCCAGAGCGCGCGGCCTCCACCTTCCAGAACCTGTTGGAAAAGCGGAACCCCCACCGCGAGCTGCGATCGGGGTGGCCACCAGGTGGCAGTGGCGCCTCACCACAGGCTCCGGCTTCTCCCCGAACCGCCTGCGGGGCCCCATCGGGGGTTTGTCCTTCTGGACGGCGACCCCACAGGCCAGCCAGCTGCCCGCTCACGTGGCTCCTCCGCAGCGAGTCTGGCGCGGACCTGGCACCCGGCTGTGGGGGGCCCGGGGAGGCAGGACAGCAGACGCGGCCGGAGGGGTGCGTGGACGGTGACCGGGCGGCCGGTGGCCCTGCCCGGCGGGCACCATCGGGGAAGGAGTCGAGGACAGAGTGGGCCTGGGACTTAAAAATTCAGTCTCGGGCATCCGCACTTCCCAGCACATTCGCCTTCACTCAGCCTCGCTTCAAGTGCACGCACCCCTGCCCCCTCCACCCCGGCCGCGGCCTGTCGGTGTGCTGGGGCCTGCTGTCCGCTCCGGGCCGCGGCCCTCCCTCGGATTCTCCCTCGCCATCTTACCTCGAAAACAATGCCTTAAAAGGGCGGCGGCGGAGGTTCCTGCAAGACCAGTTTCGTCTCAAATTTCTTGCCTGCCAGGAAGGAGCAGGGGAAGGGGCCCCCTCATGGCCAGAGCCGCCGTGTGGCCTGTTCCTTCCCAGGGCGCTGTGTCTCCTCCTCCGGCCGGGCGCGTGTGACCCTGCAACCGCAGCCGAGGTGGAGGGGGGAGAAGAGGAGCAGCGCCGAGGTGGACGGCGGCGATGCCGCCTAAACACTCGCCCCCGTTATCAGCACCAGACCCGTCTGCAGCGGGCCCGCGGGCTGTGCCTGGAACCGGTTAGCACTGGGCCAGCGTCTTCTGAGAGGCAGGACCGTCGAAGGGGACCCAACGGGGGGGGGGATCGAAATTCCAGGCCACTGAGCGGCCTTTGGCACAGGACGCTCCTTCCCCAGCTTGCTCCCTTTCGGGCGCAGCCTCTCCCAGCGAGGAGACCCGCCAGCCTGGGCTGGGCCCAAACCGTGCCTGCCCGGGGTCACAGGGCTTGTAAAAGTTGCAAACGTAAGTTTTTTTTCCTTAAAGCTTCCTCTCCTCAGATATTGTCACAGTCCCAAGTTCCACGAAACCTGGATCTGAGCCTGTTCTCACTGTAAATAGACACACAGATCGGTGAACGCACCGTGAGGATAACTAACTGGGCCACAGGAGGAAGCCACTAGAACTCTTCTATCTCTCTTTTTAATCCAATAAAAAAACAAACTTTATTAGCACTGCACACTGGTCCCCTCCCCCCGCGTGGGAACAAGTAGCCCTGACAGAGGCCTTCTCTGGCTGGCGGTCAGCGTTTGGTGTAGGTGTGGGGTTGACACATGAGAAGCGCTTTATTCTTCCTCTGCACTCAAACACAAGTTGGAGCAAACAAAAGAAAATGTTAAAGTTGAGACAAAACAGTCTGCAACACTTTGGTCGCGCGCTTTAGCATTGCGTGGTTCCAGGGAAAGCACGTGGGTGCCGTGTCTGTGCACACGTCCATGTGAAAGCAAGAAGTGGCTTGGGCTGGCCTCATCGTCTCCTTGTCTGCCGGAAGTGCGCCAGCGAAAGTGTGAAGGTCACAGCTCTGAAGTTCGGCATTAACAACACCGTCTCCTGTGGGAGAAAGGGAACTACGGGCCACCGACTTGCTGCGACCTGCCTGCATGGTGTAGTTCCTTAAATGGGTGGAACTCTGGCCTCTAAACGCCCTTTGGATCACAGGGTGGGGCAGCAACAGACCATTCACACCTTAGTATAAATTACTTCAAGGGAAACCAAAGATGGAGAAAAGTGAAAGTGGTTGATTTTGGATGCTGGGGACTTGACCTGCAGGAAAAACCAGTCCCCATCCTTTCCTCAGAAGCAGGAACATAGAACCTTTAATTTCCTCTATTTTTAACTTGCCCGTGTTTAAATTTGGAACAAGAGACAAATGCATCCCAAGTGAGCCCTTTTCAGTCACTGAGCTTATAAGGAAATGGAGCTTCCCGTCGCTTGTAGAAAAGGCAGGGTGAGCAGGGGCCACCCGTGGGGCTGCCGGAGTCCACCCTCCAAAACGGAACCGACACCCGCAGCCTGAAATGCGGCCCGGACTCGGTCTGCTGTCCCGCACTGCGCTGCTTTTGGGGTGTGGCCCTTTTGGAGGTTATGCTCTACCGGGATACCGAGCCGCACACAAATGCATGTCATCCGCGTCTCACTCGGCCGTGTCTTCCGGATGTTATTTCTAAACATACGCTTTCTTCCCCTTCTTAGTTGAGACTACCTATTTCCTCTCGTTTTCACTAAAGTTTGCCATGTCTTCCAGGAACGCTCGTTCCTTTCCCTGGAGACGGGTTGGAACGGGCCGAGCCCATTCTTATTTTAACGTGCGTTTCCTCGATCGGAGAATTCAAAATCGCTCGTATGTCTGTTGATTTTTCCCCTTCGCCCTCTATCTATTGCTGACTATGTCATTTCCTTCTATTAAGATGTTGTTTATTTTTAATCTGTGAGGAATTCCTAGAACTGAATACTAATACCGACACAATTTTGATACGGAGCTCTATTCGGTCATGGGCTCTTAGCCTGTACCTCTGTGTTTTCCGGCATGCAGAAGTTTAAAATCTTTAGGAGTCAAACATCTTTACTTTCTGTTGTACATTTTTAATTTACCATGACACCAAACACAGAAACGCGTTCGCCTACGTATTTATTTCCTTATTTCTTCCTTTGTTTTTCATTTTTCTCTCGTCAAGTCGATCCCTAATGATTCTTGAACTTGCTCTGTGATTCAGTCATCTGGGAAAAGAGGTGGGCTGAACCGGATCACACCGTTCCCATACCTTGAACTGCGCCTCCTGGATTTCTAACCAGACACGAGGGGAGAAGGCTGCTCTCAGAGCGGCCACGCGGGGAGGGACCGCACGCGCCAGGAGGGTGAGGCAGGGGCCTTCCCTCCGGCACCGGGACGTGAGGAGGTGGGGCCGAGCCCGGCTGCAGGTGACTGAACAGTCTCCAGCCTTGAAAACGGACGATGAGCCTCTCCGGGCAGGAGGCCGGAGCTTTTACTTTGCAAAGTGCCGTCCCACGGCAGCCTTGTCCCCTCGCACGAGCTCTGGGACGCGTGTGTCGGCTGCGCTCAGAGAAAATAGCCGCTTAAACGTAGAGAAACACCTCGGGTTGCCAGCCGTCTGTGCCAGGAAACAGGAAACGGGATCCTTGACCTCGGGCAGGGTGGGCCAGTGGCTTAAGCTCTTTCCCTTGAGGCTGATCCCGTGATAATCCCCTCACCTAATTTTAGCCGAAAGGTCCCACTCCCCGCACCGCCCCTCCTTGCTCTAGAAATCCTTTCCTTCTTTTGCTCCCGCGGACAGAGCCGCGCAGACACGAAGCAGGAGCGGGATTGCTGCCAGGCAGGCGGGTCGCGGGGTCACCTGTGCTGAAGGAGTCGCCCCCCCGCCACGTCCTGCACAGCACGGACGCTCGCTCACACCCATGTAGCACACACCACAGCCGCACGCACGTGCGCACACTCACACTCACGCTGGCACACGGCCCGGCCACGCGTGCACGGCGCAGCCTCCCGCCCCCTCTGCCCCTCGAGGCCGAACGAATGGGGGGGGGCTGCTCCCCCGGGCCACGGCGGCCCCACTTTGCGTTTGCCGAGGTCGAGAGCTGAGCGGAGGGAGCGGTCCCCACGGACACCCGCCCTGCGGAGGGAGACCCTGCTCACCCACGTGCCCGGGCGCGCGGCCCAGCGGTGCCCGTGTCTCCCCTTCACTCAACTGGAAGCTGGAGCCACGCGTGCCGCTGCCCCCGGCCGCCCGTGGCGGGTCGGGACAGGTCAGCTGCCTTGAAGATGGACAGTGACCACGTCAGAAGGTGTCATCGGGCAGCGGTTCACGCGACGGTTCAAACAGCCAGAGCGACCGGAGCGGCGCACAGCTGCGTCCCCGCCCCGCGCCCCGCCTCGCTCTCGGAGTGAGAAGTCTGACCCCGCTGGCCGTCCAGGAGCGCAGCTGGGGGCCTGACCCGGCCTCTGTGGGTCTCCGACTGCACACTCATCCTGGAGTTCGGGATGAAGCAGAAATGGGGCTCTCAGGAGTAGAATGGCGCTGGAAGTTCCCCGAACGCGACTCCCCTGTGCACAACGCGTGTCTGTTCTGCGTCCCCCGCACGCCACTGCGGCACGAACGCAGACCCTTCCAATCCTGTGGTTTAGAACACGTTTCACTTGCGAACGGCAACACAGAATTGTGGGGAAAGAGGCCTGGAGCCTCTTGTTTACATTCGGGAACGACTCGGCCAAAAGTGGCCTTTGCAAACGGCTCGAGGGGGAGAGTGACTCGGGCGGTGTCAGTGTGTCTTACTTCAGTGAGTCACTATGGAAACGCGTCGCTGACCTATTTCTCCTCATCCGGCCCAGTAAACAACGGTCGGCTTCTCCCTGCGCCCCGCACCCTCGCACGGCCCCGTCTGGCACGGAGAGTCCCCGCAGCGCTCCTCGCTGGGGTCAGTGGCTCTCCCTGGCGGGCTCCCGTGCGTGTCCGTAACCTCGGCCTCCCCGAGTCCCCACGGCGCAGGGCGCTCGTCCCCGTGTGGCTGAGTCCCCAGCACCTCGGCGGGCCTATCCGGCCTGCGCTGGGCGGCGAGGACCCAGGGCTGGGGCGGGTGCGGGGCCAGCGCGGGCTCAGATGCGCCGCGAGACGCCCCGGTGTAGGTCAGCGGGTTCACCTGGTTTCTCCCCGCTGCACGCCATCTGTAATTACAGACCAGGGGGCTGCCACCGAAGGCCATTTTCCACGCTGAGCTGCTGACTCAGGAAGGAAGAAACAGCCCCGACGCGTGTGCTCCCTCCCTTGCCCTCAGCCCACATCCCAAACCCATCCTCTGGGTGGTGAGGCCCGAAGGGTCTAAATACAGGTGGTTCTCCCCCCGGCACTCCCCGTGCCTCTGCGGGGCGTCCGTGCACCCACAGGCCACGGCACCCACCTGCTAAGCCGCCAAGGGGGCCTGGCCACCCGCCCCATCCCGCCCGCACCTCCCAGGACGTGCTCTGTGGAGACGATCCACTCCAGTTATTGCCCGCTGTGTGCATGACCCGTAAAGCCCTCCTCTTCCCTTGTTTGCCGTGTGAGATGGAGAATTAGAGACGCATTACAAAAAAGGACAGAAACCCCGAGCAGCGGCCGCGCCCTCCCACAGGGCAAGACAGAAGAGGGAAACCAGCCGCGGCCTGCACGACGCGTGGCTGACAGCGAGAGCGCGACGGCCGCGGGGGCGCGTTTTTATCCGACGAACCTATTCGAACAAGTGGAGGGAAGCTGACCTGACAGGGTGGAGCCCCACATGGGCCTCAGGTGTCTTGGGAGAAGGTTCTGAAATTCGCTCCGAGGAGGACTTGTTCCCCTGCAGAGCCGTGGTCTTCGAACAGCGGTGCCAAGCCTCCCGTGCGAGGCGACCCCGGGGAGCTTCGGCCTGCGGACGGGGCTCCGACGGTGCACGTCCGGCTTTGTCCGCGGCCTTTGGGATGTGCCTTTGCAGCCCCTCCCATCCTCCCACCAAACGTAGCAGCAGTGACCGCGTCCCAGCTCTGGGCCTAAGCTTCAGGAGGTCGTTCACACTTCCACGCTCCCGGGGCCACCGCTGCGAGGACAAGCGCGGGGGGGGGGGGGCGTCCTGCAGAATGAGGGCACGGGAGACAGGCTGCGGCGTCCCCGCTGACCCACGGCCCACCGTGTGGACGAGGGGGCTCATCTCAGCGGGACGCCCCCCTGGCAGAGCCCAGGGCTCTCGTTCTAAGTTACTGAGTTTCGGGGCCGTTTGTTACGCACCAATGGCCGACTGATGCTCCCCCGCCCCAGAGAAAGCTGACTGTTATGGAAAACGTCCCGGCCAAAGCCTCAGGAGATGTAGGCCCTGGACCTGACCCTGAGATATTGGGCCGTGTGACCTTGAACCAGTCCTGCCGCTTTTCTAAGCACCGGTTCCCTCGTGTCCGTGTTTATGCGCAGGATATTTCTGGCGAGAGCATCTGCCTGAAGGGACCTGACAGGGCACTTTGGATCCTCCTACACGTCGGGCTGCGCGCCTGTATGAGGCGCATTCGACACGTCTACACCCGTCCCAGACACGCGTTTGACTCCCCCTTCGCTCTTGCCCGTGGGAGTCAACACGTGGGTGCACTAGCACTCACGCCCAAGGGTGGCAGGGGCAGGATTCTCTGTAGGACGGACCCCAGGAGACGACCCAAACGTCTGCCAAGCAAAATGTTCGGACAATTAGGGTGAGCTCGTGCGGCCTCGCGCATCGGCGAGGGGGGCCCCAGGGAGCGCTGGCCCGGCTGGGGCCGCCCGCAGGCCGTGAGGGATGGTCACTCGCTGGGCGCAGTCCGTGAGCCGGGAGGGCTGGCGGCACCCCTCGCACCTGACTTTTGTCGTAGGCGGTTATCGTGCCCTGTTCCCCAGGTGAGGAGCCAGCCCAGGGGGAAGAACTTGCCAGATGTCACAGCAGAGGGTGGGGGACACCGGAGCCCACCCTCCTGACTGCCACACCCCGGCTCTCCGCCCTGGTGGCACCCCGTCCACTCAACCCGAAAGTTCCCAGACGCCACTACCGACCCGCAAACCGTGAACCCGAAGTTCGCGGACAGGGCCACGGCCTTTCGGGACAGTTCCGTTGCAGACGGAGCGATGCTGACGTGAGCAGGACGCGCGAGGCCCCCGAATGAGGACGCAGAGTCTCCCCGCTCAGCCCCAGGTCTCTCTCCGGATCGGCCCTCGGTCCTACTCCCAGGGTCGTCACAGGTCAGCTCCCAGACACGCCAACGAACCTCCGTTCTCGCGGTTCCATCCTATCTCGTCTGGGGTTTGGGCTCTGCCATCTCGATGGAAGCATCGAGAAGGAACGACGGCCGCGCCTCGCTTAGCAGGTCATTTCCATTTTTTAAGCGAGGTTGCTCTCACCTAACCCCAGTTTCCGCGCCTTCAGGAGATGAGGGAAGATCCGTCCGAGTGGCTTCGTTCCTAAACTCTAAGTCTTAAGTGCATTCTGAGGCGAAAACGCCATCGCTCTTCGTCAGTGCCTGTCCTTTCATGGGGGGATTCGAGGTAGAAAGGAAGCGGAAGAGACGTCGCAGTGAAGGGCTGGAAAACATGCTTAAATAAAGGGCGATGCCTTTTCGGACCCTGAAAACCAGACGAGCGAAGGACCGGCTCCTCGGTCTCGTCCCAGCGACTTCCAGAACGATCGCTGAAAACGCTGAACGAACTGCACAAGGACGCGGGGGTACGGTCTCCGACAGGCGCCCAGCACCCTGTCAGCGGACGCTTTTCGCCTGGACCGGAGTTCAGGTCCGAGACTGACAGTGACTGTTTGCGAGCGGCTCCCGCATCGCCCGGGGTTTCCGACTTAAGTCGATGGCTCTCCCGGCCCCTGAGGTCAAGCAGGAGGAGGCAGGTGCCTCGAGGCCGGAAAGGAATCCGGGCTTCGGGCGGTTTCACTTCATCTTGCTCTTCCTCTCCTCGGACATTTGTACACGGGGTCCCCTAACTAGCCAAGAAGCCAGGCCCCGACCCTAAAGCTTGGCCTTCCATGGAGCACAGAACCCAAGGCCAGGGGTCCTGGCACCCCAGACTGCGGCCGCCCTCTTCCCCCAAGCTCCAGCTTTGCGGTGAGGACGTCACCGGGAAGCGAAGAAGAACATTGAAGGTTCGGCCACAAGGGTGTCTGTCTGGACCCCTAAAGACGACCCCCGGCCCCCGAGCTGTCCAGACCTCACACGTGAAGCCTCGTTCTCAAGACTGCGCCGGACCGGGTTCTTCTGGAAAAGGACGAGCCCTCGGGGAGGCTTCCTCCCCCTAGTGATTTCCTCGTAGTGGTAAAGGCCATCGTTTGCGGGAACGAAGAGGGACGGGAGCCCTCGGTAGCTGCCTCCGCGGCGGGGAGGGGGTGGGGGGAGGACCCGCCCTCATTAATGAGCCGCGGACGTTGATTATTGGTGATTATTGGGCCGCGGAGCAGTGGAAGCGAAGGGGGACCCCCGTTTCTATGTTCTTCCTGTGCAGGCGTCGCTTGCGGGCACGCGGGTATGGGAGGTAGCACTGGGCTTAGAGCCGAGCGTGAGCTCCAGCCGGCAGCTCGATCACCCGCGGGAACAGACCCGCCGAGGCCAGGCGAGTGTGGCCCGCGTGATCGCACGGGCCCGCGCCCGGGCCGTGAGCGTTCCCGCCACGCGGGGTCTCCGGCCTCCCGGGGGGCCGCGGCCTGGGGCAGGCGGTGGCCTCTGACCCCGACGGGTCCCGACAAATATGTATGGGAGGCGGGAGGGAAGGGGCGCCGCTGAGCTAAACGTGACTCATTTTCACCCGGCCCGGTCGGCTTTCGTCCCGCCGACCTTGCAGACGCGCTTCCTTCGGTGGCACCGCAGGCCCCCCGTCCGGGCGGGCCCGTTGGTGAGTCAGAGGTTTCACACAAAAAAAGCCTCTGTGTGAACAGCAAGGATGAGGTCACGGGACAGGCCTTCTCCTGACACCCCCGAACTCCGCGCGACACCTCATCTCGTGTGTGTGGCAGACTCAGGGCACAAGCGACACAAGCCGGATGCTTGTTCAACCTTGGGGGAGCAAGGCCAGCCATGGAGGAGAGCGGACAGTAGCACATGCAGGTCCACGCGACGCAGGGCCAGGCCCCGGAGGGGCGGTCCCTAAAGCGGCAGGCGATCGAGGCGTCACGCGAAGGCGTCGTCCATCCTCAGCCCGAGGTCACCCTGGCTCCCTGGACCGGCGAGGGGGCCGCTGCACTGATTGAGCTCACGTGGGGACCGGTGTGGATCGTCTCTCCCGCTAACGGGAAGGCAGGCGGTTTTCCACGGGGAGAAGCCGATGCCGGAGCCGCGGCCGGCAGAGTCGGTTCTGGCCGCGCTTCCCCGCGGAACGCTCGAGGCTGCGTTTAAGGGCCGCGCCCGCGCGTGGGAGCAGTGGCTCTCCGGCTGCCCGCAAGCGGCCAGGAGGCGCCGGGGCTCCCGCCTCTGCAGGTGCAGAAAGAAGCAAATGGCTTTGGTGCTGCGTCCTCCGCCGCCACGTCAAGGCCACGCGCCTCCTGTCCCTGTCACGACCACGCGCGTCCTGGCCGCGTGCGTCTCTGGGGGTCCCTTGGCAGGGTCGTCCTTTCCCGTGGACATTGACTGGTCATGGCCGGGCACCTGCGCGGGCTGGGCGCTGGCAGAGGGCGGGCCCTGGGACGGGACGGGGGTGGGGGTCAGCGGACCCCGGAGTCCTGGGTCGCAGGCCCAGCTTTCCTGGGCCAGCCCGAGCTGGGAGCGGCGGCCGAGTGTTAGGACCCGGGTCCCCCTGTCATGCTGCCCCGGACTTTGGGGAATTTCATCCAAATTTCACTTGCCCTGGCCACGAGTTGGGTCCTCCCGACATTTAAAGGGTTAAACGGGGAGAAAAAGCAAAGCCAAGTTTCGGAATTACATTTCCTGTGTCTCCTCAGAAATCCCTTACGACCGAATTCCAGGAGGAAAACAAAGCCGGATCAGCGGCCAGCCTCTCCGGCCCTTTGTGGGCGCCCGGCCAGCCCCCTCTTCCTCCCCTCCCGCCAGGGCCCCAGAGCCGAGCGCTGCGCCTACGACTCCTCGGACTGGACACACTTTCTTTCTTTTTTAAGATAAAAGTTTCAGTTCCGAGAGGAGCACAAAGCCCCACTGTGGAGAACAAGCCAGGGCCTCTCGGGGCTCAAGGACCTTCCCGAAGGAAACAAAAGGCAGTGGCTCTTGATTCAGAAGGGTCCTTGGTGGCCCCAGCCCCCGGGCCTCTGCGGCCTCGGGGCGCTGGGTCACTAGAGGGCACCCCGGGAGTCCGGGACCTCGGCCCTGCCCTTTCCCTCCCTCTCGGCCCCTGGGGAGGGGGGAGGTGAAAGCCTTCGGGGCCCTGGGTGGCCGGGGGGTGGGGAGGTCTGTCTGTCCGTTTGTTCGCGGAGGCCTGGAGAGCTGAACTAGCTCTCAGCCCTCCCCCGGCCTGGCTGGCAGAGCTCCCTGCCCATCCGCCCAGATGGGCGAGGCCAGGCTGCTCACCCTGGTCCCCGGGCCCGCTCGTCCCCACCCGGCCATCGTCCTGCGGACTCCGTTTGCCTGGGGAGTCCCGACCAGCCAGGCCCACGCCGCTCTGCCCGTCACCCTGGAGCCAGTGCTGGGGCCGCCACCCGGCCCGAGCGGCCCGAGAGAGCCCCCCCCTCGTCGGGCTGTACGGGCTGAGCGTCCACTGCGTGGTCTGGGCGGCGGCTGTTCCGCTCAGCGGGCGAGGGTCCTGCCCCAGCAGGAATGCATGCCAAGGCCCCCGGCGGGGACTCGGGTGTGGGGTTTTAATCCAGAAATTCAGAACCTGGACCCCCAGGTCCGGGCGTACCAGTCGTCCGTTGCCACGTGACATACAACCCCAAACGCAAAGGCTGAGCCGGCATCAAAGGGTTCGCCACGTCGCAAGTTCGGGGGCGTCTTCGCCGGTGCTTGGGGCTCGGGACCTCTCGTGGGACCACAGTGTTGGCTGGCGTCGTCCGAAGGTGCGTCTGAGACGCTGACGCGTGGCAGGCACGGGCCCCCCTGCGAAGTCCCCCGCCGCTGGCTGCCCGGCTGCCCACGACGTGGCGGCCGCCTCCCTCCCTCCCGAGTGAGTGCGCGACAGTGCGAGCCGGAGCTGCGTGTCCTCGCACAGCAAGCGCCTGACTCTCCCTTCGGCCCACGGGTCAGCCACTCAGCGTGGGCTGCGGTGACCCGGGGGCGAGCGTGGTCGGGCCGTGTAGACTCCAGAGGCAGGAAGACCACGCTCGCACGGCGGCCTGATGAGGGCGTTGCCACCTTTTTCTTAAAAAACATGAACCTTGTATCAAACACGAATCACGGTTTACATCCAAATGAAACGGAGCTCTCCTGGTTCCAGCCGTACAGGACTGTGGGTCACCTCCCCAGGGCCCCGTCTCCTCCCCGCCCCCAACCAAGTGGCCCAGAGACTTCTCCAGGGGGCAGGGTCGCGCCCAGAGAGCGTGAGGACGGGGCGTGCGTGCCACCTCCCCGAGGAGTTCCTTTCGGAAAGCGATCTGGGGGTGTCCGTCACGCGTGTCCTTTGCCCTGTCTGCTTCGCTGCTGGGCGTCCACCCCGCCCTCGTAGGAGCGCCCGGAGAGCCGGGGACAAGCACACCCAGTAAGGGGTGTGATGGGGCGTTTAAATGCCCGCCGGTAGGGAACTGCGGACGTAAACGACAGTCCCGCCGTGCGGGGGGCCCCAAGCCCCAGCCACGGACCGGTCCCGGTCCCTGGCCTTCAGGAACGGGCCGCCCAGCGGGGGGCGAGCCGTGGGCTAAGGAGTGAGGCTGCAGCTGTGTTTGCCGTCGCTCCCCAGCGCCAGCGTCGCCGCCTCAGCTCCGCCTCGACGGTCAGGAGTTCGACTCTCATAGGAGCGCCCGGCCCTGGTGCCGCAGAGGTCTCGCCGGCCACTCGTCCCGAGAGCGGCCACGCAGGGAGAGGGCCGGGTGCTGGGTGCTCGGGCGCAGTCGAGGCAGCGGGGCCCCGGCTGCTGGGCGCGCCCTGCCCGGTCTCCCTCGGCCTTCCCGTCCCCTCGCTTCTCCTCTTCGGTGCCCCCCTCCCTGCCCCTCCCCGCCCCACCCCGCCGATGGCCAGACAGAGGAAAAGACTACGTTCCCGCCACCGTCCGGGAGAATCGGCGTGGCCCGACCCCGGCCCGCTGCCAGGGGCCGCCTCCTGCCTCGCCAGTGGACAAGCCGGCATCCGCCTGCCGTCGGCCTCAGACACTGGCACCGATGCTGGTCCCTCTGGTTCAGCCACCCGCACGCAGCAGCGGTAGACGCGCTAGCCACAGTGGCTGCACAGGGATCCCCCACACGTGCACATCCACACACGTGTGCGTGCCAACGCACAATGCCTGCACACACGCGTGCACACGCACAAACACGTGTGCCACGTGCACACCCGTGCAGATGCACACATGTACACGCACCCGCTCGCACACATGCACGCACAGGTACGCACCCCGGGCGAGGACCCCGCTGACACCATCGCCCAGGCAATGTGGGAGGGGTGGCGTCCCAGCGACCCCGGTGCCCTGTACAGGCCCACCTTGTCTGGCGCCGGTCAGTACGACTCGGAGGGGTCCTGCAGGGGCAGGAGGGCAGGGGCAGGCAGTCAGGGTGAGGGGGCTTGACACCCACAGAGGGTGTAGGGACATCTGACAGACGGCTCGGACCCGCCAGACTGTACCCCTCTGCGATCCGTTTTCACTCGTTCCACCACCTCCCCCAGGAGAAAAAGGGAGTTTGTACACGTGGCCAGAGGTTCACGCTTAGGGACCCCAGTGTCTACCAGGTAGCTCCACGTCCGTCAGGGAAACCGGCACAGGAAAGTCAAGAGGACCGTCTGTCAGAGCGCCGTGAGGAGGGACGGGGCGGGGGCCAGCGCCCGGGGTGCCGATGGCAGGGGCGGGCGTGGCGACAGCCCGCCGGCCCCCACGGGCGTCTCCGGACACGCCGACACCGAAGCACCTTCCTCCTGCTCGTGCTCAACTTTACTCGTTCATTTCAACACGCTTTGTCCCCAAACTCAGGACAAGTGACCCCAACAAAAACCGACGGACTGAACCTCGCTTTTCCTCCTGGAGATCGGAGGGCATGGGAGGAGGGGTCTTCTTGGAGCCCGTGGCCCACAGATGCCTACGGGAAGGCCGAGCGGGGCTCCCCAGAAACACGGGGATAGGACGCAAGTGCCCTCAACCAGAGTCACGCCTCCCCGCCCCCCATGCCAGCCCGCTGGCCTCGGGGCCGGCTCGCTCTGCACCTGGCAGAGGAGCGGTTTGGGCCACAGCAGCGGACTGCAAGCCTCAGCCCCTGCCCACTCCACGGGCCGGGCGCCCAGAAGAGTGGCCTCCAGCCTCCTCCTCCTCTGCAGGCATTTGGAAACCGCTGACCCTACACACACCCCTCCCTGTCCTCCCCGGGGTGGGGGGCCGAGGAACGTGAGTGCACACGAGCCCAGAGCCCGTCCAGAAATCCAGTGCGCCCTGGGGGACAACAGGGCTTCGTCCGGGGGTGTCAGAGACGAGCACGCTTCGAGGCTCACAGGGAAGCGGCCCCGGCCGCCCTTTGGAGGGCTCTCCCCTGGCCGCCTCGTGGGTCCAGCACAAATTACAACGGCGTCTGAGTGTTTTCTTCTCGTTTTTATTTCTCAAACAGCTTCATTTACACGTTTCAACGTGTCATTTAAAAGTCTCCATCTCGCTCTTATTCCCGGCTAGGATCCCTCTGAGTCCTGCAGTGTCCAGGCCCACGTCTGCACGGATTCCCCCATCCTGCTCACAAGAGTCGCCCTTTTTCTCCTTTTAGAGCATCGTTACCTTTGCAAAACTGGCTTTTGCTTTAAAAGCATCCTCACACGCCTCTGCCCTTCTTTGTAGGGGCTGAGGCCACGTTGAGCCATTAATGAGCTAAGTAACCCAGGAGCACGGGGTCCATGGCTGGCCTTCCGCAGGGCCGTTGCGGGATGAGTGGGATTCTGCGGGCTCCCGGCGGCTCTGCCCACCGAGCAGCACCCACGCCTGGGAGACAGCAGCATCCCGACCGCGCTGGCCGCCCAGGAGCGAAAGGAAACCTCAACCAAAGCGGTGACATCGGCCAAAAGATGCGTCTCAGCATCCCCAGGCCCTGCGGGCCGGTGGGCGGGGACGCGAATGAGCCGAGCAGAGCCGCCTCCTGATTGGCCGACGCCGCTCCCCCCGGGAGCTGAAACCCGGTCCAGGCCATAAATATCCTCCGGTCAAACTCAGCGGAAAACATCTCAGAAATGCTGCCTGGCGGCAGCTCCCCCAGGAAAGGGAATCTGCGGGAAGACAAAGGGCCCGGCGGCCAGGACGGCCGGAGTCGCTCCGAACGCGCTTCCTTTAACTAAACGACAAAATGGCAACTGGCCCTCCCTGAGCAGGGACATGCCGCACTGTTCTGTGCATCCGGCAGGAGCAGTGCGTCGGCAGAGTTCCCAAGCCTGCGAGGTGAGTGACACTCGGCCGCCACCGTTCCAGCTGAAACGTCCCGGGGCTTCCTCGTGTGGCAGGAGCTGTGGAAGCTCTAGAAGGCGGGATCCCGGCAGCCCCCCAGGCCTGCGAGGCCGGACGAGGACAAGGTCACAGGCCGGGCGCTGGCGGGGGCCACCTGTCGAGGCTGCAGGTCAAAGGCCTCACCCACGCCCTGGGGGTGAGACGTGTCCATCCCATCTACGGGGGCAGAGTGGGGGCTCGGAGCGGCGGAGCAACTTGCCCAAGAAAACAGAGCCCGGAAGCGGGGCGCGGACGGATGGCCTCTGACCCGGGTCTCTTCACCCCCCACTGCTGCCACGTGATCTGCTTTAGAAAACGGAGTCGCCAGGCGTGGATGACAGACGGTTTTCATTATTCATGGGACCACCTGCTGCTCTGCCTGGAAACCGGGGGGCGCGGGTTTCGGGGAGCGGCCCAGGCTGTGGCTCTCGCCAAATGAGCATCGTCGATGGCCCACGCGAGCACAGCCGTCGGGAAAGGCGCTGTTTCACGGCTGAGAGACGCCCCGCTGCAGCCAGCCGGGCCGGGCCACCTCCGACCAGCCTCGCGGGATCGCCACCCGCCCCGACAGGTCTGGCGCCGGCGCTGGGCTCCACCGCCGCGGCCAGTGACACAAACTCACGTTTTCACTCCGTGTGCCTCACGCTGGGAAATTCCTTCCGGGACATGTCGCTTCACGTAAATTTGCAGCTTATCCGCCGCCGTCTCCCTCTGCCTGGTCACAGCACGTTAGTGAGCTCCCTGTCCACTGGCCGCTGAAGTCTCGAGCGCATGGTTCATGGGGGTGGTAAAGGCTTGAGTCGGTGTCTGTCGCATCCAGGGGAAGATGGCACCGTGCACTGCAGCTTCCCCCAGCAAGTGAGGGGTCCTGCTGCTTGAGGAGGGCATTGGGAAGGGAGGCCGGGGCAGTCAGCAGGTCGAGGGGCTTCTAGGGAGCTGGGCCATTCTCCCAAGAGCCGTTAAGGACAGGATGGTGGGCCCAGTGCAGAGCTGTTCGGACGCCCCGTCCCACCCAGAGCGGCACCCGACAGGGGCGCACGCGGGCTGGACGAGCACAGGAAGAGCCCATCACGACGACGCTCGTAATCTGAGTCCCCTTCCTTCGCGTGCTTCCGGCCATCACGCCGGGTAGCATGTGCCAATGTGTGTCTCTCCAGGCCGCCCTGGGGACCTGCCTTGTGAGAGCGGGCGACAGTCTAGCCAGAGCTGAACGTCCCGACAGCTCATGCTCTCACCTGGGCCTGGTTCCCGCCGCGGCGGACCCCGGATTCCCCGCCTCGACATGCAGGTGTGACCAGCGCCCCGCCTGCTCTCGGAGCCGCGCCCCGTGCGTGTCGCATGCGGTGAGGGACAGCAGGGGCGACGCACTGAATGGGACACCAGGAAACAGGAGTTTCAGCCCTGGGTGCGGGGTTAACCCCTTTGAGACCCGATCTCCGTGTCTTAAACATGATGCCAGAGTAACGATCGCTCAGGTGCGTTTCAGCTCTAAATGCAATGACACGGAGCGTCATTCGGCTCCTTCAAATCACTGTCGGCATCAGTGATCGCTGCCGCTTTGCCCTGTGACACCAGTTCGTCAAGGTCACTCTGAGGGAGCCTCCGAGCCACTGTCCGTCTCCACCGTGTCCCGCCTCCCGCGGCCCACAGACGTCAGGCCCACGACCACGGGACGGAGACACCAGGTGTCCACCAGTGAACTGCGGTGCTCCCGATCACCGGAATGTTCTGTGGTGACGAACAGCAGAGCAGTGCTGACACCGCACTGCACAGATGACCCTCACGCGTGTCACGTGACGGAAGCTGGCCGCCCACACCACGCGTGTGACTCCACTAAGCAAAGTGTTCAGAGCAGGGAAATCCTTAGGGGCCAGACGCAGATCTGTGGCTGCCGGGGCCTGGGGGCGGGATTTCTAGTGGGTCCAAAGGGGTTTCTTTTGGGGGCGATGAAATGCTTAGAAAGTAGACAGAGGTGATGGTTGCAGGGCATCGTGAGTGCACTGAAGGCCACCACGTCGTCCACTTAAATGTGGTTAATGTGATGTTGTGTGATTTTTACTTCAATTAAAAACATCTCGGGTTTAGGGCTCAGGGAGATTTAGGGGTTTCAGGGTAAGTAAGGGTCTAGGGTTCAGAGGGGATCGACTAAGGGACTTAGGACTCTAAATATATTTCTCGTGTCACTAGGTCACCGCCGGCCCTCTGGGGCCCCCGGCCACCACAGAACCCAGCCGCAGCACCCGGGGTTCGAAGGGCTTTGGGACGTAACCTCTTTCTGCAGCTGCTGTGCCCTCTCTGCAACTCGGCCAGCCTCCGGCTGCTGTTCTGAATTCTTCAGTGAAAAGATGTCATCGTGGGGGACTGCGGGGAGCTGGAATTCCACTTAATCCATTTTTATATTTGTTAGCTTTCCTGGTAATTGGTTTGATGGTGAAGAAGCTCGAAGTTCCTGGTTAAAGAGAGGTTTTTGGATTATCTGCGAATTTCAATTATCCATGCTTCACCTGGCCCCAATTAGCACTAATAATTGGGTTCACTGAATAGAAGTCATTTCCCATCATATCACTGTGGCTGTGGGGATCTCTGCTGTGTCCCCGGTGGAGCCCCCTGAGCACAAAGCCCCTTTCTCCAACGGGCGGCCACACCCCCGGCCCACCATGTGCCCGATTAATGCTGCCCAGCGCCCGGGGCAGGGGCGGGTGACACAAACGCTGTCCGCGCCCCCCCGTCTGCACGAGAGACCCCCACCCCGACATCCGGGCGCGCACGCGGGCCTGGCCCTCGCGGCCAGCGCCACGCGCTCCCCGGGCACCGTCCGAGGCCCGACCCGGCGGCCCGACCCCTCCGGCTCCGCACTCTCGGCGGCCGATGCCGCCGTCTTCACCCACCGCGGGCGGCCGGCTGCGCGCTCAGGCGTGCGCACGCCCACTGGGCGCGGGCCGCGGGGTCCCTCCCCGCGGGGCCTCTGGGGGCCCCGGGGTCCCTCCCCGCGGGACCTGTCGGGCCCCGGGGTCCCTCCTTGGACACGTCTGGATTTCCATGACCCACAGGAACTCCATCCGGCCCCACAGCCCCTGCGCCCTTCCCCGCGCGCTGCGCCGGGCACCCTCGTCGCCGCGGGGTATCCACCCTCCCCGCGGGGTGTCCATCCTCCCCGCGGGGTGTCCACCTTCCCCGCGGGGTGTCCATCCTCCCCGCGGGGTGTCCACCTTCCCCGCGGGGTGCCCGTCCTCCCCGCGGGGTGCCCATCCTCCCCGCGGGGTGTCCACCCTCCCCGCGGGGTGTCCACCTTCCCCGCGGGGTGCCCATCGCGGCCTCCCGGGCGGGCGGGCCCGGGGGCGGGGCCCCGCGGCCTCCCATCACCATGGAGACGCGGCCCCAGCCAATGGGAGGCGGCGCCGCGGGGGGGGACTCGCCGCGCGGGGGGGGGTCGGGTGGCGCGGGGCGGGGACCAGAGTGTCAGTCACTCTTCCTGAAAAACGCGACCGAATTCTGTGTGAGTCGTCACTTCTGTGTCCCCTGTGTGCACACGGCTGTGCTCCTACCACCTTTCCCACCCTGTTTAAGGCGTGGCAGCCCCCAAGCTCTCTCCCCAACAAGATACCCGCGGAAGAGGCTCGGGCGCGCACGTCGGGCGCTTCTGTGGCTTTGTGAAGTGGCGTTAACTGGCCTCCCCACCTTGCCATTCCCGAGTTTCCTTTGGTTTGTGTTCCTAGGAGTGCAGCTACGTGCGGGGGTTTTCACAGCAGTTCTCATGCTGCAAGGTTGTTTTCACCCCCATTTCCGCTCATGTTTCAAGGACTACAGTGACTTTAACTTCCCTAAGAAGTTGTCACCAGGTACGGAAGTCACGGTAAGATAGATAAATAAATAGATGAATGAATACCTCCCCCCCAGCTCATTGGATCTTCTTCCCTGAATTTCACACAGTCCCTCTTTCAAGCAAGTCTCCGCCCTGTGGTGTGAAGGCTGAGCGGGTTTCTCCTGATGTCAGCCCGCTCATGGTCTGAGGAGCAAGGCCTCTGGACACATCGTCCTCCCCCAGAACCGTCTCAGGGCTCTTGATGGCGTAAAACTGACACGTGTGGAGACCCGTTTCTAAAGGACAGGAACCCTGGACAGAAATCGCTCCGCTTGGTCTTGGTGGTCATTGGGGGAGGTCGGGCGAGAATTGAGACACAGAAAGGGAAACCGAAATGACTGAAATTTGGCACAGTTTCAGCTCCTGTCGCCTAGCAACGAGGGAAGACCCATCTCTACTCTTTCCTTGCATAAGACGAGTAAACAGACAATAAGGACACAGCATCCGAAAATGGATGCGAAGAAATGGCGTGCGTTCCTGACAGCCATGTAATGGCCACGTGCTCCCCTAGCCCGCGTGAGGTTCTGGAAAGCATTTCATTTCATCCGTGGCTCCCGGATGCGGCCTGAGGGGGCAGCACTCACAGGTGGAGTGTTCCAGGGATGGCGCCCTGCTCGCCGGAGGAGCACAGGGACCTGCCCCCACCCCTGCTCAGGGACCAGGGACCTGCGCGCTCACCTGCTGCTGTGCCCGGGTGCAGGGCCCATGTGGGCGGGAGCAGCTCTGCAGTGGACGGGTGCCCTGGGTCAGCAGGAAAGGCCCAGGCCCTGCCTCACCAGGAAGAAAGGGGCCTTTTACGAACCCCGAGATTCACCCGCAGCGCACGCCCCTCCCCTGGGCGCCGACTTTGTCCCCTGCCCTGCTCCCCTGGGTCAGCAGGCAGAGCAGAGCGCGCTGGCTGAACGCTGAGAGCAAACACCCTGGAGTCTGCTCAGACACTCCCTGAGGCTCTCCTGGTTAAAATCAGGGATGATGTCTGAAGGTTCACATCGTGTCCTAGTGTTTGTTAATAATCCGTGTCGCCCTTCGCGAAGGCCATATCGATTGAAAAAGACGCTGCTATCAACCCTCTGCCTCCCGTGGCCTCCCGGCTAACGGCCCTGAAAAGCGGGCGAGTGCGGTCAATTTACAGGTGGCGTAGGTTTCTCCAGGCTGTTAACAGGTACTGCTAGGTCCTTAGAGTCAGTGGTCTCCCTTCAAACGGGCGTTGTCGTTGAAATGGCAAAAGAAACCCCCTTGGGAGCCATTTGGAAGCAGTTGGTTATGACCAAGTGCCCAGTGGTGTCCCTGTGCTGTCCCTGTTAGCCTGCACGCTGTGCTATGAAGGACGACCCCAAACCGTGCTGGCTGCCAGCGTGGGGTGTGTTCGTGACACAGGGTGTGACAGGCGTGTGCACACCGCGTGTGCCGTTCCGGAAGTCTCCATGGGCGCTCCGTCCTGAGACCATGTGCCTTGCACCCAAGGGACCCAGACCAAAGAAATCATTTCAAACAAAGTAGCGATGAAAAGAAAGACCTGAGACTCCATCGCGAATATTGCAATAAATAAATGGGACGCAGAAACGCCAAACCTGCCCAAATGGCAAGAAGAAGGTTTGAAAATGGCAAATCATCGTTTTCAACCGAGCGGGGGACTTGACTTAGCAGGAGAGATGTCAGCCGGGAAACCCGTCCCTGCAGCGAAAACACGTGTGCAAAATGAATGTCCCCTCTTGTGGCAGACGACAGACTCACAGCTGCTTTCCGCCTCTGAAATGCCTTTTCCAGTTTCGCAAAGTCTGACGGCTCTAGCCGCGTCCTTTGGTGTGTGTAAGTGCCTCTCAGCGGGCTGCTGTGCGTGAAGACCCCCGGACAGATGTCAAGATGGGCTCACCACAAAGGATGGCATTAAGTGCTCAAAGCACGCAGGCCCTCATGCCGAGGTACGCAGGGAAAGGTCCTTTCCAGTTTCTCTCACAACGAGCCGAAGATGAGCTCCGGTTCCAGGACAGGGGAGCCACCCGGGCCCTCCGCTCCCACTCGGGCGGCAGGCCCGGCAGCGAGGGCCGTCCGACCCCTGTGTCTGCTAGGCTGAGATCTGGGCCTGGAAGCGTTTGGGGTTAACCATTAACTTCCCTGCAGTCTCGGGGGGTGGCGTTTCAGTGGAACCACAAATCCGCCCCTTTCCCAAGGAGTCTTCCTTGTCATTGCCTATTTTACCCCCCACATCCAGCTAGAAGCGTCGCGCGAATGGGGCTCCTGTCAGGTGAGGAGGAGGCAGCAGTGACCGGAAATCAGGCGGTGGACTTCCTGCTGGAATGGCTCATTTGTGTCTATTTTTGAATCCGACGAAGACTTAAAATGCAGCAGGTCTGGGGACAGGTGGTCACAAACTGATGAGGGCCCAAAGCCAGTCGTCCCTCTGAAGACACCGCAGCACAACACGGCCCGATCCCCGGCCCCACGTTTGACTTTTCATTTTCTTTCCAGTGTCATCGGGGCTTCGTGATCCTTCCAAGGGGAACTTTAAGGAAAACGTGTTTCGTGTGTTCAGGCTTCGGTTACCCCCTGTGGGAGCGGAGGGGGCTCAGCGCCCCCTGCCACGCGGGGCGGAGGGGGTGATCCCGGGTGCGGCCTGCGGGGCGGGGTGGGGGGAGAGAGGGAGGGAGGGAGGGAGGACGAATCTGTGAAGAGGAATTCCAACTTTAAAAACTCCGAGGGGGTTCGAGCGTCTCCACGCGCCGCTGGACGATGACCAACGTCTTGCGTCTGAATTCGGAGACTCGACCCACGTGTATCCCCACCGAGTTACCACACGTGGACCTGCGCAGCGCAACGCGAAAGCTTCCCTGGAGCATAAAATCAGAGACGCCCGTGTCGTGGGAGAAGGGAGGTCACGAGGGCAAAAACGAAAGGCACAGGGCGGCCCCGCTCCACGCTTCGCTGTGAATTTTTAAAAAGAACTGGATGCGACACGTTTCGTTCTCCTGACCCCGTCGAGGTTTCACGGGCCACTCTGAACCTGAATCACAGGGTCCTGCCACAGGAGGACCTGTCTGGCTCTGGCCTCTCCCTGCTCAGACGAGCTTCCGGAAGCGCAGGGAAGTGCAGTCACCTGCCAAGGGTCGCGCAGGCGACAGGCCACGCCTGTGTCTGTCCGTGTGTCCCGCGGAGGTCACGTGTCTCCGTCCCGCATGGCCCGTCGCGGTGGGTCGACTGTGGCTCAGGCGAGCGCCCGCGTGGTTTCCGCCCGCTGGGAGTGGCCGGCAGTCCCTTGTGGGGTTCTCCCCCACGGCGACTGTCCTCCCCTGTCTGCAGAGGCTGCGCCCCCTCTTCAGGAGCTGTGGGCCTTTGTACTAGCTCAGCCTATCGGTTATCGATCGCATGATCTGCAGTTATCATCGTGCACGGGACCCGAGGCTTCCGGCAGGTGTGCACGCTCCCTCATGTCGCTGGTGACTGTCCGTCACCGTCGCGTGCGTCGGCGCCTGCTCGGTACGTTTTGAAGCTACGGCGCGACATCTGGCAAAGCCCACGACGCGGACCTCACTGGCCCCAGTTTGACCAGTCCCTTTCACTCCCTTTCGCGTGCACCGCTGTGGGTCCCATGGTGTCCGTTGTGACACTCAGTCGACTCGCCCGGCGCGCGCAGCCTGCTTGCTTCGGTTTCGGGCTCTTTCCTGGCTGGCCCGCAGCTCGGTTTCAGACCCGGCCTCGGAGCCTCGCTCGCACTTGCTTTTACTCCCAACCCGTGTCCACGCCTTGTACACGGCGTATTTTCCATGGACTGCTTGCTCATATTTTCGTCAGTTTTTTTACAAATTTCCCTCTGTTCCTTTCCTCGTTGTCACTCAAACGTTTGAACACACATATTGGACCTTTCTTTCTGTCAATAGCCAGTGTTGACAAATTCTCCGTCTTCCACCCGACACCCCCACTCCACCCGCTCAGGTCTGGACTGAGCAGATGGCGCGCACGCCGGACATCTGCGCAGGGGACTGGGAGGAGCTGGTCGCCTGATGCTCTGGGGAAACATGGAGAAGCCAGGTAAACCCCAAAGTTCGCTCTGCGCATCCGCATCCAGCAATTCCTCCGGCCTGGGACGGACGAGAGTGCGTCCTAATCCGTCGTGTCTGCATCTGAATGGAGCCATGAAAGCCACACACCTGCTCCTCTCCTGTGTGTGTGTGGAGAATGCCACAGACACGAAGGCACAAACAGTAAATCATAGTGATTACGAGTCAAAAAGTAATAAACCAATGAATGGCAAAGTGTCAGATCTCCTAGGGACCGAGGGGCAGTGGTTTGCGTCCGTGTGTCCCCACCGGCTGCGATCGGAGCCGATGACCACGGTGTCCCCGAGAGGAGAGGGTTTGTCCCGTGGAGGTGCCATAATTACACACACTAGTGCTTTCTGCTTATTTTACTTTAGTTCTGCTCACGACACAGCGTGAAACGACCCAGAATTATTGACTCCGTGGACAAATTTTCGACCCAGAGCAAAGTCGTCATGTCTCCTGGCGGTTCGGTCAATGAGAAGCAGAATCGTTCTGCAGCCACGTAGTGTTTTGAAGAATTACACGTCCAGGACCGCGGTTCTGGAAATCCCTTTGCCCCACATGTAGCAAGAAGGCGTCTTCCTCCTGGCCGTGGGAGTTGGCTCTGTTACGACATTTTAAGGCCGCCCCCAAAGCCCTTTAAACAGAAGGACGCGACCCGATGAGTGTTTAAGGAGTTTGGTGGCAGAGGAATCCCTTAGGAGAGATGCCCGGAGCCCACAGATCAGGGCATGCGGCCGGGTGAAGCGGGGGCCCCAAAGAGGGCAGATGGGCCCGGGGGGGGAGATGGCAGTGCTGCGGGGCGGTCGGTGAGAAGCTGACCCAAGAGAAAGAAGTGGCCAGGTGGCCCCGCAGCACGTCCCGCGGGCGTGTGACAGGCCGTGAGGGACCTCGAGAGAGGAGCTTAAGAGGACCAGCTGGGGCGGTGGCGGCGAAGGTGACGACGAGACCAGCCCGAGCGCCAGCCCCGGCCCGGAGGGGCGTCGGGGCCCCGGCAGAGGCCTTTCCCGGCCTGCGTCTGTCTGGAGCTGTGACAGGTGTGGGCTTGGGTATCGTGGACGCAAAGGTGTCGGCAGAATGAGGAAGACGAAGGTTCTGGGCAATGGCAGCCAGGCCGCCGCGGCAGCTCTCGGACACCCCCGCCCCTCAGCTGTTTCTGCCCCGGCTGGTGGAGCCACGGTCCAGCCCCAACCTGCGCACCCAGGCGCACTGGGGAGCTGGGCCGGGGGCACTTGGGGAACGCGTGCCACCGAGCAGGAGGCGCCGCGGGACCTTCCACTGAGAGGCCCGTCCTGCGTGCCCTGGGAGGCCTCTGTAACGCGGCGCGGTGGCGTCCCCCTCCTCGTGGGGTTATCGTGAGGACACAGATGTACCGTGCAGACTCTCGTGAGGGTTTCCCACGTCGTAAGCACGCAGTCCGACTTTCAAAATCAGCCCTTAACCCAGGGCCTGGCTTGGAGCAGTCAGCGTGGGATGGATGGATGGATGGATGGATGGATGGATGGATGGATGGATGCAGACAGGAATAATTAGGATTTTGCAGTTCTGTTAAACTTCTGTCATCAGGGGCTTTCAATGACGAAACACTAAAAACAGAAATCATGCCATAAAACGCGCTAGCAACCCCCTGTAACGTTCCCACGTTCCCCGTCACGCTGTAATGAACAACGCCAGCACGCAGAACTGCCCCCTGCAGTGACTCGGGGCTCACACCGTCTCTTTTTCAGAAATCCCGTTTTGTCCTAGTTTAGTCCACAGAAAGATAACTTCTATAAACCCAAGGTTTTCCTTGGGGCCAGAAGCTCGGGGTCACCTCAGGGCCAGGCTGTTTCAGGAGCCTCACGCACCCACCCCAGTTTCTTTCTGATTTCAATTTTTAATTTTCTGAATTTTTTAATTTGCTTTTTTTTTTAAATTTATTTTGGGAAGTGGATAGTCTGGTTCTAAGTCACAAAGAAGTTCTGAAAACGCGAGCCTGGAGCATCACCTCGCGCCTGCCTGGGTGTGCTCCCTGCAGGTGCAGCCCCAACCTGCACATCCAGGCGCACTGGGGAGCTGGGCCGGGGGCAGCTCCGTGTGGGGAGAATGAGGGCTTTCTTTTGTATTCCTTCTGAGCTTCTAAGGAGGCAAAGACCAGCAGAGACAGCCAGATAACGAGATCACTTTGGGTAAAAGGAAAATCCTTGAGCATTGTTGTTGAGATGACAGTGACCTCCTTAATCAATTTATTCGGCAAAGTTGTTGCCTCCACTATCTGTCTCTTCAAGGCTGAGCTGACCTAGCTAGGACGAGCAGGGACGAACTCCGAAGACGTTCCGCGAGTGAAAGAAGCAGACACAAAAGGACGCGCACTTGCCATCCCACTTAGATGAGGTCCCCAGGGCATTCAGGTCCCTGCAGTCGGGAGGAGGAGGGTGGTCGCCTGGGGGAGGGGCAGCCGGCTGCTTCCTGTTCCAGTTTCAGGTTCACGGGGTGGAAGGAGGTGGGAGATGGGTGTGGCGAGGGTGGCACAGCACCGAGTGTCCCTGACACTACTCAACTGCGTACCTGAAATGCTTAAAATAGGGAGTTTTACGTTACGCTTGCTGCACCTCAATACGAAAGTCACCAAAAAACAAAAAAAATGTACCTTGCCTCCTCGTCAACCAAATGGCCCGGCTGCTGGGGACCACCACTCACCATATCCCGGCCGCTGCTTTCTCTGCTGCTCTGACGCCCTCGGCCCTCCCAACGCCAATTCTCCTGTCCTCAGACGGCACGTGTGACGTGTCCAGTGCAACCTCCCACGCAGGCCTGGGAGCGTCTGTCTGTTCCCCACTCAGTCTCTCAGGGACGAGGTTCTGCTGGTTCCCGTATTCTGTTTTCGGTTCTCGTGGAAGACTGAGCACTGACCTGTCCATGTCGTCCAATCTCTTCTGCACCCGGAGTCTCAGGGGCGGAAAACGTCCACGGTTTTGCCGTCGCGAGAGTGTGGGGTGCTAGGTTACAACCTGTGGGTCAAGAATTTCGCAAACTAGAATCATGAGGGAAGGTATGAGAAAAACAGCCCCCGCAACCATGGGCGATCTCCCACGTGGGACTCCGCGCTGAATCGTCTTCCTGAGATGAACTCCACTGCGTTCCCCTTCCTCTTGCTGCTCGACCGGCGTGAACTCACCCGGGGTGAGAAAGTGTGCCTGGGACCCCAATAGGGGGGCGTCTCCTCCACGTCACTCAGGAACCAGGCCCCGCGCTGTGAAATGTTAAACAGCCGCCACGGCCCGGCCACTCAGTCCACTGGCATCGCGGATTCTCCTCCGTCCGCGCGCCGTGGCTCACGCCCGCAAATTCGCTACCGCGCTCCGCCTCGGTGGCAGAGCTGCCCTACTCCGTGCTGTCTGTGCTGCCAACCCAAGTGTGTGCGCGACCCCCGGGGAAAGAGAACGAAAGTGTTTTCCCTGAGGGTGGCGGTGAGGGTCGCCGAGGAGGCTTTCTCCGAGCAGAAAACGGGCACAGAGTGTCGAAAACACTGCTCTCCCGGGCAAGTGGCCCGGCTTTCTGCCCTGAGGATCCTCTGGCACGCACGGGGACACGTTGCACAGGGTCTCCAAGTGACGCTTGGCTGGTCTAAAAACTCAGCTGTGGTCACCTGTCGGCGGCGCCTTCAGACTCAGACACCGTGGGGGGAGAAGAAATCGCCATCAAAGTCGTCCCAACAGCCCGCAGGTCTCCACCAGGACGAGGAAGCCGAACGCTCCGCCAACTGGACCCTAAACGACCCGGCCCGGGGACAGCCGCTCAGGGAGCCTGAGATCCTTGTGGAGACATGGCCAGCTCTGGGCGTCGAGGGCATCCGCGGTGCGTTTGCGTTTATAAAAGTGCGTGTTGCCTGGTTCATTGCCAGAATAGTCCTCGTCTTCCGTAGATCACAATCGAAGACGTGCAGCTGAGGTAGTGTCCTGCACACACGGAGTCACTTTCAGACTCAAGGCTCTGAAACCACGCGTGGCGACTTCGTAGCGCACGACCCCGACGTCGTCTGCGGCCTGGCAGGGCCTGCCCCCAGCTAAGTTCCGTCCTGCTCCTCTCACGCCCAGCTCCACCTTCCCCTGCAGCGTGTTCTCAGAGTTCTCAAGGTCCGTGGAAAGGAGAGTTTAGGAGGGAACGGCACGTCACGATTGGGGTGATGCTTTTGAATCCACCGGTGACGGAGTAAACAGCCATTCGCTCACGAAGCGGGTCCCCGCTCCCAACAGCAGAAAGGCAGTCGGCAGCGGGACGGCTCCTACCAATTCTCGCCCTAGGAAGGCCTGACCGTTGAGCTCAGGGTCATCCCTAGTCCACTCAGAAATCCGTAAACTTCAGTTAGCTCGGAGGGCTAGGCTTAGGCACATCATGTCCTTCTCCTTTCTCAGATGTGATTTAGAAAATCGTAATAAATTCCTCCAGAGAGAGAGTCCGCATTAAAAATTTACTGATAAGCAGTGCACTTAAGTTTTCGAGCATGCATTTTTAATAAGCGTGTTTTACTTCGGCGTGGATTTCATGGCAGCTTCACTTCCAGTCTTCTGACAGAACAGGCCGCGGGTGGGGGGTTCTTTCTGTCTGTTTCTCACTCGCACCTTTTCCTTAACGGAGTGCCTCGAGAACCTTCTGCACAGCGGCCACCCAGCACGCCACCGCCTACGATCCGCAACGAGCACCGTTCACCAAAACGCGGTGTTTGTTGGCTTGGAGGAGCAGAGTCCGAAATGCCGTGTGAAGGATTCCCGAGACAATGACAGGGGGACACACGTGCTCGTGGGCCGGAATTACTGTGATACAATAATAAAGAGCCATCTCCGCAGCCAGCCGTTACTCCATCAACAGCGCAGACTTTTCCCGGCCCAAACGTTAGAATTTCCCTAAACATTTCAAAATAGAAGACCCTCTGGGGACTTGCAGGAATCTGCCATTTGTACAGAATCAGTGCCCTTCATCTTCAACGGCGACTTTGCATGTCTGAAGATTTTAGACGGTTGAAATGTTGGCAGCGTTAAACGTGCTAAGGAATTAGCCAACTCTCATCACGATTTTTGTTTTTACACCAGATTTTCCCTGGGACGAGCTACCGATGGTGCGCCGGCCAGTGTGCGACGACTGGTGACTTTGTGAACACATACTGTCGGACACAGTTCGCCTGACTCGAAAGGCACCCTCCCTGGTAGCAAAACCTCGCTGGCCCTCGGGCTGCCATTTTCCAGAAGGTAGCTCTTACCCCATTCTCAGAGTCTGCACACGTGGTAGAGAAAACCGTAGGAAAAGGAACCCTTTAAGAGAACAGCATCCCCGCGGAACTGGCGGGCGGAGTGAAATCCCGTGTGGGTGCTGCTCAGGCTCCAGAAGGGAGGCGGGTCGAGCCAACCACGATTTTGTGTGGAAGAGTTTAGAGGTTTTGCTCACCGTCAGTTGATGTAACGTGTCAATTTTCAACACGTGGAAGATATTAGTGAAATACTGTAGTTTTCAACAGACCCAAGAATGCAGCTGGATGTAGATTTCTACCATCAACGCACACCCTCCAAAATGCAAAAAAGAATTAAAATTTCGAGTAGGCAGATTTAATCTCTTTGAGGGTGACATGTATGTGATAAGGTCTCTATTCGCCTTAGTTGTAACTAAGGTGGAGGACTGTCTCATTTGTGCAGGTGTAACGTGTATCGGAATGAGCTGTGGGCACTTTGATACTTTCCTGTGAATCAGACCAATCGGATCGTCCGAGAATACCGCCCACTTAGGCGTCCACGCAGAAAAGCGGGGACAGTTGTCCGCGACCCTTACCAGCCTGCTGCAAGGCGGGCGGGCCGTCTCTCACAGGGAGCTCAGCGTTAGGACTCGGATCCTTCTCGGAAGGGGTCTCAGCCCTCCCGCCTGCCCCGGCCTCCCTGCCCCCCCTTCCTACACATCCACCCCCCTGCAGAACGGCCGGGGTCTCGGCTCCGCAGCGCAGGCTCCTCCCTTCGGGTGTGGGTCGTAGTTTCTGCCGCAAACGCCCTGAGCTGGAGGCCGCGATGCAGCCGCAGCGGGCGACGTGGGCGGCTCGGCCGGGGCCACGCGGGGCCACCCCGAGTGGGGAGCAGCGCGCGCGGCGGGGCGGCTCCCCCAGAGGGGCGCCCGCTCGCCCCCAACCGCCCCCCCATACCATCAAGGCTTTAGGATTCACACTGGGGTTTCTGTCCCAGACTCCACTTGCTGCGGCTAAGAACGGGGGAAACGGAGTTCGGAACACGCAACGAACTGGACTCCAACTTTTCAAGGAAAAAACAAGCCCGTCCCGTTCCGCTCGCGTGCGACAGGAGTCCACCCGGAGGGACACCTCGATCTCGATTCAGGACCCGGCCCGGTCCTGTCCGGGGACCCCCAAACGCAGGTGCCGGGGAGTTCAGGGGACAGCCCCGCCCCCGGCCGCATGTATGGACACGCACCCGAGCCCCGGCAGGGCCCCCCTAAGCGCCCCCCGGGTCCGGGGCTCCGGGCTCAGGCGCCCCCGTCTGCGGGGCACGCGCCCCGAAGCGTCTGCGCGTCCCGACGCGCGTGTGCGGGGACCCGCTGCGGGGCGGGGCGGGGCCCCGAGAGGAGGGGCGCAGCCGGGCTCCCCCTCCCCGCGCAGCCCCACTTCGCGCGGCGGAGACAGACAATGGTGCGGCGGCGCGTCCCCCGCAGCGCACCCCATGCCTGGCCGCGGGAGCCCCCGCCCCGCGCCGCGAGGCCCCCCAGCCCGGCCGGCGCAGGGGTCCCCGCCGGCGGCCGCGGCCGGGAGGCGGGCCCGGCGCGGGGTGGGGACCCCGGGGCCCCGCGCGTCCCCCGCGGCCGGGCGGGCGCTGCGCTCGGCGTCAGCTTCAGGGCGCGGGGCGCGCGCCCCCCAGCCCGACCGCCGCCTCCGCGCCCAGGTAGGGGCCGCGGCGGGGGCCCCGGGCTCGCGGGGGGCGGGGCGCGGGGCGGGGCGCGGGGCGCGGGGCCCGGCTGCCCCTGCCGGCCGCCGCGGGCGCCGCAGCTCCAGGGCCGGGAAGATGCAACTTGGCGCGGCGAGGTGAGCGCCGGGAGGGAGGCGGTTTTACCGCAGTGGAGGGGGGTGGGGCGGGGGGGGCGCGGACGAGGCTCCGGCCTCGCACACTTGGCGGACGGCGACGCGGGAGGAGGCAGCTCCGAGGCGCCCGCACCCGCCCGCAGACAAAGAGCAAATTGGCCGACTTGAGAGTGAAACGCTCCGGCCGACGCAGGTGGGTGCTGGGGCCGTGCCCGCGGAGCCGCCTCCACGGCTCCGGGCTGGGCGATGGGGTCGATGCTGCGGGCACTGCGCGCCGCTCCCTCGCGGGCGTGTCTGAGCGCGGGGGTGGGGGTGGGATCGGTGTGTCTGTCCCCCCTCCCCTGGCCGCCTGCCCGTCAGCTGCGAGCTGCGTGAGTGACCCCCGCATTCGAGAAGTGAGAGGCCGGAAGGGAAGTTAGGGCGGGCGTGGGGGGCGAGGGTCCCTCCGAGACTCGGAGAGGCGTGGGGAGAGGGGCTTCGGGTGGCCCGGACTCCCCTGGCTGGGGCGGGGCTGGGCTGGGGGTGGGGTGGGGCAGGTATCGATCGCGGTACAGCCGGCATCTCCAAGACTAGAAGGCTGCGGGCGTTTGTTGCGGGGGTGGGTGGGTGGCTTGGGCGTGGGGGTGGCAGAGCGCCTCGTCTGCCATTTCCAGGGAGAACTAACGTTCCGGATACTTAGGGCCGCTGTTTAGATTAAACGCCTCAAGTTTTTAGAGAAACTTTCTGTGGATAAGTTTGCTAAAAGCCATCCGAGTTGGGGATTTAAAGCAGCGGTTTCTGGGAGGAGGAAGGGTGGGGTGCGGTGACAGTCCGCCCCGGTGGGCTGGGCAGCCAGTGGAGCCTGAATTAGGGACCGGAGAGACCCAGCCTTTCCCCGAGGACGTGGGTCTGTAAGTCAGCCCCGTGTGCAATCAGCGTCGCCGGCGCCCGCAGCCGAGATCAGACCGGGGCTGCGGGGCTGGGAGCCTGCCCCTCCCTCCCTCCGCCGGGCTCGCTGGCAAAGAATGACTCGGTCTCCGGGTGTGCGCAGATCAACTTGCTCAGCCCCCTTTAAAACACGCTCATTTTGTGCCTCGCTGAGCCAGATGCACAAAAAGCCATTTGCTGCCTCATTGTTGGTTTACATTTTTTGAAAAGGCGCCTGGTGTAACCTGTGGAATTTGAAATGCAAATAAAAGCCCGTGGGAGTTGAGGCAGAACAAATCAGCGTTTATAAAGCGAGTAAGATTTAATGTCTTTGAAATCACTGCAGAGGAGGAGAGCGCGAGAGGGGGAGTCGTCTTTCAGGGAGTGAACTGTGACGTCAGGTCTCGTGGAAAAGATGTTATTTTTGAGGTCTGAAGCCCGGGTGCGTCCAGTGCTGACGGCAAAGCAGATTACAAGGTTACCATCTGGGGACGTGATCGTCTGTCCCCGGCCCCAAACAGGTCGGTCCTCACGGACGCACGATTGCCGGCGCCCGCCTGAGTGATAGAGCGAGTTCGTGGGCTGGGGCCGGCGGTTGTCATGACCTGACCCGTGAAAGACATTTTCCAGTTTCGAGATCAATGGGAGGCCAAAGTCTCTTTTCGGCGTCGGGGACAACTCTTCAACCCCGCGTCCTCCCCTCCCAGATGTCCCCCCTTCTCCTTCCTCGGAGCCCCTCTCCGCCCCCTCCCGGGATTGCGTTTCCCCTTCATCCCTTGGGGAGGCACCAGACACATCTAAGTGGACGTTGTCTGACGCCCCCCTCGTCAGGGAGGGCCAGCTCCGCGCAGATGGCGAACTTTCGGGGCTCTGCTGCTGTTCTAGCATTAAATGAGACGCGAGGGCGGGGGAAGAAGGAAACGGCCTTGCGAAGTTTCCCTGCCCCCGAGTGAGAGTGACGGCTCTCCCGGCCAATCCGTGGCGGCTTTCCCTCCCGAGGTAATTTGGGGCGTGAGAGTGCGCGCGCGCGCGTGCATGCGCCCATGTGTCCACGCTGAAGCCCCCCAGCCCCGCGCGTCCTCGGGCTCCGGAGGGGCACAGCTGTGTGTGGACGTGGACACGCTTCCACGCGAGCGTGTGCAGCTCGGTGGGCGCGCAGCACGCCCACACGGCGCCCCCCTCCTCCGGGCGCTCGGTGCGGGATGGGCCCGCGGGGCGCCTCGGGCTTCCAGCCGAAACCCGCAGGAGGGGAAAGTGGGGGGAGCCTCGGCGACTGGGGAGTCGGCCCCCCGCCCCCAGGGCGCCCGGGCGCGCGGGCTCTGGCCGGTGGAGGCCCCTCGCCGGGCGCCGCGCGCGCGGGCCCGCGGCTCGTCCACACGGGCGTGAACTCCCACCGAGTGGAAGGCGGCGCGAACCCTCCAACTTCACGCGCTCTTCTCCCCGGAGGCGGCCTCCACCTGGTCCACGCCGAGGCCGGGACGCGCCCGCTCCGGCGGCGTCGCAGTGCGGGGCGGGCCGTGTCCCCGCGGGCGCGCGCGCCGCGTCCTGGCTGCTCGGGCCCCGGGTCCCCGGGAACACTGGGGGGCGGTGGTGTGTGGGGGGGCGCGGGGGCCGGGCCAGGCCGCATCTGTGCCGCTGCCGGAGTTGCCGTGCGGCCTCGCTCAGGATTGGGGGTGCAGGTTCGGGACCCACGTGCGCCCCGGGACCGCTGCCGAGAGACCCAGGGCAGCGCCTCGCGCCCCGGTGTGTCCGTGCCGGGCCGGACCGAGGTCCGCCCCGCGGCCCGTGGGCAACCCCGGGCGACCCGGGTGCTCCCCCCGCCAGGACCCGACTCGGCTGCGAGGCGGGCTCCGGCCTCGCGCCTCCCACTCGGGCCGTTTCCGCCCCCCGCGCCGGGGGCCGGGCGCGATCGGCCTCCCCGCCGCCCCCCGGCGGGCTCGGGGATGGGGGTCGGGCCGCGGGGGGCCCGGGGGTGGCGCTGGATCCCATCGTCCCTATTCCTGTCTGTCTGTCCCCGCGGCGCGGGGCGCTGGGGCCGGGGCGGGGGGACCTACCTGCCCGCCCCGGGGGCGGGGGCCGCGGGTTGCCCGGCTTCCTGGGGGCGGGCCGGGGGCGGGGCGCGCGGGGCGCGGGGTGGGGGAGGGCCCGGCCCGCGCCCCCGCCCCCGTCATGTGGAGCGGACGTCACACGCCGCCCTGTAACCCAAGAAGTGAAAGAGCCGGGGACCCACGGCCCAACTTCGCACCGGAACAAAGGCGGGGTCCGTGCGGGCCGGAGCGGGACCGGCCTGGGAGGGAGCGGGCTGGGGGAGGGGGGGAGGGGGCGGGGACTGGGGCTGGGGCGGCGGGGCCTGGGGGGCCCGGCCGGGGGTCCGCGCGGGGCGGGGGTCTGCGGGGGCCTGGCCGGGGCCCTGGCCGGGAGTGGGGGCCAGGCGGGGCCGGGGGGATCTGCGGGGCCCGGGAGTGGGGGCGCTGGCCGCAGCGGGGGAGTCAGCGGGGGCCCGGGGCGGGGGGGGCCTGCGTGGGGGCGGGGTCCGCGGCGGGCCGGGGTGTCCGCGGGGCGCGCGGGACGGCGCTCGGGGCCCCGGCGCGGGCCCGGCGGTGGGATTCTGGTTGCAACTTCACTCCGTCCCGGCGGCGGGGGGCGCGGCCCCCGGCGGTTACGTAAGCGCTCACACCTGATGCGGCCCGGGGCGCCCGTGGGCGCGGGCCCGGCCTGCGGCGGGGGCCCCCGCGTAACAAAGGGCAGGGCCGCGGGCCCCGGCCGCGCACTGCCGACCCCAAGGAGGGTCACAAAAGGGACTTCGGACGGGGCCCTGGCGGCGCCTCCCCCGGGACCTGCCGCGGAGCCTCCCGTCCGGTGAGACGATTGAGGCCCGGGCCCTCCCCCCGGCTGCGGCACGCAGACGACCCTCAGCGCCGCGTGGACACGACGCGACTCTTTCGGTCGAGGAATGCCGAGGGCCGCGGCGAGGAGAGAGGCCGCTTGCCCGGCCGCGGAAAGGCCCGTTTTCTCGTTTGTTCGCTCTTCCTTTTCTCTCGCTTTCTTTGCTGGTGGCGTCGAAATAGCCGCTGTTTGTACCCACGGAGGCCGGCCCCTGGTCAGCGCGCCCCAGGCCCCTCCGTGGGCACCCGGGTCTTTTCCGCCTCTGGGTGGGACTGGAGGGGGGTGAGGGGAGCTGCCGGGTGTGTGTGTGTGTGGGGGGGCTCCTGGGCCGAGGGCTGGGTTTCTGCAGAGGACATCTTTGGTTTCACAAGAGACAGCCATGCCATGGTGCATGGGCCCTGGGAGAGGAGTCTGAGCTGCGAGCAAGGCTCCAGTATTTGGGTAATGGAATCAGAATTGGGGTGCTGAGATGCAATCGGAGCATGTTGGAGAGTTTTCTTCCTGCAGTAGTAGGACTTGGTCTTAAACTTGCCGGGTTTGAATTTACTGAAACTTTGAGATCCCCTTAGTATTCTGATCAGATGGTAACCCCGGGGGATGTGTGGTGGCTGGCCAGGAGGAGCAGGGACCCGGGTCTAAAATGAAAGCCCGTGTGTTCTGCGGGCACCGTGTGCGACAGTGGAGAGCCAGGAGTTTGGCTCGCTTTCATTTCGGAACGCTTTGGTTTGTCTGAGTCATCTTTCCCAAAGGCCCAGCATGAAAGGGACTGGATGCAGAACTGTGGCTGTGGGGTGTGTCACCGATACTGTACCCGGCCGGCCTGAGCATACGTAACTGCGTTCACCCCATTGTTATTTGTAAACAACCTCTCAGTCGCCTGGCTGGGTTACATGTCAGGCAGTGGGAAGGCCCAGGCTTCTAACTGGGCAGGATGTTGTCCCGGAAACCGCCGTGGAGTGAACGGCTGGGGATGTTTTGGGAAGCAGGTCAGGGCCACAAGCTCCGGGTCTCCACTTCCATTAATTACACTTTACCTGCATTTGCCTCATTTGCTCCCTCTCGGAGATAATGGAGTCTCACAGGTGAAGCATTTGATGTTGAGATTGAGTTTAGCAACTGGAAAAGGAGGCTGCTTCCCCCCAGACTTCAGAGCGAGGCGAGCGCTAACAGATGGTTTGCAGTCTCTCCAAGTAGGGAAAAACGATATTGTGACCTGGGAATTTCCGTGTAGAGTTTGCTCCCGGATCGTTCTCGAAAAACCAGTCCTCGGTTAATCGGGCGGTTGTGGACTTTCATTGATTCGTTGTTCAGGACGTGTGGTCTTTTATTCATAATTTACCAGAAGGAATCTTTTCAAAAGAATTTGTGGGAGTGGCTGCGAGCCGGCCTGGAGGCTGTGTTTAGAGTTTCAGCTGCATTATACCTTAATGCTTCAGAAATAGGAAACTGAAATCTAAGCCGATTAGTTCGGCAGGGAGAGCTCGTCCAGACGCGTGCGCGCTGCCGCCGCCGTGTGCTCGCCTCGCCTGCTCAGGGCGTCGCATCACTTTGGATTTCGTTCCATTTTCAGCACTGGTGAAAAGTGCGCGTGTTAGTCTCATAGTGAAAGTGGCACTTTGCTTACAGTGTAACCAGATTTCCAGCAGGATGAAGTATCCCTGTTAGCCTGAAGGAAACAATAACTCCCTGGTGTTCGATAGACGTGCTAGCTGGAGACAGCTACTCCGTGGGCGTAGGTTGCGGTAGAAGTCATCCATCTCGGGGAAGGAAGCAGAAAAAAGCTAAAATTCACTGGACTAGGTATCCGCATTGTAAATACTTGAACGTAGACGGAACATTCCTTCTCCTAAGGCAGACATCTTGGTGTTACAAATGTTTATACATTTTAGTGCTTGGACAGAGGTGTTGTGACACGACCAATTAGTTCTTTCCAAATGCACCTCCTGGCTGCCCCGATCCCTCCCCCTCGAAAGTTCGGGAGACCGGAGGGCGAGTGTGATGAACTCTCATCTTCCCATAGTCCGGGGAACACCCGTGGGCCCTGGACTGCATGGGGAGGGGGCCTGCCTGGCCCCGCAGTGTGGCCCTCCGGGTTCCTCAGCCACACTGGCACCCAGCACGTGGTGCGGCCTCGGCTGGCTCACCACATGGCACCTTTGACCTTCACTTCCAGCATCATTAATGTCTAAACGTGGAGAACTGACTGCTTTACAGCATTTGGCTCCCAGACCCTCCCTCTGGGGGGAGAAACTGCTCCTTGGGTGGGTTTGCGTCTTCCGAGTGTCGGGATGTGGATGGGTTCCGAAGCCTGACCGGGTGGCGTGTGGAGGACGTGTCCGTGCGTGTCGTGGACGTACGTGACGGGCTGGCGCACCTGGGAGGCAGGCGTGAATGGGGGCTGCCGCTGGGTGCCGTGGGTTTGGGAACAGCAGTTAGGGACTCCTCTCCCGGTGGGGCTCGGCGCTAATTGGAAGCGTGGCCTGACTCCCGGGACCGTGGTCCCCCTTTCCACCCGTCCTCCAGAGCTGTTGCCTCAGCTTTCCCCCCCATGGCTGACACCCTGTGAGCCGCAGCCTGCTAGGGGTTTGTGTTTTCCAGATTCCCGCCTTGGCGTCAGTCCTCCCTGGTCCCAGGAGACACTGTGTTTGGGACAGCTCTGCTTGATGGAGCGGCGAGCTCTGCCCCGAGTGAGTTGAGGTCACCTCGCCACGCTCTCACCAGGGTGGGGAGTGATTTTGGAGGAGTCGTCTTTATCAGCGGACTCCAACTAGCTATGCACGTCGTAACCGTTTTCAGGAATACGGGCCAGTTGTCACACACACCCCTTTTAAGAGAGGAATCGCATCAATGTTGGTTTGTGAAGGATTTGTTAAGTTAGCCTCACGGCAAAGATGAAAACTTCCCGTGGAGTTGAGAACGTCCTGTCCAGTTATTTAAAAAGTATCTTTATTTAGAATTACTTTTCTTCAGCAGGGGCCTGTTGTAGGGCCTGTTGTAGGGACTGTTGTAGGGACTGTTGTAGGGACTGTTGTAGGGACTTACACAGTGCGGGAAGGAAACGGCCGGGAGCTCTAGACGCATGGCCCGCGGTTGAGAGCCGAGCAGTCCGCTGGGGTCCATGGAGTAGGTCGGAGCCAGCCCGGGAGAGAGGAGCAGTTGCAACTGTCCGTTTGTGGCCTCTTTGTCCCTTGAATCCGGCTGCACGTGATTTGAGCAGCTGAAGGTCTCCTTCGCGGAGCTGGCCCTGGCCTCACGTTTACGTCCAGAACGCAGTGTTGTCCAGCGACGCGCATGCGAATCGTCAAGAAGTGGACCTCTGTGGCTCTGGACACGCCTTGAGAGGAGTTTTCCAGAACAGCTCTGGCGTCTGGCTTCCCTTCAGAGGGGACCGAAAATCACAGAGCAGGAGTAATGGGAAAAGCGGCCGTTTCTAGAACACACACGTGCACGTGTTTGAGAGTCGTCAAACCTGCCGCAGGGAAGCGGAAAGGTAAAGTGTCTCAAAAGCAGCTGTGTCGGGGGTAGCTGCGTTTCACTGCTGACTCCAAGGAACTGCTCACTCGGGGAGATTTTCTTTCTCGGCTGGTCTTTTTGGGGTGTGTGTGTGTGTGGGTGAGTGATTGGGGCTGTTGTGCTGCTTGTTGGTCACAGGAGCGTAATCAAGGGCCCATGTCCTCTGGTCTACACGATTGGGACGTCAGACAGTTCCTCGAGGGGGTGTTGAAATATTTCACTTTCGAGACTGAGTTCACCTGGGGTTCTGTTCCTTCAGAAGCAGGCGGACTCGTCTCTCACCGTTTCTTGCACCCTCGGGGGTGGCTGACGTCACAGCCCTCGGACCCAGCTGTCCTGTCCTGTTCTTGCTGGGCTGGAGAGCGTGGGCTGACGCTAGTGTGTGGTGTTCGCTTTCAGGACACCGCGGGAGAGGCTCTCCGGAACGTGGGGTTCTCCGTTGAAGCCAGTTTTTGTTAACGGCTGGGAATTGAGGACACGTGTGCCTGCGTAGCTGGCGGATTCAGTAGCCCTGGAAGCTCCCTGCCTCGAGTCCGCGTGAAAAGAAAGGGCGTCTGCGGAGGAATTCTCCCCTTTGTTTCCGAAAGGGCAACATGTGTCCGCGCGCGCCATGTGGCACTGGTTAACCGAGATGCTCTCGCCGGCTCGGTGCCGTGCTCGGCCCTGATTGATTTCGGCTTTCGGGAGTGTTCTTTGAAACCCGGTACGGTGAAGGCTGCCCTGCGAGTTGTCTGGGGAGGCCGCGCCCGGCCTCGGCAGCTCTTTCTGTTAACATCCAGGGGTCGCGGGCGAGTGTCGCTGTTCTGGTTCCTGAATTAATTTTCGTGGGACGTAGGTTGGCGTGGAATGCTGACCGGGTGTCGCGCTGCAGCACGGGGCCTGGCGTGAGCGGCTGGCGGCTGGGCGGCTGGAAAGGGGCCGTCACTGCTCTTCGCGGACGGTTCCTCTGGTTTGTAACCCGGAGCTAAAAACAATGTGTGTTTTTCTCCTTCCCCCAGTGGACGGATTAATCAGGGGACAGATCCCGTTTCGTAGTTTCGCGCGACTTCTGCGGTGCTGCTGGAACGACCGAGGCGCAGGTCTGCTGTGTTCACTCAGGCTTTGCTCTGCTGGCGCGGCGTCCGACGTGTGCGTTTTTGCACGGACTCGTATTTGATTCCCGAGGGAGGCTGCTTCGGCCTCGTCTCAGGAATGTGCTGCCACAGAGCATCACGGGAGGTTGTGCCTCCATTTCTGCCGTCTGCGAGGCCGCGGTGCGTCACCCAGGCCGCCGCGTCGCCAGGTGCCTCTCTCTGCCCGGTCGAATCCGTGTTGATCAGCCCTGATCACCCCGTCTGGCCTGTTCTAGGGAAGGACGTAAACACGTTGAAGTCATTCACGTGTGCGCCCCGCACGGAAGGGTGGGCCTGGGTGTCGCTCGGGGTGTTTCCGCTGCTTTGGGCGATGCATGGTGCACGTTGGCGTTATCAGTGACGCGGAGAGGACACTTTGACGTCAGGTTGAGAAAACGGCGTCCTTCACATCGGTGGTCCTGCTCCCACCCACGTCTCTAGGGCGACCGTTAGCGCGAGGGTCACTTAAATAGCTGCGGTTGTGACGGGCACGGCCCAGGCGCTCACCTGGCTCCTTGTTTCAGAAGCGGCTTTTCAGAGAGGCCGGGAAGAGAGTCCCGGTCCCAGAGCCAACTCAGAAGCGCGGCTGAGGGAGCGAACCGCGAGTGTGGACGCGCTTGCCGTAGCCAGGAAACTAGGGGACGGTCCTGGAGAGGCCGGGATCCGTGGGCGAGCGGCGGGATTGCAGGGGCCTCCGAAAGTCGCCCGGCGCGGAAAGCAGGGGGGTGGGCTCGTCCGGAAGATGAGGGCCTGCTTAGGGTTGGCACTCCAGGAGGGAAGGCTCGTTTTCCCAATAACTACGCGTTCTAAGAACGTGTAGGAGCTGGTTTCCAACGGCCTTTACGGGGGGTAGAATTTGGGACGTCACGTGCACGGGGGTCAGCACGTGTGTGAGCGGGGCGGGCGCCACCGCGGGCACCGAGACGCAGCCGGACTGGGTGGCTGTCGCGTGCGAAGCGCGTGCGAGGGATGGGGCTTGCGGCCGGGGTCTCAGTTCAGGGTCAGCCTTCCCCCCGGGACGCCAGGCGGGATGCCCCCCGTTCTGTTCCCCTGTGAGCGAGCAGCCGACGTTCTAGGGTTTTCTCTGCAGAGGAAGCTCAGGAAGTCGAGACCCAAATGCGGAATTCGTTTTCCCTTTTCTGAAGAAGATGGTGCTGTGGCCTTTCTCAGGTTTCACCTGGAACTGTACCCTAGGGCGGTAGTTTGCTACCTTTCTAGAAACTTCTCGAAATCTGTCATGACCAGTGTCCAGTAAGGACTGCAGACGTGGATGTCGTTGGTGTGAGACTCTGTGGCCAGCGTCCCCGAGCCCTCGTGGGTCGTTTGGGTTGCTCGTCCCTGAAATCCCATCGTCTGCGTGTGGGTGGGGGCGACCGTCTCTGTGTACCCATCTGCCCAGCTCCTTCCACAAAGGGCGTGAGGTGCCCCCGAGGTTCCCCGTTAACTTTGTAGAAAATAAAAATCAGAAACCAAGGTCACAGGTCACAGCAACCGGGAGGATGTTACGCGTCCAGATCGCGACGTTCCCACCAGTGGGTGTCCTTGACCCACAGTTTACAACCTGAGCTTAATGGCAGCGAAAGCGGGTGCAGCGCGGCCGTTTACACGCTGCGTGGTGGTGAGGGCGACGCTCGCCAGTTCCCTCGTGGAGGAAAAGCCTTCTTGGCGCGCTGACTCCTGTAGTGGCCGCGGTGACGCGGGCCGCGCGTCTCGTGTCCCCGACGGGCCCTCTGGGCTGATGCCACCTGGCTGTGTGGTGGCCGCTGTGACACAGAGAGCCAAGGGCGTCACGGCAGAGCACGACACGGGTGTTTGTTGATTCCCTGTGACAACGTGACCCGTTGTTGAGCATTACGGTTCCCCGTTACGTTGTTTAATTTTTATTACGCGCGACTTTTTGAGGATTTGACTCAAACACGCGAATGCCTGACCCCCTCCCCCCCTCTGGCCCCCACGAGTAGCTTGTTCGCCCCCGTGGAGCTCACGTCCTTCCCACAAACCCCCGTCAGGTGCCCGCCCGTGGCCCTTGGTGTGTCCCGCCGTGTGCGCCGCACCGGCTGGGTGACGGTAACGGATCAGAAAAGCGTTTCTCAGGAGGAGGAGAGGCAGGCGACTCCGTCCAGGCCCACGGATCTCATTTGAGGGGTTTCAGGGAGCCGAGGGCCGAACGCTGCCTGGTGGAGTCTCGAGTCAGCGGTATCTTCCGGGCGGGGCGCGTGCGTTTCCCCGGGGCTGCCAGGCGTCCCAGACGCGGGCTGGCGGGGTGTCCGGGCCGGGGCTTGCGGTGGGGCAGGCGCTGCCAGGGGGGAGGGACGAGGGCGGGTTCGGAGACCGCAGCCGTGGGAGACTCGTCGCGCAGGGGTGCTCTCACGGGCCCCCGTGGGCGCAGAGCCCTGGGCTGGGCCTGGAGAGACGGCACGGAGCGCGCTTCGTCCTCACGCATCTGGAGACGGCTGTTCTGTGTGGTGGCCCAGTTCCGTCCCACGTTCCAGGTCAGACGTGCCTGCGTGGTTTCCTTGCTCCGGGGCTGGTCCTGTCCTTTGCGACAGCCCCGTTCTTCCTGCCTGCGCGTGCGGACGTTCGGGCCGCCACGTTCGCGGTTCCGAGCGAGGGCCAAGTTCCATTTCTGCCCTCTCGGTCACCGAAGTGCTGCTCTGGATCGGAGCCGGCGTCGAGACAGCCTGGCGCGCTGGTTATGGCCTCCTCGTGGCAACGCAGGGTCCGGCCAGCGTCCGGGCGCAGTGACGGAGTCCAGCCTGCAGGTTCGGCCGATGAGACGTGCGCCCCGCCTTTCCTGTCCGGAGGCCCAGCGAAGGCGCGTTTCTGCTTAACGGGGAAACGGGGACCGTGGTCTGAGGGTCGCCGTCGGCCGGAAGGTGGACTGGCATTCCTCAGGGAGCGTTGCCGACCCGTGTGTCTCAGCGAGTTGGGCTTCATAAGGGGCTCCGGCAGGGGTTCAGGCCACGCGAGGCGTAGAGCTGCTCAGTTGCCTCAGGGGCTGCTGGTCGGAGGGCACTTCGGGGTCACAATAAGTCCCAGGCTCCCGGGAAAGCAGCCCTTTTCCAGGCACCGTGGTTCTGGATGGAGGTGAGCGGAGGGAGACACAGTCGCAGGCCCACGCTCAGCCACCCGAGGCGGAGCCCTGTGTCCTCGCCGGAGAGTCGCCTGGCTGGGTTCGCCGTGAGGCCTCTGAAGTCGGAGCTCGGAGGGCGGGCGGTGGCCTGTGTCCACACGAGGGGGACCGCGCGGCTGAGGACAGGCCGCGTCCCGTCCCCGAGCCCTGACGTCAGCTGCAGAGTCCCCTTTGCCGGCGGTGCTTCTGCCCTGCCGTCCTCGTCCCAGGCCGTGGACGGAGCCACGCGCTCCAGTTCCCGCACCGCAGTTAGGCTCCGGGGCCCGGGGCCTCAACTCTCTGTCTCGTGCGTGAGGGATGAAGACGGACAAGAGCACTCGGCTCGTCGGGCATCTGCAGAGGTTTTCAAACGGGGTCGAACGCGTGGTGACAGAAGGAGCTCCAACCGCGCGGTGAGCACGCAGTGCGGCGGACGCCTCGCCGTCACGTCGTGCGTCTGGAACGTACTGGACCTGGTAACCGGTGTCACCGTAATTTTAGAAAAAGTGAAAAACGAGCTGCGTGGAAGTTCGCAGAGCGGTCTGAGGACACCGCACGGCCCGCCGGCCCGTAAAGGGGGCTCGGGGGAGCGTGGGAACGCCAGGAGACGGAACGTGCCAGAAGCACGCCGCTGACGTCCCTTCGTTGTCAGCCGGCGGCTGCCCGACGACGAGTGATGCCGGTTCCCTGGCCCCCAGGGGAGGACGTCTCCAGCGACGACCCGGAACGCAGAGTTCACGCCGACAGAGCCGTCGCCGTCTTTGCCGTCGGGATGGGTAGGTCTGCGGAGGGGGCTGCGGCTCGAGACCGAAGCCACGTGGGGCGGCGGCGCCCCGCACAGTGCGGCCCCTTTTCCGCCCGCCTCTCTGCGCCGGCCGTCGTGTGCCGGTCACCGCGTCGGCCATGCAGACGCGTGGCTTGTCGGGGCCGCGGTAGCGTCTTCCACGCGTGCAAGCGTCAGGATGAAAACGCGCGCAGACTTTGAAAAGTTGAAAACGCCCGTCCCGGGGTGGCCCGGTTCCCGCCTGTCGTGGTCGTTGGGCCGAGCGGCCAGCGGAGTGGCCGGCACCTGGGACCTGGGTGTCCGCCCGGCTGGCAGGTGGCCACCCGGGCAGTGGACGTGTCTGGTGCACGAAGCAGGGCTCTCGCGGGAATGCTGCTCTCGGATCGATCCACTTCTCAGAGCGCAGGGGCGCTCGGGCCCGTCGGCATGGCCGGGCCGCCCAGCGGAGACGCCGCGGTCCCGTGCGTGCTGGCCGCCGCCGCCTCGGTCGCCGCTCGGCGTTGCGTCTCCCCAGTCTTGGCAGCTCGATAGGGAGAACGTCTCGTCGTCTCTGAAGCGTTTCAAGTGGTTTTGACCAGTTCTGGGTGTTCGCTGGTTTTTTCTCACGCGTCCCCGTTCCTTGGCTCATTTTCCCGCTCGGGTTTTCTCGGTTTGTCGCTTTTTCAGGACGTTCTGTCTGGTCGGGCGAGAGCCTCGTGCTTTGTGTTGCCGCTGGTTTTTTTATCTTATTATTATTATTTCTTATCTCACACCACACGTAAGTTGCCCCAGAAGCGGGCCGCCTGGATCACGTGGCTTCCCGGGAGGCGGGGACGTAGCTGGCCTTTTGGCGTTCGCGGGCCTGGCGGAGGCGTGTGGGGCAGCTCTTGTGACCTTGTGTCTTGTTATTGGTCTGGCTACCTTTTCTGTCGATTCCTGAGCGAATTCTGGACGTTTCTGTTTTACTAAAATCGGTCACTTTCATCCATTAGCCTGGAGGTTTGAAAACATCGTATTCTTTCAGTTTTCCTCATTCCGGGGATCGTTAACCTCATTTCCCCCAACCCCTGCCCTCTCCCATTTTTAAAACCAGGTAATCCTGGATCTCACTGGGTCATCAAAGAACCCGTTTCTGATTTTATTGGTCAGTTTTACTTCTTTACGGACTCGTTAACTTTTTAAAATGGAAATTTGAGGCTTTTCATTCCTTTTTTTTGCCGCTTTTTGAATCGAACGGTTTCTGTACTTCATTTACGTCTTCATTTATTTTTTGTTTTTAAGGCCGCGGCTGGCTGTGCTGTCGCGTCCCTCTGCGCCCCCCACGTCCGACGGGAGGCGATTAGGGGGCGGCCGCGCAGCTGCACCCGACTCCCCGGCGGCCGAACCTTCGTTGGCGGAGCTTTGCCCTGTGCGTGTCCAGCACCGCCCCGCAGAGCCCCCGGGGCCCGTGCCGGCTCGTGTTCGGGGCCGTTAGAGGCCGCCCTGAGGTCAGGGTGACTGCCTGAGTGTCACTTAGCCCGGCGCAGGCGTGGATGGGGTTTGCGGCTCACGTGTTCGACTAATCTGACTCTTTCCTTCGAGTCTCCTTCTTTCTGCCGGTTTCATCTGCCGCGTCCAGGGAGGTTGTCGCTTCTGCCAGGTCCGCGCTCTCTGCTGATCCTCCCGGGTGTTTCCTGGGGCGTTTGCCTTCTGCGTTTTATTCGGTGTAATTTGACCTAAAGGTTCAGGACAGTTACCTTCTTTGTGATTTCTGTGTTTTTTCACCCTTAGGAATTGTTCTGCGACTTTTCTGCAATTTAGTGCCTTTTTAACCTTGAATGAAACTTTTACTAATGTTTTCTTCTCACTATTGCTTGTATTTCCATTTTCCTGGTGTATTTTGTCTGCGTGTCCACGTTATCGGGTCCTTTAATTTTAGGTGTCTTTGGTTGAAAACACATCGTCGGATTTAATTTTTCACCCCATCGTGGAGTCTTTTTAAATAAACAAACCTTATTTATGTTTTTGACAAAATAGATTTATTTCGTCTTCTTTCCTAACGAAAAATACCTTACTTTATGTTTTCTCCCTTTTTTCCCCTTTATTTTCTGTCTGTCGGCCTAGGAAGCGTTCCCTTTACTCCCTGAAATCGGGGGGTGTGTGGACAACGTGTTGTTTTCAGTTCTGCTGCTGGTTATATTTATAACTTTTGCTTAAACTGTTTCTCAACCCGTCAGCTTCTGTAGCAGCGCGACTTCCTCTCCGGGGAAGATGAAGAAACGAGCGCGCGCTCTCCTGTTACCTTCCTCCTCTTTCTTCATGGTGCCCCGTCGCCGTGGCAATTCCTCTTCTGGTGGCGGGTTTGGTCGACCGCTGTCCGTTGGAGACCTTTACGTCGTAGTGCACGTAGGTGCGTGATTTCGAGAAATTAATGACGCTTGTTCCAATGAGACCAGAGCGGTTCTGTCCGTGCTTCCGGGTTTGGTGACGGTCGCCAGATTTTCGCATTTTCGTTTATCTGCTTGGGAGTCCCTCGAGGCCTCTTCCGTGTGGCCGCGTCACCCTTCCAGGTGGACGGGTGAGGCCAGTGGTCCCGTGGGGCCAGCGTGCTGAGCAGGGAGGGTGCCGGCTGAGCATCCGTGTGGACACGGCTCCCGCCCGAGAGAAAAGCGTGTTGGTCCCGCCGGGGCCCAGGGCTGTGCGTGTGGTGCGCGTGCGCGCCGGTGTGCGGCTGGCAGGCGGCGGGGGCGGCCGAGGGCTGGTGTCTGAGAGGGCCCGGCCCGGCCAGGCCAGGCCGCCATCAGGGACCGAGTGGTCGTGAGGACCCCGGGCTCGGTCCAGGGCAGCGGACGTCGTCTGGTGGTGAGGACAGGTCTCCGGGCGACCCGCACAGCCTGCAGGGGGGCTCACCGGCGCGGGCGCTGGGGGCCTGTTAGGGAAGATGGTCCCTGGCGGCCGGGAGGCGGCTGGACAAGGGGCCGTGAGGTGGGAGAAGGGGACCCTGAGGCTGGTGGACTCCTGGAGACCCGGCGACGTGCTGGCCACGGTGGGAAACGACGGGGGTCCAGGACGGTGGTGGCCCCTGGGGGCGCTGCGGGGGCAGGGAGGCCGGGCGTGGTGGGACGGGGCGAGCCTGGCGACCGTGGGCCCTGGGCGTCCGGGTGGCCGGCCCAGGTGGAACCAGGACGCTCTGCAGTCAGTCTGCGGAGACGGCCCTGTCGCCCGCGCGGGGGCGGCCTCTCCCTCGGCTCCGCTGCACCTGGCCGTCTGTCAGGTGACGCCACACAGCTCCCGCCGCTGACGGACCGCGGGCCTGGAGTGCTCCCGCTCAGCGCTCCTTCGGCCTCGTCGCCGTTCCCCGGGCCACCGGAGTGGCGGCTCCGTCCTCCTTTCCGAATCCCGACGGCTGCGGGTTTGCCGATGCGGTAACCTGTGACCTGGTCCCCGGTGCCGTTCCCCTTCACACGGCCTCGGTAGTGATGGTGACTTCATCCCCGTTTCTCATTTCTTCTGGCGAACAGGTCGGGGAGGGGAGACGGAAAGCGTTACCTCCGGGGTGGGGGGCGCAGCGAGGCGTCTGCACAGACACTTGGGGACGGAAGAGCGCGTGGCGGGGGGGACGACTGTGGAAGGAAACGAGGGGGCAGGTCTGGACACTGGACACAGCGTCTTCAAGGCCAGGGTCAGCTTCGCAGGAGGAGGGGTTTCGGGAACCTCGTAGGTGAGACGTCCTTAACGTGAAATTGGGGCGCCAGCGCTTCGGCCGAGGGAGCTCGTGACGTGCTGGTGACGAAAGTGGATGAAAACTCGGAGTGAGGCAGAGGGCGAGGGCAGGCTTCGTCCTGGACTCCCAGCCGGGAGGGGCCGGTTCCGCCCGGTCGAAGCCGCACCTGCAGCGCCTGGCGGGTCCCCAGCAGCCGGCATGGGGACGACGACCCGGCCACCGCGGGGCCTGGCGCTGGGAGCACTCCCTTCCTCCCAGCCGTGCGCTCGGGCCGTAGTCTTAAAACGCGTGATTTGATCCCGAGCGGAGTTGAAAGTTCGGAGGAAAAAGGGGCACTTTGCTTCATGGTCCTGGCCAGACAGCGGGACGTGTCACAGGGGAATCCGCGCGCGGGCGGCTCAGCGTTGGCGGGGGAAGCGGGCTGCCTCCCCGAGGGAAACATGTTTGAAAAAGCCGTTTGTGGGTGCTGGGGCGGCCTCAGAGGCCAGCGGTCCGGTCCTCATTCAGGCGGCGATCGGTCCTTTCCACGACGACGGTTTACCCGCCGCCGCCTGCGCGTGCCGCTTCGCGTGCTGAGGGCTTTCAGGGGACGGTGCGATGCCGAAGGGTCCGCCGTGGTTTTAGGCGTCCGAACCCTGCGTGTTTTCGGGTTTCCGCCGTGGCTGTGCGTGCGCGCGCGCGGCGCGTAATGGGCCGCCGTGAGGATTTTGCGTGTGCAGCGCAGGCCCGCGCTGGTGTTCGTGGCGGGTGGACGTTGGCGGGGGGGACACGGGGCGACTTCGTTGCGAGTCCTGGGCCCAGAGTCACTTAACCTTTCAGATTCCGGGCTTCCGGAGGGCGGACGATGGAAACAGAAAGTGAGGTCTCTGTTCCGTCCCGACCTGAAACTTCGTTTTTGCAGACGTTGACGTTTCTGGCCGGGAGACTGAGGGTACCGTGGTCCCCTTTCCCCCGAGCAGCGGCTCTCCCCCTTGGCCAACCGGCAATTCTGTTTAATTTCTTTTTAAACGGGACGGAAGCACGTTCCCCCAGGGCAGCCGTGGAAGCTGCTGTGAGGCCTTGGCTATCCCGGCGTGGCAGGGAACAGAGCGTAGCTGCCAACGGCGAGGCCCTCCGCCGTCCGCACGGCACTCGCATTCACAGGCCTCGCGGCGGCCTGTTTTAACAACCCTCTTCCACGGAGGCACAGCGGGTCTGCTTTTCCTAGGGACGTGTTAGAAACCCCAGCACAGCAGGCCCTTGATAACCGTGACTTTGGGTGGGATTCCGCGCTGCTGGCTGCAGCCCAGCCCTGCGCCTCGGCCGCCGGATCCACGTTTTGCGGGCAGGAGGGCCGGCGTGGAGGCCAGCGCACCCTGCCCTGCCGACGCCGGTTATTTACGTCCAGGCGCTGAACGCGGACGCGCTGCACCTTCCCTAAAAGAGAAGGAAAACTGAGAATGAACTTTAAACGCCCCGAAACCGGGGTGGAGTCGGGGCGCCCGCAGGCCGGGGCCCGCTGCAGGGCACGGATGGCCCTGGGTGTGTGTGAGCCACGGGCGTGGTCCCCAGACAGTGCGGGAGGGACGGGGCCGCCCGTCCCCAGCCACCCCAGCCGAGGCTCCACGACGGGACGGTCACTTCGTGGCCCGGTGTGCCTTCGGCCCCTGAGCCTGGACGTGGACAGGTGACCTGTGGGTGCGTCCCCACCTGTCCGTCTTCATCCCATAAACGCCCATGTTGTTGCGCTGAGAAGGCAGGATTCCGTGCGCTGCTCACGGCTCGGGGTGCGTGGCTGTTTTATTCCAGGTTTAAAAGATGTTTACAGGCGTCAGCTGACTGCTTCGCGTGCGCCCCGGGCCCCGCGGTCCGCGTGGACGTTCAGAGGGCGCAGGCTGCGGCGCGGGTCCGCGGTGGAGAAGGACAGGCCGCCCCAGGGCGTGGCAGGCCGGGCGGTCAGCGCCCGAGCAGGCAGGCAGGGAGGCGCCACCGCGGGTCTCCCCTGGCAGCGGGTCCGTGGCCGGCGCTGGCCGCCCGCCCAGGTGAGAGCTGCCGCCGTGAGGAGCCCACGCGGCTGTCTCCGCCGCCGAGTCTGCGCCGTGGCCCAGGGCTCCCGCCCGTCCCTCTGGCCGGCACTCGGGCGAGACGCCACCTGTCCGGGCCGCAGGGGCCGGCTCCGGTGCTGACGGTGCTGCGTGTGGGGCCCTCGGGGGGCTTCCCTTTACCCCGAAAACCTCGCCTTGGCCCCGGAAGCAGCTCGCGCGTTTGCACCTGTCGCTTTTTCTAAACGCAGTTGGCCGACTTCTAAGACGTGGTGCCTTGGGTGGCGCATCCTTGCTGGCCTCAGCCCCGGGCTGGGGCGCTCCGTTCCTCGTCTGGGAGCGGCCGCGCGAAGGGCACGGTCGGGGGCCTGGTTCCTCGCTCCCAGGTTCGCGAGACCTGGCGTGCCGGCTCTCCTCTCCCCTCGGGCTGGGGTCCCACGTGGTAGATAGGGGTCCCGTCACGGGTCCCAGGACTTTGCCCGTCTCCTCGCCGTGCGCTGGAGCGCAGGGGCGCACGGCCCCGGTGAACAGATCGCGGACGTTTGCTGCAAGTGGGGGTGGCAGATGACTCCCCCGAACCGCCCCGTAGGGCCCCGTTACGTAGGGCCCCTCGGGGCCTCAGACGGTGTGGCCCGGGTTCCCGGTGGAGGGGAGGCCGCGGGTGGCCTCGTCCGCTCCCCCGCGTGCCGCACAGCTGGCCCCGTGTGCCGTGGCCCGGAGAGCTGGGGCGGCCGGGGGGCCCTGTCCCGCGCGTCCGGGCGGGGGCGGCCGGCGTCCCCTGGAAACGGTCCTCTGCCTGGCCCCGTGGCCGTGGTCACCACGAGCGAGCTCGGCGGGTGTGAAATCGATTCCTGCCCCTCCGCTGCCTCCGGGAGGCAGAGCGCCGAGTCATCCGCGTAGGGCAGGGCGACGGCGTCACGGGGTCCGTCGCTGGGGACGAGTCTGTCGCCCCCTCGCTGTGGCGTGCCCTCCGTCTTGGGAGGAGCTGAGACTCGGGAGACGCGGGAGCTGCTAACCTGCGCCCCTGGGCTCGTCAGAGGGGGAAGCGGGGTCCATCGGTTTTGCCCCATTTTTGTCAGTTGCCAGCTGGGGTCGGGGTCGGTCACCAGCTCCCCGAAACCTCGCCTCGTGCCGCGGATGTGGGCCTGGGCTCGCCGGTGGGCACGGCCGCCGGCCCGCGCTGCGGTCACGCTTCGGCCTGGTGCTGTTTCGAGGTCAGAGCCCAGCCCTTCAGCGGCGGTCACACGTGCCTGGTGACCCCTGGTAGGCCGGCTCTGTCGGCGTTGGGGGGGGGGGAGCGCCGCCCGCCGCCTAACCTCGGACTGCGGGCCCACGGCCGTCCAGCACCTCCCCTCCGGAGAGGGTGTCCGGTGTCCGGTGCAGTGTCCAGTCCCGCACGGTGTCCCGTTGCCTCGGGAAGCCTGGCTGCCCGCTCAGTGTTGTCATCCGGGCCTCAGGGCGGAAGGCGGCCCGGGGCGGTGACGGTGACAGGGCCGTGTGGGGCGTCCTGCCGGCGTCACTTGGCGCCAGGTGGGAGCTGGAGCGAGCTGAGGGAGGGTGAAAGGTCGTTCTGCCGGGCGTGTCCCCAAGGCCGTGGGACAGGGGGGCGCAGATGGGCTGCCCTTTCCGGTGGGGTGCCAGCTCGACCTGCAGGCCCCGGCTCAGCTGGTCAGGGGAGGACGTGTGCGCGTTGGTGGCGGCGAAGGCCCCTGTGCCTGGACGGAAGGACGGACGGGCGGGCGGACGGACAGCTGTTCTCAGACGGGACGAGGACGCCGCTCGGCGCTGACAAAGCCCCACGGGGCTGCAGTCCAGGCGATGCCTGTGCGGACCAGCTGACCCCAGAGGTCCTGTCCTAGGACCCGGGGCGCGGGCGGGGCCTGGCGCGTGGGCCACCCAGGGAGCGGGCCCCGGGCCCTTCGGAAGCCGGCGCCCGCGGGACGTGGGCGCCATCGGGGTGCTGGCGCCCTGCTCTGAGTGAAGGGGTGTCTGGGGCCCGAGTGCGGCGTCACGCGGTGTGCCTGGGCGTCATCCTCTCCCTCCGTGCTCTCGGGCACGACTCTTTCTCCCCTCGCTGGTGGGGACCCCTGGACTGTTCCCCAAAAGGCAGAGGAGAAGAGAGCCTGTCGGACGGTGTGAGCCGCCGTCTGCTTCCGGCGGTTTTGGGTGGGGGCTGGGGAGCGGGCCGGCGAGTGTGTCGCGGCGAGTGCTGCCGTCCGGGGACGCGGAGTGACACGCGGCGCGTTTCAGTCAGGCTGTGTTTTGCAGTCACCGGGTGGACCTTCCGAAAAGTCGCGTCCCGTGGTCCCGGGGGCGCCTCGTAGTCGGAGAACAGTGAGTCTCCGCACGCGGCTGTCGCTTCCGCTGCCGGGCGGTTCCGCACGTCAGAAGTTTCCTGTGTCACCGGACGCGGGGCTTCGTGCTCGGCGAACGCCTGGAGGCCGCTTCGCAGCGGGGCCTTCTCCCTGGCCGTCCTCCACGTCGGCTTTAAAAACAGAAACGCGCGCCGCCTGTCTCCCCGGGGTCCCCGCCCTCGGCGCTCCTGCAGCACCGCAGCCTGAGCTCGGAGCCCCGGCTGCGGGCGGCAGGGAGAGTCAGACCGAAAACCCACCGCTCGGTGGCTCGCGGGATGAGTGGCTGTGGTTTCCTCTGTGTTTTGCGAACCCGAGCGGCCCCTTGGTGACGGAGCCGCCCGTCTGGGGGAGATGCCGTTTAAGCCTCTGGAAATTGGGTCTCTGAACGGGAGAGTCGACAGGTCATCGGCCGCCCCCGGGGGCCGGCGACCACCTCCCGCCTTCCTTCCCCGGGATCGGGGCCCCCCCAGGACACTCGTCCGCATGAAGTCGGGGCAAACCCTGGCTCCTGTTGGTTTCTTTCAGTTTGGGTAGTCCGCTCTTAGGACGGTAAACCGAAAACCCCACTCTTGGGCACGGGGCCGCGGAAATGGTGACGAACGGGTAGCCCTGCCGCGTCCGTTTTGGAGCGCGGGAGGAAAACGCGCCCAGGGACCCCTTTCTCCCGAGAGGAGCAACCCGCTTGGCCCCCGGGGGGCTGCAGGCCGGGCGTTCCCAGGCTGCGGGGCCGGTGGCGGGGGCAGGGAGAAGCCCGCGCCCTGCCGTTGGTTGCACCCGCCGACCGTGACCGGTGGTTGTCCTGTGCGGGGCCGCGTTTTCTTCGTTTCCCCATGAAGTCGGACCCCACGACCAGCTTGCGTGTTTGAGTAGCAGGACGTGGGGCAGCGTCTGCGATCGAGGTCACGTACGGACCTTTTGAAACCGTGGCGGCGCCTCTTCCTCGCTGTCAGCACAGGGGCGCGCCCCTGTTCGTCCCTGGTGTCAGAGGCGAAGGTGGCCCCCTCGCCCCCCTTCCTTCCCCCTGCACCGGGAACTTTTTGCCTTTTTGACAGATTCTGGTAAAACAGCTTCACAAAAGGCAGCCAGGGTGGTGGCGGTCAATAGGGCGCCGGCCCTGCGGCTGCGGGCAGGCCCGGGGCGAGGGGCCGCTCAGTGGGCGGGGGCTTGCGCGTCCAGCCTCCTCGGGGACAGGGAGGGGCGCGGTTCCGCCTGGGGACGCCCGGGCTGGCACTTGCTTCGGTGGCTTTGGCGCTGTTCGCTGACCTACAGGAGATCCCCGACGGCGGGGCCTGGTCACCGTCCGGGTGGCGGTGTGTTCGCGTCACCTCGTGTTCTGCGTCAGGCTGACCTCTAAAGGAGGGTTTGGCAGGAGCGTGGGGGGAGCACGTCGGTCTCCGGCCGCTGCGCGTGGGGCCTGCTGGAGGCAGCGCGGGGCCGGGCTGCGTCCCCCTCCCTCCGTGGGGGAGGTGGGTGGCGTTTCTGTGCACGCGGCCGGCTCTGGTCGCCTCGCTCCTTGTCAGATGGGAGCGCGGTCCTCATAATGGATTATTGATTGGTCCAGCGAGCCGGCCCCGAGGCCTTGCCATCGGCAGTCCCGACTCCCCGCCGTGAATGGGGCGCTTCATGGAGCCCCCCGGCCCGGTCTGGGGGCTGTGGGCCCGGATTGTTGCTCCCCGGCGGGCCGGGGAGCGGGGACAGGAGCTCGGCGGTGTCCTGAGCCTTCTCCGCCTGGGGGGAGAATAGGCCTGTTGTCCGGGAGCCCGTCCTCGGCAGCCCGCGGCCGAGTGGACGTCAATGATGGATTTAGTTCTGCGCATAAAGCTGCAGTGTGACCGGGAGAGCCCGCCCCATTGTCTGCGGGGAACAGGCGCCCAGTGACGGGCCCGGCACCCGCGGGCCGGGCGGCTGGCCACGGAGGCCCCGCAGGGCTCCGCCGGGCCGAGCCGGCTTCTCTCTCCTTCTGGGACTTGCCCTTTGCAGCCTCCTGGGACTTGCCCTTTGCAGCCTCCTGTCCGGGTCCCGAGGGTCCTGTCTGCCGCGAGCGGTTTCCTTCCTAGGGGCATCCTCGCTGCCTTCCCGATGGCCCACGCGTCTCGGATTCGCCCGTGACCAGCTCTCGGGCCCCGGCCCTCTCCCCCGAGGGTGACCGAGGGAGGAGAGGTGACCCCAGGGCGGGCATCGGGGAACCGAAGGTCTTTCTTAGTGTCGTGATGTGGTTGATCAAGGGGCTGGAACGGACACGCGCCCCGCGGGAGAGCCGGGTGGCCGTCCCCGCACGGACACGTGGCTCGGTGCAGGGAGCGCCACCCCGGCCTCCCTCGCCCCGGGGGGACTTCTGGCTTTGTTGGGAGGACCCCTCTGTTAGCGTCGTTTGAAATTTAGCCCCCGGGAGTGAGTCACCCTTGGTGCTCGGCCCACACCGTCCGATTACCCCCAGACCCACCGGGCTGCCCGGGGAGACCGAGCCGCGCCTCCCCAGTGCAGGTCGTCCCTGCCCTTCCAGAAACTTCCACCTGCCCTGCCGGCGCACGGCCAGCACGCTGTTCCCACGGTGCGTTCCCACGGTGCTTCCCTCTGACTTCCAGGCCTCGTGACGCTGAGCCGTCTCCTAGTCGCAGTCGTTGCGAGGCCCCCAGACGTCGCCCACGCCCCGTGGGCCTCGGGTGGCGACGACCCGCTGGTTCGCGGTGACCTCGCGTGGGCTCTGGCCTCAGGCTGGGAGGAGCCGCCCATTTGCAGACCCTGTGGCCGTGGCGAGGGCGTCGCCCCTGCAGGCGGTGTCGGGGGTCCCGGCTCTGCCCCTCCCGAGTGCGGGGCCGGGGCCCATCCCCACCGCAGTGCGTCTCCGTGACACGTCGGGAAGCGGCTCCTCCGCGCCGTGAAGGTCAAGGACGGGGTCCTCCCGGGGTCCCCGCTTTCAGAACCGATTTGTCCGTCGCGGCACCTGCCCCCGCAGGTTGGATTCATCCCGCAGTCGGCGGGCGTGGGCGGCCTCGGGGGCGTCTCCTCTCTTCGCCGGTGCAGGTGGAGGGGCTCACGCGGGGCCGTGACCTTGCGCTTGTGTTCAGACCCGGTACTTTCTGGGTCCGTGTCAGTTCGCTTTTCTGAAGTTTAGTTTCGTGTTTTCGTGAAAATAAAGCATCAGCCGCGTGTTGTGTTTTCGTAACTTGTCTTCTGCTTCCTTAAACCCCTTTTCATCTCCATCGTGATGCATTTTATGATATAAACGTGCACTTTCAATTAACGGTTTATTTTTCATTTTTTATAAATGATTAAATCTCCAAACTTTAAAAATAAAACGTTTGGACGATCACATAAGGCCACGTTAGAGGAAGAGTCCCGAACGGTTCATTCTCTCCCCAGAAACCCAGCGAGGCATCCGTTGAGAAATCCGCTTTAAAACCCTGACCGCCCGTTTTTATGCCGAAACAATCAGATCGCAGTCTCGTCTGGCCGCTCCCCAGCCCCAGCCTTGGGGCACGTTAGTGGCACAGAAACAGCAGAACTGGGAGCCATTGTGGGCGAAGCGCGTGTCCCGCGGGGCCGTCCCCGGGCGACGTGGGGCCCGTGTCCGCGAGAGACGCGCTCGGCCTCTGCTCCCCCCCACCCCGAGTGTGCGGACGGACTCGCCTCAGGCCCCCCGGTTTGGCAAGGCTCGTCGTCCTCAGTCGCTGGGTTTGGGGACGCCCAGCGCGCTACCTGCGAGGGGAGAGGCCGCTCGGCGCCGCCCGGCATTCGGCCGGAGCCCGGGGGTGCGACACGTCCACGTGGTGGTGTCGGGGTGCGCGCTGCTCGCTGCCAGGGACCGGGGTGCGTGGGGAGAAACCCCCTGAGACCCTCCCGGCTCTTCTGAAGGCCAGCACGGCCGTCGTGCCGGGAGGGCGGTGACGTCCCACAGCCCTCTCCTGGGGACGGCTGCCCGGGCGCGTTTTCGGGTTCGAAGTTCGATGACCACGTCCTCGTTCTCCTCGGGAGAGAAGGGGGGACCGTCCTAAACCACAGCCCGCGCCAGCCGCCCAAGAGAAAGGCCACTGGGCCTGTGGGTCCGGCCGTGCCCGACTTCCTCTGCGGGGCGCGGGGGCCTCCTCGTGCGCCTGGGGGCGTCGGGAAGGCGGCTCCGAGGGGGCAGCTCCCACGGGAGCCCGCTCCGTCCCTGGCTCCCCCCACACAGCCGTGTTTCGGGCGGGGCCGGGCGCTGCCGTGGCAGCCCTGTCCCCGTTTCTGTTTGTGCGTCTCTCCCTTCGGGTCCGTTGAAAACGCACCCACGCGGGTCCCCCGGGGTCTCCCCAGGGCTCGTTTTGAGGGCGGGAGTGGGCGGAGGAGGGGGAGCCGCCGGGTGCTCCTGCAGGGGCGGGGGGCCTGCTGGCCGCCTGAGCAGCCAGGGAAACGGAAACCGCGTCCTCCGGTCTGCGGGCTCTCGAAGGACCGCGTCCGGGGGCGTCCGTCCTGGGAAGCAGACGCCGGCGCGTCAGGGCCGCCGTGAGGGCCCGTGGACGCTCGGCCGCGGGCGGCTGGGGCCCTCGCAAACGCGGGAAGACCCCCGGCCCCCAGGGGAGAAGGGGCAGGCGCTGTCGCTGTGGGGCTCGCGGCGGGCCCGGTGCTGCCGCAGTCACGTCCACCGCTCCCCGTCACGGGGCCTGCGTCCCGGAGGGCCGGGCGCGGCTGCTCACGCTGTTCCCTGCGCCTGAGGCGTCCGCGTGGCGCCCAGTGGGCTGGGCAGGAGGTGCCGCAGGGGCTCTGGTGACCCACGGGACCTGGCAGATGAGAGGCCCCGTGTGGGGGACGCCCCCGAAAGCCTGCCGTCGGGCCGACGGGGACCAGGGCTCCTCGGGTCACGCTGCACCCGGGACCTGCCGCACCGCGAGGTCACGGAGGCGGGTCTCCTTGCTCCGGCCCTGGCGCTGCCGCCTGGCTCTGAGCCCCCGGAACTGGAGGACCGTGCGACGCGTCACATCCGCGAACCGACCTGGAGGTCCGGTGGCGTCGGACGAGACTTCGTGCCAGCGCGTCCGGTTTTCAGTTGTTTCTCGTCCCGTTGTTTCTGGATGGTTCCTTAGGTTTTCGTGCCCGGAGCAGGTCACTGAGTTGCGTGTGAAGCGGCGTGTCCTGTCCGCACCCGTGCAGATGGGGTCACCCAGCATTCGGGGGGCTGGAGTAAGCCCTGGGCCAGGAGGGGGGCGTGCGGGTCGTTTGCCTTAGAAAATCACCCTCAGTGGAACGAAGCCGCCCGAACCGTGTGCCCGGACGGAGACCAGAGCCGCCTGGACGAACGAGGAGCCGAAGCTGCCCCGGGGGTGTGCGGGTTGCCCTCCCTCCTCGTCTCTCCCGCTCCGGGGCCGGCTCTCCGGGGTGCAGGCCGTCGGGTCGCTGGTCTGGGGCTCCGTCTCCCGGCGGGACGGTCGCCTGCCGCGCTGTCCCGGCCCTGTTGCAGGGTCCCACGCGCCCCCGGGTCCCTCCTCCCGTCGTCGACGTCCTGTGTCTGCTTCAGCGGCGGCGCGGCGGGGTGGCCCCCCCGGAGTGAGCAGGACCCGCCGCCCGGGCTCTTCCGGAGGGCACCTCGGGGGTCGCACAGAAAACGTCCGGGTCAGGGCGGAAGCCGCAGCCGTAAGCGGGAGTTCCCCGCGTGTGACTGAGAACACGGGCCCTTCCCGCGCGCGAGAGCTTTGCTAAAGGAAACCTGCCCGTCCGGGGGCCGCTGCGTGCGGCGTGAGCCTGGGGACCCCCGAGGCCGTGACGCGACCACGTCCGCCGCGTGCCAGGCTGGCGGCGGGGCGCGCCCTGGTCGGACCCGAAGTCAGCGCTGCCCTGGAGGGCGCCGGTCGCAGACGCCGTCCTCGCGGGCTCGGCGTTTGGTTTGTGACGTTCTCCTCGCGGCTCGGCGGGGGTCCTCGTTCTGATGGCGGCACGTGGCCGCCTTCGGTGTGCGTCGGGCCCACGTGGCGGTTTGCAGGCGTTCGGCCGGCTCGCCTGCTGCGTGCCGGGTGCCGCCGGGGCGCCCCGGGGTGCAGTTGGCGCGGGCCTGGGCACGACGGGGTGCCAGACGTGCCCCCGAGCCTGTGGCAGCGGCTCTGCTCGCGTCCTGTCCCCTCCGCGGTTTCCGGAGGGCAGACGGGCACGGGGCGGCCGTGAGGGTCAGTGGCGCCTCCTGTCACAGGGCGAGGCAGACCCGGCCTCCCCGGGCAGGAAAGGCGCCTGGGAGCCGGACCTGTGGCCAGGCGGGGAGGCTGCCTGACCTCCTGGGGTCGTCAGGGAGTCCTTCACCCAGGACGCGGCCCTCTGGCCGGCGTTCCGGGCGGGAGGGGGCGTTCACGTGGGAACCCGTCCCTAAGCTCTCGTGTCTTCTCGTTCCAGGTGCTCGCCGCCGTCCCCACGCGGTGCCGCGAGGACGAGCGTGGCCGGTGGCCGCCGTGCTCCGCGGCCGGGAAGCCGGAGGCTGCTCCGGACATGGAGAGATAGGCCTGGTCCCGCGGCCCGCCTGACCGCCCGCCGTGCCCCGGCCGGGCCAGCGCGTCCGCCATGGAGCGCAACCGCGACGCGGAGCTGGAGCTGAGGCGGGGCCCCAGCCCCCCCAGGGCGGCCCGGAGCCCCGAGGCGGACGGGGACAAGGCCGCGAGCCACAGCTGCTGCATCTGCGGCAAGAGCTTCCCCTTCCAGAGCTCGCTGTCGCAGCACATGCGCAAGCACACGGGCCAGAAGCCCTACCAGTGCCCCTACTGCGGCCACAGGGCGTCCCAGAAGGGCAGCCTCAAGGTGCACATCCGCAGCCACCGCACCGGGACCCTGGCGCAGGGCCCCGAGCCCGAGGCCGGCGAGGCGCGCGTGTCCGAGGGCCTGGGCGGCTGCACCAGCCCCACGAAGAGCACCTCGGCCTGCAACCGCATCCTGAACGGCGTGGCGCAGGGCGACAGCGGCAAGATCCTGCTGAGGAGCAGCCGGAAGGAGGCGGAGGCGCCGGCGGGCGCCGCGCTGGCCCAGTGCTCCCTCTGCAGGAGCCGGTTCCAGCGCCGGGCCGACCTGGAGCGCCACGTGCACCAGGCGCACAAGACCTTCCGCTGCCGGCTGTGCAGCTTCGTGACGCTGCGGGAGGAGTCCCTGCTGAGCCACATCGGGAAGGACCACGTCACGGCGCAGGTGCCCCGCGGCGAGGCCTGCGCGGAGGGCGGCAAGGCCGAGCTGCCGCCCGGCGAGTTCCCGTGCGAGGTGTGCGGCCAGGCCTTCAGCCAGACGTGGTTCCTGAAGGCGCACATGAAGAAGCACCGCGGCTCCTTCGACCACGGCTGCCACATCTGCGGCCGGAGGTTCAAAGAGCCCTGGTTCCTGAAGAACCACATGAAGGCGCACGGCCCCAGGGCGGGCGGCAGGAACAGGCCCCGCAGCGAGCTGGAGCCCGTGGCCACCATCAACGACGTGGTGCAGGAGGAGGCCATCGTGGCCGGCCTGGCCCTCTACGAAGTCTGCGCCAAGTGCGGGAACCTCTTCACGAACCTGGACAGCTTGAACGCGCACAACGCCGTGCACCGCCGGGGCGAGGCGGGCCGCACGCGGGCCCTGGCCGGGGAGGACGGGCCGCCGGGCGCCCCCGCCTCGCAGCAGCTCTTCCTCCGGTGCCTGGACCTGCGGCCCGCCGGGGCCGGCGCAGCCGCCCTCGGACAGGCCGGGCAGCGCGTGGCCGAGCTGGACCCGGTCAACAGCTACCAGGCCTGGCAGCTGGCCACCAGGGGCAAGGTGGCCGAGCCCGCCGAGTACCTCAAGTACGGGGCGTGGGACGAGGCGCTGGCCGGGGACGTGGCCTTCGACAGGGAGCGGCGGGAGTACATCCTGGTCAGCCAGGAGAAGCGCAAGCGCGAGCTGGAGCCGGGCGCGCAGGGCCCCCCGCGCAAGAGGGCGGGCGCGCCCGGGGACCCCGCGCCCGGGTTCGCGGACGCCCGGCCCGCCGCCCGCCCCGGCCGCCGCACGGCCGCGCCCGCCGGCCAGGGCAAGTCGTCCGAGTGCTTCGAGTGCGGCAAGATCTTCCGCACCTACCACCAGATGGTGCTGCACTCGCGCGTGCACCGCCGTGCGCGCCGCGACAGGGACGGCCCCGGCGAGCGCACGTCCCGCGCCCGCTGCGGCTCGCTCAGCGAGGGCGACTCGGCCTCGCAGCCCAGCAGCCCCGGCTCCGCCTGCGCCACTGCCGACTCCCCGGGCTCCCGCCTGGCTGAGGACGCCGCCGGCGAGAGCGGAGAGGAGGGCGCGGCCGACCACGCACCAGGTGAGCGCACGCAGCCCGCCCGCAGCGGGCGGTCAGCCCCGCTGGTCCTGGTGCCCGTGCCCAGGTGGTCTGAGCCCAGGGAGCCTTGCACCAGGGGGCCTGGGTGTTCCTGGCTCAGGTAGCCTCGTGCCCAGGTAGCTCTACGCACGCGCAGGTGGCCCCGAGCCCAGGTATGCCATGCGCAGGTGGCCCCGTGCCCAGGTAGCCCTGAGCCCGTGGCCCAGGCCCCGAATGCCCTCAGCCAGGCGGCTAGGCCCAGGCGGGCCCGGCTCAGCGATCGGCACCCGGGCAGCGCCTGCCACGGTGCTTCTGAGCTGAGGAGGACCAGGCCCCAGAGCCTTGCAGCAGGGGGTCCAGGTGCCCAGGCCCGGGCCCCCGGTAAGCCGTGCCCAGGGCCTCAGGGCTCGGATGGCCCTGCACCCGGTGGCTCAGTGCCCCGCACCCCACGCAGGGACCCCTTTCCCGGGTCGTCCGGGCTCAGGTAGGTCTGCACCCCGGGGACCCTGGACTCGGGCTGGTGGCCGCAGACACGGGTGCCTGTCGCCTCCGCTGGGCTGCTTTCTGCCATCTGCCCCCCGCGTCGGTCCGTGTGAACGTCTGACCCGCTGCGTTCGTCCCTCTGGGTGACACTCGTCTGAGGCAGCGGGGGTCGACCCCTCGCCGTCCCAGGCTGGCGTGGGTCTCGCGCGCTCGCCGTGCGGCACAGACGTGCGCACGCCCGCCCCTGCCCCGGCCCCGCCCTGCCCGGGTGCCAGGCAGCCAGGCGGACGCGGCCCTTCCCGCCCCAGCTCCGGTTTAATTAATCTCCCCGGGTTCGGGGCGCCCGGGGCTTTAGAGACGGGTTTGGAGCCGGCTAATTGGCGCAGGTTCCTTTCCAGTAGCAGCGGAGTAAACACTCGCAGGCCTCGTTTCCCTGCTTTTCACACGTTGTAAACGTTTTCGATGCTTTCCCCTCGCTTTCTGCTTTGGGGGGTCCTTGCAAGTTGCAGGGCTCGTAAGTGTCTCCACTTAGCGGGCGCCTTTTCCTCTCTCCTCGAGCCGGGCAGGACGGCGCCTCCGGCGGGCGTCAGTGCGAAACCCGCCGTGCAGGACGCGGTCCCCGTTGGGAGGGGGGGCACCCTGTTCTCGGGAAACGCGCCGCCTGTCCCGTCAGCCTTCGGCGACCCTTCTGGCCGGCGTACCCGGGTGCCACCCCGGGCGGCGTCTTAATGCTCGGTTTTCTCCTGAATCGGGTTTTGCAGCTAGAGGTTTGGCTCGGTCCTGTCCCCTAGGCAACGACGACTTTTTAGGGCGCGTCGGGTAAAACGTTAGGGCTTTCTCTGTTCGTCACTTTGAAGACGAGTGTTTCTAACACCTGGAAAGCTCGGGGGCCGGCCCCCTCGACCGTGAGGCGGCCCGGGGACTCATCCCGAGCGAGTTCAGCTCCTGCAGCCGGGTGTGCGAAGGTCGCGTACTTCCGTGGTTGGAATTTACGTCCTCAGGGTCGCCGAGTCGTAGGGGTGGTCGTCTGCGTGACGTGAGCACGCGTGGTTCCTGCTGCACGACGGGCTCCGGGGCGTCTGCGTCTCCGAGATGACTCCGGGTAGCTGCGTTTCGCACGTCGGCGACAGAATGAGCAGAAAACCGTCACTTAGCGGGAAACTGGAAAGGGATTTAGGGCGCGGCAGTGGCACGTGGCGTTGGACCCGTCCGCACGGGTCGTTTTCGAAACCCCGGGGGGCGGGGCAGCATCTTTCCTCCCAAACACCAGCTTGCCAGCGTAGCCGCCTTCGGGGTCTCGCGGAGCATGAAGCTGCTGCCTCGTGATGTGCCGTGAGGAGGGACGCGCGGTTGGGTTTGACCCTCGCGGGACGCCCTCGTGGCGGGGCTCGGCCAACGAAGCAGCTCGTGGGGAAGGGCCGACGAGCGTCCGGATCCTCCTTCACGATCTGGGCCTTTCTTTCCTTAAAAAACGCACGAAACTCCGGAAAACGCTCCCCGGCCCGTTCCTCAGAGGTCACTGTGACCTTCGTGCATTTAGGTGACTCTGGGCTCCCTTAACCTTCGAGGGGTGACCGGGGAACGTAGAGCAGACACGTAGGGTCCGCGGGACAGGAGACGCCCGTCGCCCACGCAGCCTGCAGCCGGCGGTCGCGGTCGCAAAGCACGGTGGACGCCGGGCGTCCGACGTTCGAGACCTTTCCGGTTCGTCCCTTTGTTCCCCACTTTGCCCAGAGATCTTCCGACCCCGAGAAAGGATTTGGACGTTGCTCCTGCCCCGGGAGACAGCGCGTCCTCCCCTCAGGGAGAGACACGTCTCTAGCGAGAGCGTCTTCCCCTTCGGCGCGTCCCCGAGTCGTCCGCGGAGAGCTCCGGTCGTCGCGCAGCCCGTCCCCGCGCCAGGCTGGGCCCGGCAGCCGTCCTGCTGAGGGTCGTGGGGGTCAGGGTTGTGAGTGAACTTGGCCGTTTAAGACGTGTGACCGAGCCCGATCGTGACCCTGCGATGAGAAGGCGAGCGGGCGGGGGCGGGGGTGCACGTCCCAGTTCACGCCAAGGTCGTCCCCTCCCTCAGGGCGGAGGCGCGAGTGGGCGAGGGAGCGACCGCCGTCTCCACACGCAGAGCGGAGGCGGGGCCCGTGGAGGTCACCACCGGGGTCGGGCGAACGTGGCCTCACACGTGAGCCGGCGGGCGGCCCGGGGGAGGTGGGGGACGCCGAGCCCGGGTGGAGGGGGCGGCGTGGGACGTGCCTTCCCACAGCCCGGCCTGGCCGGGGCTGCCGCAGCCGTTGGACCCGCCTTAGTGTAGCATCCCCCCCCCCCCGCCCCGACACACACACTGTTGTCCCGGGGTTTTCTTCCTGCCCTGGCGCCCCGCGCGGGTCCGGGCCCTCGCTGCTGTGACAGACGCCGCGGACGTCGGGGGCCGGCACGCTCTCGACGCTGGACTCTGGGGGCAAAGATAGAGTCAGAATCAGAGGAAGCGGAGAGGTGCCTCGCCCGTCCCCCCGTGTTATCGGCGGGGAGACTGAGGCACGGGGAGGCCTCGTATCCCGTGCGGAGCCGACCGGGCCGTTTATTCCCGAAGCGCGGCTGGTGGAGGGCGCGTGAGCGTGGGAGCCTGGACTGCGGTCCCTTCTCTGCCCTGAGTAGCCGCGACGTCAGTGAGTTCTTCAGCCCGAGTGGCCCGTTGCCATGGTTACGGCGATGCCCCCCCCCCCCGAAAGGCGTTGTCCTTAATGTGTGCCCGCGTGCGCCTGGCGTGTCCCGGGCGTCCTGTACACACGCGCCTTGTTGGCGCCACAGCTGGAAGCGTGACGGGCCCACGGGGTCCAGGTCCCGGCCCAGGAAACCGTTCCCGTCCTGGCGTCGCTGAGGGGCAGAGGCGCGTGGGCACGGGATGCCAGGCCCCGCCCAGGGTCCTGATCCCCAGGCTGCGTGCGGGCTGCGCTGCGGCCGTGACGGGGCGGAGGCGGCCGTGTCGGGGCGGAGGCGGCCGTGACGGGGCGGAGGCGGCCGTGACGGGGCGGAGGCGGCCGTGACGGGGCGGAGGCGGCCGTGACGGGGCGGAGGCGGCCTCCGGGTGCTGGCGGCTGGGTTCAGCCCGGCGTGTCGGATCGGAGCGTCACTCGCGCTCTAGCGTGGAGCGACGACTCCGGCCGCGGACACACTGCACCCCGACTTCACCGTGGTTCCTCCCTCCACCTGACGACGCCGCCAGCCGGGTGTAGAAACGTGCCGTTGGAGGTGGTGATTCGTGTTCGAGGCCTCGGCCATCCTCTCGGAAGCTGCACGAGACCGGAGCCCCGCCGGGAAGGGCAGCTTCCTCCAGCCGCGTCCCCAGCGCGGCGCCCACCGCGGCCCACGCGTCAGCTCCGCGGGCGAGGCCCACCAGCGTCGACCGGTCCGGTCTCCAGCCTGCCCTGTCGATCGCGAACCCCCGCGTGTCGCCGCTGCTTTCTAAAACGCGGTCGCTGCGCGGGTCGCCAGCCGGGCTGCACAGATGACTTCGGTGTGAGGCGGGAGCTTGGCGGTGGCGGGCGGCAGGGAGCGTGTTCATTTTTAAGTCAACGTGACTGTTTTTCCCAAGACGACGACGTCAGGCGTGGGGCAGGGCCGTGGAGGTCGAACCGGGGCGCCAACCCCGCGAGCCCCCTGACGGAAAGCGCGGCGCCGGCCGCAGCCTCGGCGCAGGCACGCGCGTCGCTGCAGGTGACTTGCGGAGTCCCCGGGCTTCGGGGGGACGCACGGAGCTGCCAGGTCCCGGAGCGGAAACCCGGGGAGCGGAACGTGCCGGTTCCGGCCGGGTTGTGCCGAGCCGAGGAGCGGTCTCTCGCCGTTTCCACGGTGACGGCCGCACACCGCGGGGGCTGGGGACCGGGGGCCGGTCAGAGGCGGTGGCAGAGGCGGCCTCGCTTGGGCAGGGCTGCCGGGCGGGCGGGCAGCGCGGCCGACGCCAGGTTCTCCGGGGCTTGTTAAACGTCCGGTTTCTTTTCCGCTCGGGGTCAGAATTTCCAGATTTTTCCTTCTCGAGTTAAAGGCCTTTTCTTTGAAGATCTGACTTGGTTTTTGTGCGGGGCGGGGTGGGGGGGGGCGGTGTTTTCGGAGCCCTGCCAGCCGGCGGCCGTGGGTCGCCCTGGGGCCGCCGCCGCCCGGGGTGTCGCTGGCGCCGCGCCGCGGCCGGAGCTCGCCGGGGTTCACGTCAGACGCACGAGGAAACGGAGCGTTTGAGACGGTGTCATGTGGCCTCGGGAGCTTCTACGAGCGACGCAGGACTTGGCTGACAGCAGCAGCCCCGTGAGAGGAGCCGGGGTCGGTCTGTCTGTGTTCGGGATGGTGAAGTCAGCGCGGTTTTCTCTGACTGAAGCCTCCGCGGCAGCACAGTGCGCCACGTCGGAAAGGAAAGGGGGAAAAGGCCTCCGCTCCGTCCTGCTTCCCGGCCTCGGGTCCTGCTCCTGCGCAGGTGTCGTACGGAAGCCTCCACGGGGACAGGTGCGTCGCTGGCCGGTAAGCACCCGGGCCGCGGCGGAGCCGGAGCTTTCTCAGTGGGGCGCGGGCACAGGAGTGTCCCCGTGTGGACGTTTCTCGGGGCCTGGAGTCGACCCCACGGCCTCGGGGGGTGAAGCGTTGGGAGGGCTGGGAGGGGAGCGGACCGACAGGTGCAGGCCCCGGCGTGCTCCCCGGCGTGCGCCCCGCCGGACGGGCGTGCCCGCTCTCGGGTCGGGGGGCGGGGGACGGGGCGCGGTCGTCACGGCGCTGGCGTCCGGGTGGGGGGAGCCCCAGAGCCCGTCTGCCCGTCCCGTCTCAGGCCGTGAAGGGGGCGGGTGGGCGGGCGGGCGCCAGCGGGAAGCGCCGTGCGAACCCGCTGGTTCCTCGGAGTCCAGGCCGCCTGGCCGGCCGTCCCCCTCCCCACCCCCCGGCTCGGTCGCTGGCAGCTGCAGCGGGAGGCGGCCACGGCTCCCCCTCTAATTCGGAGGGAGGAGAGGGCAGAAGCGGCGTCCGTGCCTTCCATCGCGGCGGCCCGGGAGGCCGGGGCGTGCGTTTCCAGACGCACGCGCCTTTGCCAGCGCCGGAGGCTCCTCAGCAGCGTCGGGCGTCACGACGTGCCTCGTTCCACGCCGGTCGCCTCGCGGCTGCCGCGGAGGCTCGGGGGCGAGGGGGTCGCGTGGCGAAGCCTCGCGTCCACGCTCAGGCTCCGCGGGAGCCCGTGAGGTCGGCGCCGCGGGGGCCCCAGGTGCCTGCTTCGCGGCTTCCAGCTGCGGCGTCCTCGTCTGGCCTTCGGGCGTGGGGTGAGGCTCACGACGTGAAACTGGACGAAACAGTCGACGAAAACCGGACGCTCTAAGCGTTAAGTCTGCGCCACTGGGTTTCCTTGCGGGGGCCGTTCGCGGGGGCTTGCGGCTTCGGCATCGTCTACCGCGGGCCACACCTGGGCCACACCTGGGCCGCGTCCCAGCGCGGTGATGGGCTTGGGCGGCGCCACCTGCTCCGCCTCCGTGGGCGGGCGGGGCGCGTGGCCCTTCCCTGGAGCACGAGGCACGAGAGGCCGCGCGGCCCGTGGCCCGGGCCTCCCCAGCGGGACCGCGGGCCGCTTCCCGGCCGCACAGGTGTTCTCACTTTCCCGCGAGCTCCGTACGTGCTTCCCGTGCCACCTCGTCAGGGGGCCCCGCCTCACCGCGCAGGGGGGCGGGGTCAGCCCGGTCCGGCCCGTGGACACACACGGGGCGAGGGCCTGTGAGCTAGAAATGAAGCGTCGGGAGGACGGGGCGCGGGGCCCTGCGGGCCTCAGGGACGTGAAGACGCGCCGGTCCCCGTGCACCTGGCCAGGCCGCCGGCCCGGGCGACGCGCTGGCACTTGAGTCGGGCCCGGACGCCAGAGCGGTCGCTGTGCGTCCTGGTGTGGGGCGGGGCCCGTGGCCACGTGGGGGGGCTCCCGGGGCTGGCAGCGTGTGGCAGAGCGTGCCCCCCCGGAGCCACTCGTTAACCGCGTTCTGGGTTTACGAGTTTCCTGAATCTGTGCTTTATTTTGCTGTAAAAAACCCTAAAGAATCAAGGGAAGTGGCGGCATGCCAGGGTGACACTCAGCGGTCACAGGAGGCGTGGCCGGGGCGCACGAAGTGGGCGTAAACCCATGTTAGAGGGGAAACTGAGGCTCCCCGTGGACCAGCCGGTCCGCCGGCACCACGGGTGGGTCCCGCAGCGTCTCCCCCGCGCGTCCGCGCACAGTGGTGACCACGGCACAGGGGAGCTGGGGCTCGCGTGGGGCAAGTAGGGACGCTTGGCGCAGGGTCCACGTGAGGCGTCCGCCGTGCTCCTGGCCCTGCGGGGGGCGGGGAGGGGACGGGCCTGCGTGCGCTGCGTTCGCTGGAACCTTCGTCACCCGGGGGCTTCCCGGAGGCCATCGGCAGGAGCGGACGGCCGCGGGCCTCGCCCTTGGTGCCGGGCCCTGTCCTGACTGCTGCCCGGGGCTGGCGCAGCGAGTGGCTTCGGGGCGTCCCCTGTGCTCGCCCGCCCGGGCCCTCGGCAGAGGAGCGGGGCTTCCGAAGACGCTGCAGGGACGAAGTTCCTTCTCGATTACCGAGGTGATAACTTTAATGTTTTTGCCGCTTCGCGTTACAGCTTCGTGCTCGTGTCTTACGTGACCGTCAGGTCGACAGACGAGTGGGAGCGCAGGACACGGGGCCCGTGTCCCTGCCGCTCAGCTCCCGGGGGCGCGGGTCGGTCACTTAAGTGTTAAGGGTCCGGACAGACGCGCTCAGCTCTCGCAAGCAGCCCGAGCGCAGCCGCGCGCGCTTAGTTTGAGTCCTGGACCCTGCCATCGTCCGGGGTGGCAAGCGCGGAGCCCTCGGGGCTCGGGCCCGTGTGTCGTGACCCGGCTGGACGGCGGCCGACCCCGCGGCCCCCAGCCCAGCCCCGTGGTTCCCTGTGGGACGCTGTGTGTGCGCGCACGTGACTGCACACGCGTGTGGCCAGGCGTGTACACACAGGCACACGTGTCTGCGGAGAAACGAGGACCAGGACCCACGGGCGGGCGTTGGCCTGGGACCGCCCGGGCCGTGACCGCCGACTCGGCAGCACCGTGGGTCCCCGGCGTCCGCGCACTCGCCCAGTTTGAGTGTCGCGTGTGGCCCTCGACCCTGTAGGTGTCCAGTTGCGTGTGAGGTGGGGAGCGGCCGGCGTGTTGAGGGAAGCGAGGTCGTGAGTGAAGGCGTCGGAAACCCGTTCGCCCGTGGAGGCGTCGTTCGGGTCCGAGAGAAGCAGCGTGCGAGTCCGGACAGGGGGCGGCCGCTGTTCAGCGAGTTCAGGGGGCGGTGGGGACGCTGAGCCCGGCCGCGCGCTCGGGCCCCTCCCCCCTTGGTCATCGCGCGGCGTCGCCTGCGCGGACACAAGAGGAGCCGCTTCCCCGGTCCCCGAGGCCACCCCCACCTGGGGCCCCGAGAACGGAAGCGCCCTGGACGGTGACTCTGCAGGGGGCCGGGCTGAGGGGCCTGGCCGCCGCGCCCCCTTCCCCGCCGGGTCGTGGGTTGCCCTGCGAGCGCCGGGCTTGTGTGGCGTCCGCGCGAGGAACCGCAGCGACTCGTGGGCTGGAGTGACCGTGGGGAAGTACGTGGGCCTGAGCGGCGTGACGGCTCTTACGACGGGGGACGCGGGGCTGCGACGTGACTCGTGGCCGCCAACGCTGACCTCAGAGCCGTACCCGCCCCCGGGATGGCCGCCGTCACCTCCCCCATGCGCACACGCGCGCATCGTCGCCGTCCGGAGCCTGCCTCCGCGTCGAGGGCTCCAGAGTCCTTGCTCTGCGGGACCCTTCACGGTCCCAAGTAGGGACCGAGGCCGCGGAGGCGCGTCCCGGCCGGGGAAGAGCCTGGGCACCAGCCGTGACCCTCCCTCCGCGCCCCTCGCCGTGGCCCCGGGTGTCCCGGCAGCCGCGGGGCCTTCTCAGCCAGCCCGGGGGGGGGCACCCCGTGTCACCCAGCTCGCCGACTTGGACGGCAAACCCTGCGCGTGGCTTCCTGTGGCTTTAATTCACGGACTCGGGGCCCCGCCTGGCCCAGAGCTCCTGGAGGACCGTCCCAGGCGCGGGGTTTTGCAATTCCTCCTCGAAATAGAAGCGTGACTAGGCGAGCGAGGAAGCAGACGCGAGCGCCTGGGCTTCCCCGGAGCTTCCGAGCGGCGGCGGGTCCCCCGGGCTCGCAGCCGTGCCGCCGCGACGTCTTAGGAAGCACGAATGGGCGCCGAGCTGTAAGGTGGGAGCGAACCTGGAGGTGCCCGGGGCCGGGGGGGAACCCAGACGGGCCGGGACGGCGGACGGCGGCCTCACGCGCCTGCCTGACCCCGTGGAAGCGACCCCGCGACGGGACTCGGGGAGCGGCCTGCGTCACACAGGGCGGTTCTTCCCCCTGATGTCGTGTGCACGGGGCCGCGGGGAGTCTTCACGCGGGAGACGGGGCCAGCCTGCGTGTTTCGTGCTCGCTCACGTGTCCCTGGTCACGGGCTGTAGGGTCACCGCGCCCGGCCGGCCGCTGAGGCCGAGCCTACCAGCCGGCCCCGCCGCTGCCCGCGTAGTTCCCCGGGCCCTCGGCCGCCGCCTCCTGCTTTGCGGTCCACACCGTGCTCGGTGCCGGGTCGGCACTGGCCGCGCGTGTGGGTCAGCCGCGGCCCCGAGTGGGCCGCGTGGCGAGGCGGCTGGGGCCGCGGTTCCGTGTGGCTGGCTTCGCGGTGGTGGCGTTTAGTCCGCGGGCGCCGGGTCGCAGACCCCGGCCAGCGCTCAGGAGCAGCTGTTTCTAGGGCTTCCGGTCCCCCTGGTGGGGAGCCCGGGACAGTGCTCAAGGAGCGACCGCGACCCGCGCTTTGCCGGCTCCGCGTGGGGAAGGGCGGGACCACGCACGTGCCCCTCGCAGTGCTGCGCGTCCACGCCGACCGGAGCGGGCAGCCCGCCGGGGCCTGCCGGCTGGGCCCGCTCCCGTCTGCTCGGCCCTGACTCACGCTCCGGCCTTCCCACCCGCAGCCCTGGGAGGGCCTCTGTGTCCCGAGCAGGGCGTGCGGCCTCGCTCGCCCCTGAAGGGACGTTCCCCGCAGCGGGCCTCCCCGTGTCACAGGTGGCCCGGGGCCGAGGCCCAGACCCGAGTCTCCCGGTGACCGGCAGAGGGCCCACCTGCTCAGACTGGACACGGCGTCCTCACCCCCTACAGCGGGGTCCCCACCCCCCGGGCCGCGGACCGGTCCGGTCCCTGGCCTGTTAGGAGCCAAGCGCCCAGCGCGAGGCGGGCGTCACCTGTGTCTGCAGCCGCTCCCCAGCGCCAGCGTCACCGCCCCGGCCCCGCCTCAGGCCCCCGGCGTGAGATCCTCGGGAGCCCCGGCCCCTGGCGCCTCCGAGGCCGGGGTCGCTGGACTGGGTCGTGTCTGTTTTATTGATTCGGGGGAAAATGCCTCCGGGAGACGTCTCCGGGTCCGGCACCGAGTTACCACACGTCCCGAGTGCCAAGTGCGTCACTCAGGGAGCTCGGTTTTCAGAGCTCGGACGTGCGCCGGCGCGCTCCTGTGAGGCCGGCCGTGCGCGACCCCGCGTCCGGCGCGTGTGGCCGCGTGCTTTGCCAGGCAGTCCCCGTGGTCACTGGCCCGCAGCCGTCCGCGTTCCCCCTCCGCCTGTCGGCGGGCGCCCCCGGCCGGAAGGGAGTGCGCCCCCGAAGCCCCCCGAGGAGCCGCTCCGTCCTCGGGACGCGCGGCCGAGGGCACGGAGGAGCAAACGCCCGCGGCGGAGCGGGCAGACTGTGACGGCGACGTCTGGGCGTGCGTCGTGTGCGGAGAGTGCCCGGCGCCTGAGAGCAGGTGCCTCCCGAGCCCCATCCTGACCCCGGGGCGCGCGCCGCAGGCGGCCGGGCCGGGCATACGTTGGGAGCGGCTGCCACCTAGCGGCGGCCGGCGGCGTGGCGCGCCCGCCCGGAGCCTGGGGAGCTGCCGGGCTGCAGCCGTCCCTGCCGAGTGTCCCCGCCGCGGAGGGGGCCGGGGCGAGGTGGCCGCCCCCTGCAGTCGGGCGCCTGCCGCCTGCAGCCTGAGGACCGTGCGGGCGAACCCGTGCTTTTCAGCGTCATCGTCACTTTCTCGTAAACACGCAGGCTTTGGGCTTCCCCTTTCGGCCGGTTCAGCTGCAGCGAGGAGACCTGTGAGCCCCGCGACGGGGAGGCCTGCGCGTGGGCCGCGTCACGCTGGACGCGGACAGCGTCGCTTCTCCCTCCCCCACAGCCTCCTCGGCCGCCGATCTCTTGAAGCGCTTCTCGTGGGAGAGAGAACGCACGGGCCGGGCCGTTCGGGGTCGGTGAGGGCTCCGCGGCGCCCGACCCTGGGCCCCCGCTGTGGACAGGTCCCGCTCGTTGGCCCTTTAAGCCCCGGCGTGCGGCGTGGGCGCCGTCTCCTCGCCGCCGGGCCGCGGTCCTCCTCCCTGTGCGAGGTGGCGGCGCGCGTTCAGGGCGCGGCTCGCGAGGCTCGGCGGGATGGCTCCTCTCGTTCCCGTCTCCTTCGTTTCTCCCGGGCGGATGAGGGAGTTTGCGCTTCGGTGGGAGGGGGAGGGGGCGGGCGAGCTGTCCGGTGTCCTCCAGGGCAGACTGGAGTTCTCGCTCCTCCGTGGAGCGGGCCGAGAAGCCGCGGAAACCACCGCGACAGCCGTCCTCACGGCCCCGTGCGGGGGCAGCGGTTCTGTGTTTCCAGACCGTTTTGCTGGTCCAGGGACCTCCCCGCCGGCCGGAACCCTGCCTGGTCGCGCGGCCCCCTGCGTGACACCGAGGTGACCTTTGTTCCTCCGGAAGGAGGACGTCCACGGGGAGCCGGCGTGAGGGCGCGTGCCGACCGAAAAGCCCCGCGGCTGCGTGGCCCGCCCTTTTCTGGAAGTTTTCTGCTTCACACCCCCAGCGGCTTAGGATGACCCTCTCGCGCCTCAGCGGCCACGCCCGCTGTGCCCTGTTGTCCCGTGTCCCGCCAGGAAGGGTCTGGCGAGCGGCTCGACGCAGCCCTTCCCTGTCACGCCACCGAAGGAGACGTCCGGTACCTCCCGAGAGTCGTGAGCACCTTTGGGGTCGGGCCCATTGGTCTGTGGCCGTTTCAGGGGCCGCCGGGGGTCCCCAGGCAGAGGGCGCTGTGTTCCCGCCCTGTGTGGCCGCGTCGCGCCTCTCAGAGTCTCCGAACCTCGAAAGGGTCGGGCGACAGACGCGCCACGGGAGCCCCGGGGCGCCTGCGTGCGGAGGGCCCTTCGCAGGTGCTGGGAGCCTCGAGCCGTCTCAGAGGCGTGTCTCCCGGCGCCCGGGGGGAGCCGTCACCCTCTGCTAGCTGGGGGCGCGCAGTCAGGCCACTAGCTGGGGGCGCGCAGTCAGGCCACTAGCTGGGGCGCGCAGTCAGGCCACTAGCTGGGGACGCGCAGTCAGGCCACTAGCGGTGCAGTCTCGGGTCACTTCGGGCAGTCGAAACCGAACGTCATCGCCGGGCAGTTTGGCCGGCCCTTCCCGGGGCCGCGTGGCGGGCTGGCCACACTGGCCGCAGGGACGGGGTGCCGTGGGCCCTGCGCTGTTCCCCCGAGGTGGTAACGTCACCTTTTGCGTTTGACCCTCCAGGGGGAGCCCCGCGCCGCTGCTGCTGCTCCGAGGGCGTGGCGTCGCCTGCGCTCTGCAACGGGGACCGGAGTCACGGCCGCGGCGGCGGCCCGTCGCAGAACGGCACCGGGGCGCTGCGCAGGGCGGCCGTGGCCTGCGTGTCCCTGCGGGAGGACGGCCGCGCGGGCAGGCCCCGGACGCCGGAGCAGCCCGGGCTTCCCGTGGACTCGAAGACGCCGGCAGCTCGCTCCCGGCGGGGTGGCCCCGCGACGTCCCCTCCACGCTCAGAGCAGACCTTCCGGGAAGGAGCGGGGTCGCGGCTGTCCCCCCGGAAGGAGGAGCCTGGTGACGCGCACGGCAGGGGCCGCCCGGCAGACCTGACCCCGCTGGACCTCAGCCACCTGTCGACCCGGGGCGACCCCGGCCACAAGGACCGGGCCGCCTCCTTGCGGGCGGCCCTGACCGTGCACCTGTGTCCCTACTGCAGCCACAAGACCTACTACCCCGAGGTGCTGTGGGTGCACCAGCGCGTCTGGCACCGGATCAGCTGCACCGCCGTGGCCCCCCAGTGGGTCCAGCCCAGCGGCCACAGGAGCCTCAGGAACCACATGGTGTTCCTTGCCCGGAGCGGGCGCACCGGCCCCCCGCCCGCCCTCGGGGGCAAGGAGTGCCAGCCGCTGCCCATCGCCCGCTTCACGCGCACTCAGGGGCCCAGCGGCAGCTGCTCCCCCGCGGCCGGGGCCGCGCGGGGCACGCCTCGGAGCAGGGAGGGCCACCCCGGGGGCCCCTGCGCACTCTGGGCCGCCAGCCCCGAGGGGCCTCGGCAGACCAGGCCGGGCCACGGCCCCGAGCAGCACGGCTCCCCGGCCCAGCTGCCCCCGCACAGGCCCAAGCAGGAGGCCGGCCCCAGAGCGGGGTCCGCGGGCGGCGGCGGCGGCCTCAGCAGGAGTGGCACGCCCACGCCCACCGTCATCGCCCGCGCGGGCTCCCAGCCCCCGGCCCCCGGCCGCCTGGGGGACAAGCACGTCGTCGACCCCGCGGGCGCCGGCGCGGGCCCCCCGAGTAAGCACGGCGCCCCGGAACCACCGAAAGCCAAATCCGGCCCCCAGCCTCCGGGGCCGCTGCACGCGAAGGGCGACGGCCCGGCCCCGCCGCCCGCCACGGCCGGCCAGGGCTGCCGCGGGGACGCGGCGCTGCAGGCCCCCCCCGCCCCGCCGGCCGCCCGGCAGGAGCCGCCCGGGACCCACGAGAAGCACGTGGACATCCTCAGCATCTTCAAGACGTGCATCCCCAGGGACTTCGCCTCGCTCTACCAGAGCTGGGGCGCCGGCGGCTCGGCGCGCGAGCACAGAGGTAAGCGCGGGGCCCGCGCCCCTCTCCTCCGCGCTGATGGGTGACGGGAGCGCGCAGCCTGGCTGGCCCTTTCCCCGCGGGCTGCAGGCTGCGAGCGCGCACGGGGCGTGGGGGCATCGATCCCCGTCACAGCTCTGCCCCGCTCTCCCACCAGCACCCCGGCGGGGACGCGGGAGCAGGGACGGCGCCGGCCATCCCCACGCGCTGCGACGGCCACGATGCCCTCGGTCGTGGTTCCCGTGTCACCCCAGGGCCCCGGGGAGAGCCGGGTGCCTCCCAGGGGCTCAGGCAGGCCGTGAGCTCGCCCCCCGGGCCGCCCTGACTGGCGTGGGCAGCCTGGACACGCGCCCCCGTCCTGTCCTCCAGCAGGGCGCCCGTGACGCGGCCCTGGGGTGCAGGTCAGAGCCCAGGGAGCCGGCGGCGCCTTGGGGGCCCTTGTCAGTGGAGAGGCCCCGAGTCCTCCACGGGTGACGTCGGGCGGACACGGGCAGGTCCCTCGCCAAGTCCCTGGCCATCTCCTGTGACTCCGGAACCTGCCTGCACCCGCGGGTGCCTGGAGCCAGCTCGGCCCGGCAGACGAGGCCTTTGGTGCTAAACGAGGTGTTTTTTGGCCGGGGAAGCCCCGGCGTCGCCCAGCCGTCGCGACGGTGCTGGGGGCGTCCTCGTTTGCGGCCCGACGGGGTCCCGGGTCTCGTGCAGGCCCTGCTCGCAGGTGGGGTGCACGTGTTGGGTGTCCCCTCGGGCAGGCACCGGCCTCAGGTCTCAGGTGGGGTTTGCGCGAACCCCAAAGCTGGACGTTCTAGACACGAGACGGCACGGAGCGTCGGCGGCGCCTGCGTTCCCGGCGGCCGTCAGCTCCCCTCCCGGGCCCGCCCTGTGACGGCACGGCCGGCCGGTGAGGCCGCGAGCGCCCGGACGTGGACGTCTGCACCAGCTGTGGCGGCCCCTGCCCCCCTCGGGGCGCTGGACTGGGGTGTGGTCAGCCCCGCCCTGGCGCCTGCCGGACTCAGCGGATCCGACCCGCAGGCTTACAGGGTGGGGGGTCCCGCCCGCTCGTGGGAGGCCGTGTGCGGCCCGCGGCCCGCGTGGCTCGTTTTCTCCCAAAAAGAGCCGATTCGAAGTTGAGGGTGCGAAGGTCAGGGGACGGAAACCGGAAACGTGCTCCTCGGCGGTTTGAAAACGCGGGGTCCTGCGGCCGTTTTCCGAAGCGGAGGTTAGCGCTCACCCCTCAGGTGTCGGGGGTCCCGTCGTGCGCGAAGCGTGCGTGTCCCCGGCTCTGTCCGCCCTCCCGCCGTGTGCTCGAGGCGCTCGGTGGCGCTCAGCCACCGCGGAGTCCCCGTCCCCGGGCGGGCGCCGCGAGCCTGCCGGCCGCTCCGCGCAGCCGAGGGCAGTTCTGGCGTCGCCGTCTCCGTGTCGAGTGAGGGGCCGAGGTCTGCCTGTCTGACTCCCTCATCGGCCCCACGAGGCGGCCGCGTGGTGTGACCGACCCCGCAGGGGCCCTTCGCCCAGGCAGCCCCCTCGTCGGCCCTGGCCTCGCGGGGTGGCCACTCGGATCCAGCCGGGAGACGCCCCGAGGCGGCCCCGCGCGTCTTCAGCACGGCTGCCCGCCTTCCCCGGGGCCCCTCGCCTGCTCGAGCCCCGAACCCGTCCGGCCCCTCCTCCCCCTTCGGAGGCGTGGCACGGCAGTCTGCGTGCGAGGGAGCCGGCAGGGCCGGAGCCGGCATCGAGGTCACGTCCCCGATCGTGTCCCGCGGCGTCCCTGCGCGTCCGCGTCCCCCGGCACCGGCTCCTGCGTGGTTACGTGGCCTCGGGGTTTCTCTCACGGCCCAGGATCGTCTTTCACCCGCGGCTGTTCCGCCGGTTTTGGGGACTTCATCCCACGGCTCGGCCGGCACCTGTCGGGATCTTCGCTGTCAGACGCGCTCGGTGCGACCCGGCGCGGCGTCATCTGCCGCGTGAGGGTCGCTTCCCGGCGGCCACGGGTTCGGGCGTTGCTGTCGCGTCACCTCGGGGTGGGGGGCAGGGACATGGACAGGGGACGCTCCCGGCTGGGTGCGTGCGCGCGTGGGGCTGGGGGTCCCCGGCCTTGGCAGCGGGGGGGCTTCTGAAGGGAGGACTTCGCTGGCGCGTCTGGCGCGGGGTTTTCCGGGCGGGGTCAGGCGGGTCCCAGAGCCTTCCCACACGCGCGTTCGCACGGAGAGACGTTCGCGCAGAGACCCTGCCAGAGGGGGGAGCGACCGGAAAGGGCGGCGTCACCTCGCTCCGGGCCTCCACTCGCCCTCGAAGCCCGCGCGGCGCCGCGTGTGCGGCAGCCGGCGCTCGGGGTGGCGGGTGGGGTGGCTGCTGAGTCCGCGGGCGCTGCCCGTGGGTTCGGGGTGGGGCCGCGTGGAGGACCGCGGGACGGTCCGTGCTGACTCAACCCCTTAGAGTGGGGACGCGCCGCGCGGCGGTGACGGAGCCTCGCGTGCGCCTCTTCAGACTCCGTGGGACCTTTCTGGGGGGGGGCGCCTGGCGGGCCCCGGGGCGTCACCCAGGCCCCTCCCCCACCTCCGGGCGCACGGCCACGCACACCCGGGCCTTCCGCTCGCACCCGCGTGTGGCCTCTGGGGTGGCCCCGGGGTGGGCCCGGCGACACTGGCCACAACGGGCCAGGAGGGCCTTTTCCTTAAAAGTAAGAGAAAACGGGACGGGAAATCGCGGGGGACGCGGGGGGACGCGGCGTGTGCGGGGGGGCGCGTGCACGCGCGGATGCAAACTCGGGGTGTCGCGCAGCAGAAGCGCCGTCCCTTCCGCAGCGAGGCCGGACGGGAACCCGCGGAAAGGATTCCTCGGAAAAGGGCGTCGGGACGACTTCGGTTTTGAACGGCGTGAACGCGCGGCGCCCGGTGGTCCGCCCCGTCATCGCGGGTGTCCCGCGCGGCGCCGTCAGACTCCGCAGAGAGGAGCGGGCGCGCGGGCAGCCCCGCAGGCCGGGGCGCCGTCGGGCGTCCGTCTGAGGGTCCCGGGGCCGGTGCCCGCGCGGAGGCCTGCGGAGGGGTCGCTTCTGCACCCGGGTTCCTGCGGGGGAGCGCGGGGGGGTTCCCGGGAGACGCGGTTCGGCAGCCGTCGACGGAGCGGACAGTGGGGACGCGCTTTGCCCGCACAGTGGGTCCGCACGCTCTGGTCCGTGCGGGGGGTCGGGACGCGTCGTCAGCAGGGACAGCCCCCCCCCCCGCCGAGCCTTCCGGAACCCCAGCAGCTCGCGCGGGAACGGCCCTGGGAAGCGGAGCCGCGGGCGGCGCCTGCCGTCAGCGGCCGGTCACGGTTTGCACGTTTTGCCGTGACCGGGCACCCTGTCACCCTCAGCGGGAGGGTCCCCACGGGGACGAGCGTCGGCTGAAGCGTCCGGGTCATGAACGTCCCCGCACGCGTCGGGGGGGGGGGACGCTGAGAGCTTTGGGGGCGCGTCCCCGGACGCCTGCCGGGCCACGCCTGTGGCGTCGCGCGAGGTCCGACGAGCTCCCCGACTCCCCGTCCCCTCCCCGGGGTTCTGTTTGCTCGCGGATGCGAGTTTCCGGGGGACCCGCCCGTGCACCCCGGGCTCAGGGCAGCCTCGGGGGCCGCCCCCGTGAGGCGTAGCCTCCCCTCCAAGGTGCAAGGCGGGCGGGCGGCGGCGTCTGCGTCCCTCGTCCAGCAGCGCCAAGCGCAGGTCGGGAGCAGAGGGCGCGTGAGGCCGGCGCACTAAGCCTGGGGCTCGGTCCCAGCGTCCCCCGTCATGGCCCCGTGGGGACAGCGCAGGGGCCACAGCAGGGCCCTGGTGGGGGCCCCGATGGCCCGGCCCTGCCGGCTCCGCGTCCCCATGGCCGGGTCCCCCCGGCCCCGCTGTGTCACGCGATCTGTCTGCCGTGCCACTGACCGCCGCGGTGGCCGGGCGCGCGTCCGCGACCCGGCGCCCGTACACCTGGCAGCGGCCGGTGCGGGAACATCACGGGCGGGTCACGGGCAGGTCGCGGGGCCGGGCTTGGTCTCGCTGTCGTGGACGCTTGCTCGCGGCCCCGCGTGCGCCCGGGCCGTCAGCGGGGCCTGGCGGAGGGCACGGCGCGTCCCGGCGCGTCAGACGGACTAACGGTTTCTCCTCTCCCCCACCCGCCGCCGCCGCGCAGGGACGCCCCGGACGCAGGCCCGCCCGGGAGACTTCGTCTGCGCCGAGTGCGGGAAGCGCTTCCACCAGCCCAGCCACCTCCGCGCCCACATGCGGGCTCACTCAGGTACCTCCCGCCCGTCCCGCCACCGCGTGCCCGGGGGCGGGGGTGGGTGCCGGGTGCCCGGCGCGCGGCTTTGCCCCCCACGGTCCCCGGCGCGTCGAGGCCCCGGCCTTGTGGGCCGTGGGCGAGGCACCCTCCGTGGCCGCGCACTCGGCGTCCAGCATCCGAGGTGGGTTTTCTCCGCACTCGCGTGCCGCGCGGCGTGACCGGGAGAAGCCCGTCGGCCAGTGCTCCCCGCCACGGCCCCAGACGCGAATGCGCTGCCCCCGGCGCACGCCGAACCCGCACGCAGCTTGGCCTCCCCCGCGGGCCCTGCCCGGCCCCCTCTGGGCGGGGCGGGGCTGGACGCGGTCCCCGCCTCTCCGTAAAGCGTGTCGGGCCGAGGGCGGCGGGCACGACCCACACGGCACCCACGGGGCGGCCGGAGGCTTCCGTCTCGGGGGTCTGGACGAGGCAGGACGGGCAGCGGCACGGGCTGGCGCCGTGTGTGCCGGGGAGCGGGCGTCCCGCACAGGCGGGCGCTGCTCTGCGCGGGGCGCGGCCCGCTAACGAGCCCTTGTTCCCGCAGTGGTGCCGGAGCCCGGCGGCCCCCGAGGTGCTGACGTCCCGGCCCCCTCCGCGGACGCCCCCAACCAAGTAGGTCTGGGCAGGTGGCGGTTCGGGCCCCGGCGTGGTCACCCAGCGTCAGCGGCTGCGCCCGGGCCCCAGGGCGGCCTGCGGAGACGGGCAGCACCGACGGCCACCGCAGCCGCTCCCCGCAGCGCCGGGCGTGACGGGCGGTGGCCGACGCGGTGCCCAAGCATGCGCCTCGCCCGGGCGCCTCGTGCACGCGTTCGCACGCGGAGACGCCGCGCTCCGGCTCCTCTGTTCGGGGCGGGTGCTCGCGTCACCCTGTGAGGAACGTCCCCGGACGCCCACGGTGTGTGTTCCCGGGGCTGGTGACCTCGCTCGTGCGTGGCCCGTTCAGTGTCCGTCAGCATGGCAGGACCCCGGGCACGGCGAGGACCCGGGCGTCCGGTGCCCTGCCCTCTGCGGGGGCGCACGCCCGTGGGGGGCGGTGTCCTGTGTCGTCCCCAGAGCCGTCCCTCTCGCAGAGCGTCACGCGCCCTCGCGTCTGTCCACTAGCTTTTCCCTGTGACGCGCTCGCTTCCCCGCGGCCGCCGCCGCGCCCCCTCGTGAGTTCCCCCGGGACGTGAATGGGGGGTCTCTGCCCCCCGCGTAGGTATCCAGGCGCCCGTCGGGCGTTCCCATCGAGGGAGCGTGTCCGGCCCGGCGAGCGTGGTCCCGTCGGGCGGTCCCATCGAGGGAGCGTGTCCGGCGCGGCGAGCATGGTCGCAGGCCGGGCAGCGGGGTCGACGGCGAGGAGGGGGCGGTGACGGCAGAGGGACCTCGGGCCGCGAGTCTCGCGGACACGCACCACGGGGCTGGCTGCGCCTCCTGGAGGCCGTTGCCGCGGGAGAGGCCGGTCCGCCCTCGGCGGGGTCCGTGTGGCTCTGGTTTCCTGGGGCCTCGTGGGGGTCGCTCGTCCTGGGTCAGGACGACCGAGGAGAGGGGGGGTCCCCGCTGTCCCCCCGACAGACTCGAGCTCCGCGGCTTCACGCGGCCCCCCGGCGGAGCGCTTCGTCCCCCGGCGACCCTGGCTCGGCGCCGCGCGCTCGGTCACCGACACCCTCGGCGCGGGGCCCTCGGCGGACAGCGTTTCCCCTTCTGTCCCCTGTGAGCGTGCGGGCCGAGCTGGGCGTCCGCGCCTCCCGTTGGGGCCGCTGTCTGCCTCGTGCCGCACTCGCGGGCACGGCCTCCGCCCGCCCTCCCGTCCCGTCCTCTCCACGTCGCTTTCGCTGCTGCTTGGCGGCCGGTGTCCGAGCGGGCCCGGGCCTTGGGGTGCTCACGCAGAGCGGTCCTGCCCGGGCGACGGCGAAACGTGGGTGACGGGGGTGGGGGGGGGTGCGTCTTGGCGCCCTTCCTTCTCGTGCTGTCGTCCTCGGCCTCGGCCACGGTCGCGGTTTGTGGGTCGCGTTGAGGGCACGGGACGGGGTCGCCGAGCGGTTCCGTCGCGTCTGCGTGGGGGACGGCCCGCGCGCCTCCCGCCGGGCCCCTTCCCAGTGGGTGCCGTGGGCTGCGCGGACGTCAGTTCCCGTCTGAACCCGCGCCGTCTCGCCCCGCGGGCGTCAGGAGCCGTGGCGGGGGCTGTTTGGGTGACTTTGAGGCCCGTGATGCCGCGCACCACGCGGGAGCGTCCTGGTGAGAGACAGAGGCGGGCGGCCTGGCCCAGGCGGCCGCAGCAGCCGCGGGGTCGCCTCGCTGAGACGCGGGAGCCGGCCCGGCTACGGCGGTCGTTCCGCGGCGACGGGGTCCGCTGAGCGTCGGCGAGGGCGCCGCGCCAGGCTCTGTAAGTCGTCTGGGTGGGGCGGCGGTCCGGCTGCCGGGGAGACGGGTGCGTTCCCTGCGTTTGGGGCTCTTCGGGTCAGTGGGCGGTTTAGGCAGGCGAACGGCCGAGCGCCCCGGGGCCGGAGCCCCCGCGGGTGGAGGGGCCTGTGCGTTGGGGGAGCCGCGTGGAGTGGGGGGGGGCAGGTGGGCGAAGCTCGGGGCCTGGGAGACCCCGGGGCTGGGACGAGTGAATTTCGTCCCCGCGGAGCCCTGGGCTGGGGGCGACACCCCCAGTGGGAGCGTCCACCGGGCGGGTTAGCGCGGGGTCGGGAGCGTGGGTGGCGGGTCCCGGAGGAAACCCGTGTTAGGGGCTGTCGGCGCCTAAATGCGCCGAGGTCACCGCCCCCCCCGAGCCCCGCGGTCCAGCGGGGAGAGGCGGCCCTGGGCGGGCGGCCCCGGCTCTACCCTGCGAGGCTCCGCGGCCGCCCCCACGTGTCCCGCCCTGAACCACGGGCAGCGGCGGCCCGGGGCCCGCCTTCCTGCCACGGAAGCTCCGCGGGGAGCGGCCGCCCTGGCGCGTGCCCGCGGTCAGTGCTGTCGTCGGCCGCGCGAAGACGCAGCAGGAAACGGTCCGTTTTTCTACTCAGGACTCGTCGTCGGGAAGGACGCGTTGAAGGTCGGGGAAGCGTCGTGCTGAGGGCGTCGGGAAAAACGGGGCGTCTTGGCGTCGCCGAGAAATCGCTTTCACGTTGCGACGCCGAGAGCGGCGAAGCCTCCCGTCAGCCCCGCGCGAGACGGCCTTGCCGGGGCGTGAAAGCGGGCGTTCTGGGTTTCTGTACGACGCGAGGCCCGGGGCGGATGGCCTGCTTCTCGCTGTCCCGAGCGTCCCTCGGAAGCAGTTTCGCCGGAGCAGCGGTCCCGTGGATCAGCGACAGGAAACGTGGAGACGAACGCGGCCGCGTCGTCTCGCTTTGGCCTGAGGGCGTCGTGCGGCCAGCGTCGGGGTCGCACGGAGGCCGGACTGGGCCAGGCGCGTCGCTGCCTCCCGGCGTCAGCCCGGGGCTCGGCATCACAGAGCGAATCAGAGCCGCCGCGTGGTCAGGCCGTGCGGCCCGCGCAGGCCTCCTGAGCGAGGCCTAAAGGCCCTGCGAGCCCCGTAGCGTGCGGCGCGTGCTCTGCGGGGGGAGGCCCGTCTCCCCGTCCCCTCCCCCTGGGTCCTAGGGCGGGTTCGTGTTTCCCGGCCCCGAGAGGGAAGCCCAGGTGGGTCCCGGGGATGCGCGCGTCCCGGGTCGCGTCCGGGAAACCCAGACGCGCAGCGCGCGGGCTCGTCCCCGCCCACCTCCCGGCCTCCCCGGGAAGTCGGTCGCGCTGCACGTCCGGGGGTCCATCGAGGCCGGTCCCCCGACGCCGAACCGTAGCTCCCGTTTCCCGTGGGCACGCGGCCGCGTCCCCTCGTGGGGGCGTGTGGCGCCGGTTCCGAGCGAGCCCCGTGCCTGGCGCGTCGCCCCTCGCTGCGCCGTCGCTGAGCGGAGTGGGCGCCCCTCGGGGTGGCTGCAGGGGGGTCCCGTGTCCCTGTCACGCCGCCCGTTTGGTCACTGGCTCCCGCGTTCCAAGGAAACGGCCGTGCGTCCCGCTGCGCCCGCCCAGCCCCCTGGAATCGCGTCGTTTACCCTCCGACGCCCGCTCGGTGCTGACACGTGGCGGACGGGGGCTGTGCCTCCTTGGCCGGGCCCCGAAGCCGCCTGGCTCTGGCCCTGTCACCCGCGTGCAGGTCCGCGCGCCCGGCTGGCCTCGGGGTCTCTGAGCCGCACCCGCCCGTGTTGCCGCCTCCGTGGCTGTCGCCGCGGAGCCGGGTCAGACGCCGCCGTCGTGGTCCTGGGAGCGGGAGCGGGAGCGGGCGTCTGAGCGCCCCGGGAATGGCCGTGCGAGGCCGTGTCGGGGGCCGCCGGCCGGCGAGGTCGCTTCGCGGCCGTCGTGTGCGGTCTCGGGCGGGCGTTGGTGGGGGGCGTGCCCCGGGCCCGGACGGCAGCCCTGACCTCCCCTGTCGTCTGCTTTTCCATCCAGGAGAGCGACCGTGCTAGCACCGACGCCGTCCAGACGGGGCCTCTCGGGAAGGGGACCTAACACCGCGCCGGCCGTGCGCCGCCCTCCGGCCGGCCCGACAGACAGCGACCCGCCTGCCCCCGAAGAGCAGCGGGAACAGTCCCGACCAGACCAGACCCCGCCGCCCTGGACTGGGGACCGGGGCCCCTGCTGGCCAGCGTCGGGGAGCGCGCGGACGCTGCGCCCGGAGCTCCGAGCAGCGCCCTGCGCGCGCGCGTGCCCGTCCCCCACCGCAGGCTCCGTACGGCGTCGGCGGGCACGGCAGGAGCACGGGGCGTCTGCGGGGTCAAGACAGTTTGAGACACTGGAAGAGGGTTGTGTGTGGGACAGTCAGCACGCGGCCCGCAGCGCCGCGGGAGAAGCCTCCGACACGCGGGACTGTGCGGGGCCCGGCGCGGCGTTGGCGCGGCTCCCGTCCGCTCGGCGGGCGCGTACGTCGTGGACACGGCGCGTTCGCGCCGTGCGAGCCGGGCTTGGGGCGGGGCCGGCGACAAGACCCCCGCTCGTCCGTGGTCCGTGGTTCGATGGCGTCCCCTCCCCTGGGGCCCGCCGCGGTCCTCCCTGCTCCCCCCGCGGCTCGCCCGCTGCTTGCAGACCCGGCCGAGGCTGGGGCCCCGCTGTCGGCGGGGGCGGGGGGCCGGGGGCGCTGTCCCTTCTCAGGGCCTTCGTGACAGGGCTGCGCTTGCCGGCCACGCACAAAGGGGACACCCGTCTCCACGGCCCCCCAGCCGCGGCACCCCGGGTCCGCCCACTCCGTCGCGGCGGGACACCCTGGGCCGAGGCCCCGGACCCTTCTGCCCCTCCCCCTCCCCCCCCACTCCCTGACCCTCTGTCCCGGCAGCACCTGGGCGAGCAGGTGTGCGTCCTCCGCGGGCCTGGTGCCCCCCCAGGTGGCGGGGCGGCTCCTCCCCAGCGCGCGGAGGCGCCCGGGCCCCGGAGCCGGCGGCCACATATACCTCTTCCTCCGTCACGCGAAGGCCAGCTCCTGTGGTGGGGACTAAGGCCCGAGACCGAGGATCTTCGGCCCCGCACACGGGCGTCTCCTCCCGGCGCCGCGCCCCGTGGCGTGCGACGCACGAGCCCGAGTTTGCACACGCGAGTTCAGGCGTCGTCGAGACGGCCGCTGCCTGTGAAATCTTGCAAAAGCTTTACTAGGTTTTCCTCTTTAGCCGTGACGTCTCGTGAAGGCGGGAAACGGACGGACACGAGCGAGCCGACCGCGCTTTTCACAAAAGCAATAATTTTCCACGCACGGAGGGGACCTCCCGCTGGCGAGAGCGACGGTTTACCCGACGCGGCGGTCGGGGACGCGGCTTCTGTAGAAAACGGCTTCTGACGCGGAGGCGTGTCCACCCCCCCCACGCCCCGCCCCGGAGTGTGGGTTTTTGTCCCGACGACCGCCGCGTCGTCCCGTCGTTCCGGATTTTAGTTGACGTTTGGTCCTGGACTCTGCCTGTCCCTGAGTTGGAATTACTTGACGGTTCAGGTTACTTTGTGACACTCCAGACGCTGCAGTGTGACCGGCTGGCTTGTGCGCGCGCACGCACACGCGTGTCCCCGTGTCCCCACGTCCGTGTGCGTGCGTGTGCGTGCGCGCGCACACCCAGCTCTCACTCGGGGTCTCTCGACCTCCGCACAGCAGAGCGACCCGCTGCGGCGGGGTGCGTCCTTGCCGATACCGCTGAGCGACGCTCTTCCGGAAAGTTCTGCCGAGCAGCGTTGCAGCAACATTCCTCTGTCCACCCTGGAAATCAGATGCCTTCCCGCGGACTCCGTTCGACCGTTTCCGTCGTTTCCCCAACGCGATTCTCGCTGTTTCCGGCTTTTCGTTTCTTGGCTGAAGGGGGTGACAGCCTGGGGACACCCAGGGGCGAGGGACGCGGGCCCGGCTGCTTTTCTGTGTTTTATTCAGAGAAATTCGGGGCCCGAGGTGACAGGGACGCGTCGCGTCCACTCTGCTGTTCCCGAAGCATCCGAGGCAGCCCCGCTGGCCTTCAGGGCGGGGGCGCCCTCCCGCGCCCCTCTCCGGGGACCGGGCCCAGCGGGGCCGCGTCGAGTGCGGACTCAGGTTTCCGCTCGGCCCAGCGGGCGGAGGGGCCCCGGGCGGCAGCGCCCCGAGAGCCGCACCCCCCCGCCACCCGCATCCTGCTGGCGTGGCGGCCCGGCCGCGTCCCTTCGACCCGGTATTTACCGCGGTTCGTGTTTTCCTATTTATTCAGCCGCGTTTCCCGCGACCGGCCGTGCCTGCGCGGTCTGTCCCTAGGTCACCTCCGAGCGCCACGGTTTCTTCTACCTCTGCCCGCCCGCCCGCTGTCGCCGCGGTTCCCCCCAGGACCCTCCCAGTGTTGGCGTCTGACGCGACCTGGACACACGGGGCCTGGCCGTGCCCCCCGCCCGCCCGCCCGCCCCTCCTGGGCAGCTGTCCCCGCCCGTCCTTCCCCCGCTGGCCCCCCGCCCCCCGTCTAAGTCCCGTAACCCGTGACAAGCTTCCAGGAGGAGTCGTTCAGGTTATTCACTCACGGTCCTTAATCCGAAGAACGAGCAGCGACGGCCTCTGGGGGACCGGCCACCGGGCACCTTCCCTGGGATCGCGTCCCTGGGCTGTCCCTCTTCTGCCCGCTTCCCGGGCGGTCTCGTGGCGATCGGGGCCGGACAGGTGTCACCGTGGTCACCACACGCTGCCCACTTCCAAGCCACGAGGAGTTTGCCTTTCTGGGGTTCGAGAAGTCTCAAGTGCTTTACGAGGTCGCCCCGCTCGCCGTAGCTATTTATTTTTAAACCGAGAGACACTGGGTTCCTGAAGGTTTTCGTGAAAGTTGCACTGGGACCTCACGTCTGGCCACTCGGCAAGATCGAGGAAGGTCGACGTTGCTCGGAACAGCGAGAGCCGTGCTCGGATGCGGCCACCCCGCCGCAGGTTCTAGCACGTTCCGTGAACACCTCGCAAGGGCGCGCATGGGCGGGCTCAGTGACGCGGTCCCGTGCGGCGGGCCGCGGACGCGCGGGGGCTCGCGGCCTCTCCAGGGCGCCCGTGCGGGCCCGGACGCGGGTCACACCAGGTGACGGCGGTTCCCGGTCTGTGTGAGGCCGCCGCGCCCCCCGGCGTTCACGGCCGGGCGCTCTCCGCCCACATTCCTCCTCGGGAGCAAGGCAAGGTGGCACCCCCGAGCCCCGAGAGGTTCCGGTGGCGGGGGGGGGGCGTCCGTGCAGCCTCCCCTTCCCAGGCCGGCGGCCGCGGGGCCCGTGGCTCTGCTGGGGTCCCCCCCGGACGCGGGGACGTGGGATTGGCCGAGCAGGGGAGGGCGACAGGCCCGGGCCTGGAGCGTGGGGCCGTGCGCCCGTGGGCGGCGACGGGGGGTCCGCTCTTCGCTCTCCTCCGAGGCTGTAAAACGCGAAGACCACAGAGTTTGTATTTCTTTCTAAACACAGTTTATAACGCTATCTTTTGTATCTTTGTACTAGAGTTTGTAACTAGAGGGACGTATTTAACTACTCCGAGCAGGTGCTCCGCGTTCGCTCGTGTGACGGCGTCTTCTTTAGAGAAAGCGCGTCCGTCCTGTCGGGATCTGAAACCAATAAAAGCACCGCCTGGAGCTGCCGCGGCGTGGGCCCTTTCTCCGCGCCCCGGCCCGGGCCCGGTCTCGGCGCGGCGGGGCCCGCGTGCGTTGTCGCCGGCCCACGCGGCCCGGAGACGGGCGCTTCCCTCCTGGGAGCGTCAGAGCGCGGGGTGGTTGGCGGGCGGATGCGGAGCCGGCCTGAGCGTTTCCTCTTTCCCTCCACTAATCCGGGGACTCGGGGACACGCACGCGGGAGGAGTCCCGAGGCACGTGGGGCGGCTGGTGACTGGACGGCAGCGGCCGGCCGGGGCGCCCCGGTGCACCCACGGATGCCACCCTGACGGACGGTGGCCTGGGTCTCGGCCGGCGGGCTGGGGTGGGTCCCGTGCACCCTCCGAGGCCGGCCCGAGGCGTTGGGGCCGCTGAGCAGGCCCCGTCGGAGGCGGCGTTGGAGACGCGGTGGGTTGTGGCCCCCTCCTGCGCGGCGGATGAGGCCGCGGTGACTCCACCTCTCAGGGGTCGTGACGTGACCGGAAAGCCGGCGCACGTGAGCGGTGACCGCGTCTCCGAGTGTCCCCTGAGGTGGGCCCACGCCCGCGCGTCCCAGCCCCAGGGACGCCTCGCCTCGGCCTCGGGGCCCAGAGGTGGCTGCGCCGCCTCCCCAGGGAGCGGCGTGCATCCTCGCTCCACCCCGGCCGGTGCCGGCACGCACACGGGGTCCCCGGGCCCTTGGGGGCTGGGCGGGAGTTGCGGGTGCGTCCGCCGTGTCTGACGTGTCACGTGCCGGGTGCGAGGGTTGGCGTGGCCCGGGCGCGCACCACACGAGAGCTGGGACGAGGCCCCTCACGACGCTGCTCTCCCCCCTCACGCTCGCGCTCCTGCTCCTGGCCGCGGCGCGGTCCCCTTCGGACCTCGAGTCGTACAGGTGAGTTGCTGCCGAGGTGGGTGACGTGCCCCGGTCTTTGCGTGACGAGTCCCGGGCTGCCTCCTCGCCTCGCTGCCCGGGGGCAGCACGTCGGGGAAGGCGGGTGGAGCCGGGGAGCGCGTGACAGTCACACACCCGTCACTGTCCTTCAGGGACGAGGAGGGTCGGTGCGACGGGGCTGCGACGAGAGGCGCTCCCTACCCCACTCTGAACGGAGGGCGGTGTCGCCCCAGCCCCCCGGGGGGCGGGGTCCGCGAGGACGGGCAGGGCCGTCTCCCCTTTCCTGCGCCCGGACCGGCCAGCGGAATCCCGGGCACAAGAAGCATCGCTCCCCCCGACGTGGCGCCTCCCCCGCCTCCTAGGACGCGTCCCCCGTTCCGGGGTCACGTTCAGAGCAGCGGACGCTGACGTGGTGCCAGGACTGGCCCGGGGCCTCGTGGGGAAGGGGGGCCGCGAGGACGGGGAGCGGCCGTGGGTACGGGCAGGCTCCGTGAGAAGGCGCAGGTGGAACCTGGGCGTGGGGCGGGGGAGAGGCTGCTGTCCTGCGTGGGGCGGCCACCACACAGCCCGGCCCTGCGGAGGTCACGCGGGGCTGGACGCTCCTTCCCGAGGAGGAGGTCGGCGCTGGGGCCCCTGCACCGCGGGGCGATCGGAACCGGGGAGCGCGCGGGCCTCGTCCGAGCCCAGGGCGTCCGGCCTCTTCGAAACGGTAAAACCTGCCCAGGGAGGATTTGGGGTTGGAAATGCAGTCCTGGCGCCTGCCCGGCCGAGGAGGGCCGACGTCCGAGCACGTGCTCCCAGGTGCACGGGCTGGCCCGTGCCGGCGCCCGAGTGTCAGCCCGGCCTCTGCCCCCGCACACCCGAGCTGGGCGCGCGGAGGCCTGGGGGGCGCGTTTCCCTCCCAGGCTCTGTGCTTCGGGCGCCTCTGCGGTTCCCGTGGCCTCAGCGCCTCGTCCTGGCGACGCCTTTGCCCCCCCGACTCCCTCTGGGCTGGCCGAGGGGACACGCAGCGCGGTCATCGTCCCGGACCTTCCCCTGAGGGGCAGCGTGACAGACGGCGTCCCCTGAAGTCCAGGCGCGGCCAGAACGACCTCCCCGGCCGGCCGCCCCGGGCGCGTCTGCGTCGTGTGCCGGGGTTTTCTTCTCCGCGTTCGCCCTCCCCCGCTCCCCCATGGTGTGGACGTCTGGGTGCGTGGCCCCCCCCGCCCCGGTCCCCACTCGAGGGCATGGCCCGGGGCCCTGACCCCAGCAGCTGCGCCGGCTGCTCCACAGGCGCCTCGCGCTGAAGTTGCCGCGCGGCGGCACTAGGTGGCAGGCGGCGGCCGGGCGTGAGGGGAGAGAGAGTGGCCATGTCAGGTCCGTTCACGTCTCCCTCCTCTCCCCGGCAGACGCCACAGTGCGCTGCCCTCCCCCGTCCCCCCTCCCCGCGCGAGCCCCCGCGTGTCCCCCCCTCCCCGTCCAGGCACCCGGGACGCCAGCCTCACTCGCCCTTTCGGGGACGTGCTTCCCCGGGGGCCACACCGGGCGGCCAGGTGACACGCGCTCAGGGGTCTCAGCGAGGGGAGCGTGGCGAACAGGCCGGGAGTCGCGTCGAGGGGACCTTGAGATGGCAGCCGGGGCCCCTGGGCGGCGTTTCCCCAGACCAGAGGGGCGAGCGCCCGGCAGCCAGCCACGGGGACAGGGTCCAGGTGACGGGGTGAGGCCCTGGGCTGAGGGGGCGCCCGTGGCCACGGACACGGGTGAGGCCCGCACTGTGGGGGGCTCGGTGGGGCGGGGGCCCACGGCCTCACGCCGTCCCGTGGGGCGTTACGGCTTCAAGCTGTGGGTTCGGGGGCCACAGTCCAGCTCGTCGTGGTGACTGTCCCTGGGGAGGAGGCTGGGGGGGCGGTGGCCGTGCAGGGACACAGCTCGGGGACGGTCAGAGGGGAACTGGGGCCAGACGGGCAGGTCCGGGCCGTGAGGCGGCCTCGGGCCTCGCCATCCTGGACGCGAGTGGGGACCGGCAGGGCCTGGCCGGGTGAGCGCGGGCGGAGCGGTGCTGGCCTGACGGGCCGGCGGGAGGGGCCGGCGGGCTGGCTCGTCTTCGTCCCGTCGCGCTCACATGGCGTTTCACGGAGGACGCGCGAGTCGGCGACGTGTCTGAAGGAGGGAGGACGAGGATCGATCTTGTTTTCCAGGATCGGCGGCCGAGAGCGGGCCGGGCTGGGACACGATGCGCTCGGCCCGCCCCGGCCCTGTCCCCCAGCTCGGGCCCGCCCGCCCCGGGACGCGTGTGGGCGGTCAGGGCCAGGACGCGGCCCGTCCTTGGCACCAGCCCCTTCGTCGGCCCCGACCCCTCCAGACAGCCGGGGTTTTCGTTAAACAGCGGAACCGGGGGAAGAAGCTACCGGAAAACAGCTCGAGAGGGACGGGCCACAGGGAGGCGATCGGCTGTGAGACGTCCCTGAGGCCTCAAATCTCTTTCCCTAGATGAAGCTCGGAGGCGAGTCCGTGCACAGGACGACGAGCTTCGCCACGGACAGGGGCGCCCGGTGCCCGGGATCCGCCAGGCCCAGCGTCTGGTCGTCACGTGGAAACCAGGCCGGGGCGACAGACGCCGACTCCCCCGAATTCCGGCCCGCAGCGGGCGGCACCGCCGCCCCGGGACGTGGGTGCGCCTGGTGGCGGGGGGAGCGCCGCCCCGACCGGGCCCCGGCGCTCCCGGACGCTCCTTCGCAGACCCTCGCGGGGCGGGTTTCCGCGTCACTCGGCCGTCGCCTCGAGCACCCGTCTCCGGGGGCCTCCCCGCTCCGTCCCGCCCCCGGGGTCGCGCGCTGTTCACTGTTCTGCTGTGGGCTTCGTGGGCCGACCAGCGCGTGTACGTGCTCACCCCATGGGCGTGCGCGTGGGCGTGGGCGTGGACACCTGTCGTTCGTCTCCCGCCAGGTCCTCCTCGCGCGTGGAGCGGCAGGGCTAATCCGGAGGCTCGTCTTCTCCGGACGCAAGGATTCTCCCCAGGACAAGGGTGAGGCACTGGTGACGCCGCCATCGCCGCCATCACCACCGTCACCATCATCACCACCGTCATCCTCATCGTTACCGTCGCCATCACCGCCAGCACCGTCGCCACCATCACCGTTATCATCCTCATCGTTACTGTGATTTTCCTACGTAAACAACAGGGTCGTAAAATAAAATGAATAAAATTAAAAACAAAATAAAATAAAAAATAAAATAAAAAAAAAAAATAAAATAAATAATAAAATGAAATAAAGAAAATTAAAAAAATGAAATAAAATGATAAAATAGTAAATAAAATAATTAAATAAAGTAACAAAATAAAAAATAAAATAAAACGTAGCCGGGAAGACAGGCCTAACGGGGAGGGAGGAGGAGGATGGACGATAACGGTTCGTGTGGGATCAGGCCCTCATGGCCAAAGCCAGAAACGAGTGAGCTCCCTGCCTGAGGGGAAAAAACGAGGTCAGGCGTCCGTGGGTGACAGCGCTCCTCGAGACTCCACGAGACTCCTCGAGGACGAAAGGAGACGGAGGCCGCTGCGGGTTCAGACAGGGCCCAGGGAGGGGGCCTGAGTGCCGATGGGGTCAGGGCACGCGTGGACCACGGGGGGGGGGGCCTTTGTGCGCGGACGCAGCCCGTCTCGGTCGACGGGGCGGGTGGGGTGGGTGCGGCCTCTGGCGTCACCGACCCAACGTCTCCACCGTCCACCAGCCGCGGTCCCACTGTGGGTCCGGGGGCGGCCGCTGTCCAGTCTCACGTGGTTACCTCGAGGAGCTGCCGCGGGGCGCCTGCCAGCCCGTCTGACGGGTCCCCGGGTCCGGGCCGCGCGCCTCGTTTCAGGCCGAGGAGCGTCGTTCTTCTCAACGAGTTTCTGGGAACAGAAACCCACGGGTAGAGCAGCCCGCGTGCGGGGTCCCAGCTAGGGGCGGGAGTCGGCGTCCCTGCCGTCCGCCCCGGCCGCTGCCTCGGCGGGCTTTCTCTGTCCCCTCAGAGACGGCAGGCGGCCGGCGCCCGTGCTGGTCCTCGCACGCGGGCGCGGGCGGTCGGCTGCTCGCGGGTGGACGGAGGACGCCGCCCGCCCAGGGCGAGAGCCGCCACCTGGCGCATGTCGCCGCCTCTGCCACGTGTTTGGGGCGGGGAGGGGGGAATGTCTTCTGTTTTTCTTTAAAAAAGTTTTTAGTTGCACCGGAGTCAGGAATCTCCCCCTTTTCGTTTTATAGTTTAATCCCAGTGGCTTCCCTTTCACATTAGACTAAATATGTTAATTTTTAAAAAAATTAGAAAAGACAAGAAAAGTGAGTCTGTGTCCCACAGTGAGGCGACGGCCGCTGCTCTCACCCGCACGCGCCTGACTCCCTGGTCAGGCCCCGCCGTGTTCCTCTGGTATCGACATCGCTGGCCACTGGCCGGGGGTCCAGACGACGCGGCGGCCGTGGACGGACGCGGGCGCCGTGCGTAGCGGCGGCTGCTGCCAGCCTCGTCGCTGAGCCGGGCGTTTTGCCCGCGGCCCCCTGAGCCGTCCCACCCGCCGCGTGCCGGCGTGACGTCGGGGACGGGCCCCGGCGCGGGGGACGCCGTTCGCTCCAGCCCGAGGTTCCGTGTCCCGGAGAACTTCGGGCGTTTGTTCTGGGGCAGCGCGAGCCATCGGCTCCGACCGAACTTCCTTCTGGCGGCGAACCGGCTGCGAACGCGGGAAACACAGCCCCGGGCGGGGAGTCGGGCTTTGGCGCGTGGCGCTCGCTCTTCAGATCCCGACGGTGTTGTCCTCTCCGTCCAGACGCTTCGCGGGGCTGGCCTTGAGGGCCGGTCCTCGGCTGGGGCGGCGTTTGGGGTGGAAGCTGAGCGTTGTCCTCCTCGTGTGTGTCCAGCCCCTGCGGGCGTGAAGGAGACGCGTCTTCGCCGCCTCGTTGGCCCGGTGCCCTGCAGGTGGTGAGTCGGTCGCCGCACGGGGGTCTGTTTCCGGAATCAGCCGAGTTTCAGAGACACCACCCCTCCCTCTCTCCCTCTCTCTCTCTGCCGACACCTTGGCTGTCATAACTTCGCAACGACGTCGCTCGTGCTGCCGAGTGAAGTCAGGTCGTGCGCGAATCAGCTTGTCCTCCTTTCGATGTCTTTCCATGTTTCGTTCTTCTGCATTTTCACGCATTTTAGGATTTCTTCTGGGAGCTCCTGCTGGGAAGCAGCTGTCGGGAGTGAACGGCATCTTCGTCCCAGCGGTGCCGACATCCCGATCGGTGGACGCCGCGCGTCTCTGCGATGTCCGTGTCCGGACTGACTCACGCGTGCGGTGCCGAGCCTTTCTGTGCCGAGAGTGACGTGCCCCTGTTCTCTCGCGGCGTCTTTCCAGCTTTGCTGCGATGACCCGGGCCGCAGAGAGCTCGGGAAACGGCCTTCCCGCTGTTCCCGAGAGAGCGTGCTGGAAGCCCTTCCCCACGCGTCCGACGGAATCCGCCGGCGGGACTCTCTGGGCCTGACGTTTTCTCTAGACGAAGCTTTGATGATTACGAGATGCGTCTCTCGGTTTTCTGCCGAGCTTCCTGCCTACGCCGCCCACCCACCCGTCCTGTCTGTCTGTCTGTCTGTCACCTGTCGTCGTCCACCTGTCATCTGTCATCGGGTTTAAACTCTGCGGCCCATGTTTGACGTTTGTTTCTATCGCCATCCGGTTGAAAATGTTTTCTGATTTCTCTGTGTGTTTACGTTGAGCCCTGTTGGTGTTCTCCAGAGAGACAGAACCCACGCGCGCCAGGCTGGGATAATGAGGTCGATATTTCTCAATAAATCGGGAAATCTCACCCACCATTTCTCAGATGTTTTGCTTTGCCCCGGGGGTCCCAGTGGCACGTTCGCCAGACCACGTGACGTTTTCCGGCGTCCGGACTGCACTGTCGGGTCGACCCGTTTCCGGCTTCCCGAACCTCCCTCCCGCTCCTGATCACGCTCAGTCAAGTTCTGCTCCTGCTTCCTACCTAGGTGTCTGGTTCAGCAGCTTTCTTTCTTTCTTTCTTTCTTTCTTTCTTTCTTTCTTTCTTTCTTTCTTTCTTTCTTTCTTTCTTTCTTTCTTTCTCTCTCTCTCTCTCTCTCTCTCTCTCTCTCTCTCTCTCTCTTTCTTTCTTTCTTTCTTTCCTTCTTTCCTCGTTTCCTTGTTTGAAGTCGCTTTTGATTCCGGCGAGTGCGGTTCGCAGCTCCGTGGCCCCGTTTGGCCGTCGGAATCGTTCTCCTTTCCCTGCTGCTGCCCGCCGTCGCCCGCTCGTCGCGCCTGCGTTTCCTCCGCGATTCTGGACGTGGTCGTGGTCTCCGGTTTAAGAGCGTTCTCTGCCGGTTCACGCAGCTGGGCCGTCTTGGGGCTGGTTCTCAGCGACTGCTTTTTTCTGGGTCGCAGTCGTTGTGACGCCATTTCCTTTGCCCACGGGTCTCTGGTGTGCGCTTCGGCCCCGCAGAGACGCTGCGTTTCGTTACGTTCCTTCGAAGAACGTTCTCGCTGTCAGCGAACGGGGCTCAACTCAAGCTCTCCTCGTGTCCTGCCTGGCGTGGGCAGCTCCGAAAGCCTTACCCCTCAGCCCCGTTTCCCGCTGCCTCTCCTGAAGTTCCCGGTGCCTACGTGGATCGGCTGAGGGGTCGGAGGACTCATCTGGCACTTCGAATCCATGAGTTGTCGCGATTTTCACTGTGGGTGCAGTTTGGAACCAGCCAACCAGATTTTAGGTGAATTCCCCTGAGACTTCAGTTGGGAATTTAGGGGACGCAGTGATTCCTGCGGGAGAAACAGCGTATGTGAAAAGAGTCATCAAACATGATTTTCCATTTATTTACGCGGTTTTACGTCTGTCGGTAAAGCTCGTGTTTTCCGAACGTGGGCGTTTCTCACTGGCGCTGTCCCCAGGAGCTGGACCTGGTGGTTGCTGTTGTGTCAGGAAGTGAGTCTTTCCTCTTTCTCACCTTTCCCGCTTTCGCTTCGCTGGCCAGTGCTGACTTTTGTGTCGTCGTGTCGCAGGACCGAGTCAGCGGTTTTAGCGCTTTGTCGCTTTGGACTTACCAGTACGGGACTCTGACCTGTTTTTTTATCTCTGGATCTCCTTTTCCCCTATTTCACTCCACGGACTGAAAACCTGTGCTGAACGTGGTGGTCACGGCACCTGTATCTAATCAGCCCTGATTTTAACGGGAAATGGCGTGTGGGGGGTGTGAAGTGGGACTTTGCGTCCCTCATACGTCCGCGTTACTTCTTACTGAATTACATGGATGGCGCCCGGAAATGCTTTTTTGGGGAGCACCCTGGGGTGAGTCTGATACGCAGCCGGTTTGAGAATCCGAACAAAGAGTTAAGATTAAACCCGACGGCAGCCTCGCTTGCTCGGGTCTTAGATGAACACTCGCCGTGAGCCGTCGTGGAAAATAAGACACACGCCCGCGTGCACACACACAAACACACACACACGCGCACATGTGCACACGTGCACACGCATGCGCAATGCACACACGCACACGCACACACACGCGCACACGCGCACACACGCACATGCACACACACGCACACGCACACACACGCGCACACGCGCACACACGCACATGCACACACACGCGCACGCGCGCACACACACAAACACACACACACGCGCACATGTGCACACGTGCACACGCATGCGCACACGCACACACGCACACGCACACACACACACGCACACACACACGCACATGCACACACACGCGCACGCGCGCACACACACACACGCACACACACGCACACGCACACACGCGCGCGCATCCGCGTGCACACACACAAACGCACGCACACACGCACACACAGACTTTCTCTAGGAGGGTTCAGGGTCACCAAGGGCAGGGAGAGGTCTCACATCCGGGGCGATGCTCAAACGTTTAGATCCAAACACAGAGATCCGCACCCCCCGGGGCGCCCGGAGCACCTGTCAGTCAGTCAGAGGGCGGGGGCCACGGGGCCCCGGGCCAGGTGAAGAAAGCATCGTAGGTTATGTGACCTGGAGCAGGTTCTCAGCCTCGGGCTCTGGTAAAACGGGACCGAAACGGACTGGTCTGCGGGGTTGCCGTGTGGCAGGTGAAGGCCCTGGCGTGCGGAGGTCTGGAAAGGACGTTTCTGGTTTTGTTTTCCGCGTAGAAACACTAGGAAGCGACTGAACTTTCCTTCTGCATCTCGACCCCAGAGAGGACAGGTGTTTCTCTGTAAATCACCCCACGGGTGCAGTTATTCACGTACCCGGGTCTGCTCTCCGAGGGACGCGCACAAACAGTTGTTGGAGGGAGAGGAAGTCCACCTGCACCCGCAGCGCCGATTCCCTAGGTTCCTCTCTCGGAGCCGGGAAAATGTCTCCCTTCTGCCTCCTTCAAAGGACCGCGGGCCGTGGGCGTGGCCGTCTTCAGGAGCGGCAGTTGGGGGAGCCGTTTCGGGAACAACCCGGGATGACCCCCTTTGTTTGGACCCGGCTGGGGCCGCTGCGATGCTTTCCCATGGAAATCACAGTTAAAGGTGTTTGTTATTAAACAAAACCGCACACAGGGGCCGTCGGTGAAAAGGGGAGCACGGGGAAGGCGAGCGTGGAGTCTCCCGTGTGCGTGAGATTGGGAATGAGCCGCCACGGGGAGGGACCCCACACCCCCACCCCGGGATCTTTGGGAAAGGCCGGGACCTCCCGGGCCCCTGGCGCGGCTGCTCCAGGCGTTGGGGACCAGCTCCGCGCGGGGAGGGGCAGGGGCTGCCGAGCCGGTCGGCGTTGGACTCGGGCCCTTCGTGGCCTCATGCTGAGCGCCCTCGGGGAGCAGCGACACGAGGTCAGCACCGAGCTCCAGGCCCTCAGCCCCGCGGGCGCCTTCCTCAGCGGACTTTAGGGAAAGGAGGTTACCGGGTGGGTCGGGCTCGCTGGACGGAAGTCGGGGGGAAGCCGCCTCAGGTCGTCCTTGAGCCACCCTCCAGGTAGCGGCGGGTGGGCACCCGCGGGGCCTCTCCGGCTGCCCGCCCTGCAGCCTGCGCCCGGCTCCGCAGTCACGGAAGGAAGCCTCGTCACAGGTCCCCACGGGCCGTTCTCTCCGTCATCGGCGCGCGTACGTGTGTCCCGTCTACCGTCCGTCCGTCCGTCCGTCCGTCCGTCCGTCTCTACCATCACCGTCACCTGTCGCCTCCCATCTGTCTGTGCTTTGGCTGCGGCTGTTTCTCTGGCCGAACCCGGACTCGCACACCGAACAGCTTAGACCCCTCCCTCGAGCTTGGCCTCAACGAGCGCCGCAGAGCATGTGTCTTTAGGGAGAAAGGTTTTCCAATTTCGGGGTCGATACCCCGACGAGGGATCGCTGGGCACGTGGGAATCCATTCTCCGATGTTTGAGGAGCCTCCGTGCAGTCCCCCGGCAGGCGTGAGGGTCCTTGCCCCCGCGGCCTCGCCAGCGCTTGTCGCGACCGGTCCTGTCGGTGTCGGCCGCTCTGACGGGGTGAGGGGGAACCCCACTGCGTGCGATTCGCGCCTCCTTAACAGCTGGTGAGGCCGAGCACCTTCCGCATGTCTCGTGGCCGTTGACAGTCTCGTTGGAAGAAGCGTCGGTGCAGATCCTCCGCCCACTTTTTAATTAAATTTGTTTTATTGACGAGGTTGATGAGTTCTTTGTATGTTTCGGATTTAGCCCCTTGTCGGAGGGGTAGAGATCCGTGCCCCCGACGTTCCCGGCAGCGTCGTTCACCGCGGCCCGGGCAGGAAAACGGCCGGGGTGTCTCCCGACGGACGTGGGGACGAAGAGGCCGTGCGCGACGGAGCGGCACTCAGCCGTGAGAACCGCGCCATCTCACTCCCGCGTGCGGTGTAAAGCGGAAAGCGACAGGTTCCGACGACGGACGCTCAGGGGCTCGCAGGCGTGGGTGACGGTTGAGCGGTTGCCGGCGGGAAAGCGGGGCGGGGGGACGGGGTGAAGGGGCCACATGCACGGTGGCGGAAGGAAATCTGGCTTCGGCGGTGAACACAGGCAAAGCGCAGATGGGGAATTGTTGAAGCGTGCGCGCGGCACCTACGTGATTTTACTAACCAACGTCGCCCCAGTAAATCTAAAAATTAAAAAAGAGGAATATTTAAATGTTGGTGACTCAGCTTCAGTCGTCTGGCCGGGCCTCCTGCCGGGTCACTGCTCCGGCGAGCTGGTGACGGGACACCGGCGTCAGCTGACGGTCCCTTCACGACTCACGGACCCAGCACGATGCGGCCGAGGTTCGGGAACCCGGTGTGAACCCCAAACCGTATCTCGGCCTCGGAAAGCAGCATTTCCCTCTGGGCTCGTCCCTGCACACGACCGCCGGTTAGTTGTTCACGAGCGTCGGTCACGCGCCACGACGTGCCGTCCAGACGCCCGGTCATCGACGAGGCTTCGCACGGGGCTGCTCCGCTCCCGTGGGCGACTCGCACTGGGGACAAAGGACGGACGCCCTCAGAGCGTGTCTTTTCCCGTCCGGCCACACGCCCGCGACCCTCGGCCCCCGCTCGGGCCTGCAGAGTGGGCCTCATAGACTCCCCCGCCACGCGTGTGCGTTTCGTTTCCGGAGCTTCCCGCGGGGCTGCCGCGCTGCCGTGGCTTCCTCCTCATCCGGTGTCTTGTCCGAGGCCGAGCTCGGAAGCGTCCGTGGTTTTCGTGATCACGTCCGCTCCTCTGTGACTGCTTTGTGGCCGGTGTTGCTTTGGTTCAGCCATCCTCAGCCCTACCCGAGATGGAGACGTCGGCGCCGAAAACCGCAGGCGCTGGGGCCGCCACGCTCACGCCGGGCCGTCGGCCCCGATTCCACCCTCTTCCTTTTTCATGCGAAAGTTCTATTCCGGGCTGCGATTTTCTCGTTTTCCAGATTTTACTGTCGCCTTAATCGGAGCCGCGACCCCCGCACTTTCGTGCAGATTCTGCTCCCTCCTGGGCCGACCGTATGGAGGGGGACGCGCCGCTCCCCTCCCCCGCCCTGCGCCCGTTGGGCGGAGAGACGCGGGTGAGACGTGGCCGCGCGAGGGTGCCCAGGTGTATTCTGCGGCTTGGCCTGGCACCTCCCGGAGCCGCACGCACGGGCGCGCACACACGCACACACACGTGCACACACGCGCACGCGCACACGCGCGCCGAGAGCCGGCCCGAACACAGCCTTCCGTTTGGTTGAACCTGGCAGGACTCTGAAATGGTGACGACTGTCAAATTAGGATCACCCGGGCCATTCCGCGGGCCCGGTTTGGACGCGGGGCTCCGAGCAGAAGGGGATCGCCCCTGGCGGCCGCCCAGGCCACTTCACCATCCATCGTCCGCTCAGTTTTGTGACGCGCAGCGACGGGCAGGTCGGCCGTCGCCCTCGGAGCCTGTTTCTCACGTTTACCTGGATGCGAAGGAAGGAAATGGATCCGTCCTTTTCGGAGAATGTGCAGATGAGGAGCTGCTTTAGGTTTGTGCCCCTTCTCCTTGGGGGTGGCCCGGGGACCTGCTCCCGGTGTGCCACCCGAAAGCTCTGGGACCCCACGTGGCCGCCGTCTGTGGGGAAGGTTCCAGAACACCCCCCGTGGCCAGAGACGGAAGCCCAGGGGGTCTCGTCCATTTCCCTCCAGGCTCCTAGAGGGTGTGGGCGTCACCGCCACCCAGGGCCGACCCGCCTCCCGGGTTGACTTGTCCTGTGGGTGCCTTGGGCCCTGGGTGTCCGGGGCTCTGGGCCTCCGACACGGACGCCCGTTTTAGCTCTGTGTGCCACGTGTGGGCGGTTCACCATCCAGCGTTCCTTCCAGAAGGCTCATGAGGGGGCTCTGCGGTCTCTTTCTAGAACGTTCTTTGGCTTTGCCGTAAGGACAGAGCCTGTGCCTTATGTTTCTGCAGCTCCCGGTGCTTGACCCGGGCTGACCTGCGCTCGGGGCCGAGTGGACGCTTCTCCTTTAAGACACGGGCTCCTGCCCACGCGCTGCCCGTGCCCAGGGCGCTGGGCCTTCTCGGGGGGCGGACGTCTCCCGGGGACCCCAGGCGTCGGGGAGGCAGCCGCGAGCAGGGACGCGATGGGTGACCTTCCACCGCGGGCCGCCTCCCCGAGGGGGGGCATCCGGCTCGCCTCGCCAGGCGCCGCGTCAGCAACGTGCGAAGAGCTCAGACCGGAGAGCTCTGGGCCCCCTGAAGTCACTTGGGGGGCGAAGCCACGCACGGAGGTGACGGTTCCTGACTTATGGGGAAGAACCTACCCTGTGTGTGTGGGGGGGCCTGAGGCCCCCGCTGTGAGCCGAGGTCCTCCGACATCCCCCCACCCCGATGCCCCCGTCCCTCCCGCTGCTTCTAGAACCCGCATCTGGCGCACACGCAGCCCGAGCGACAAGTCCCCTCCCAGGTGCAGACTCGTTTGCTTCTCTACGGGGGAGACACGGAGACTGACCCCGGGCGTGGAAACCCGATCGAGGCCGTGTCCCCGCCGCCGCCCCCCTTCTCTCCTTCCTTTGCGAGCCGGCGTGTCACCCTCGATGGTGGAGCGGGGTCACCGGACAGCCCGCACGGCTCCACTCGCCCTGTCTCACAGCGGGAGCGGCCGTGGGCGGGCTCGGCCGGCGGCGGAGGGGCCGGAGGGTGGCCTGTCCTCCTTCCCGCCAGGGTCCCGTGGCCTCTGTGCACCGACCACCGGCACCAGCGCGGCGAGGGGCTGTGTGGACCTGGCCGGCCCCGCCGGTGACCCGCGCCAGGTCATCCGTGACGTCACAGGGGTCACAGCGCGGCCAGCAGGTAGCGTCGTCGCCTCCTTATTCCTGGGACTCGCGCTTCTCCCCCCTACAGCCCCCCACTAGGCGCTGTGGGCCCCGTCCCCGAACGGTGCCTCCGAGGGGGATCAAAGCCGCCCAGAGCAGTGTCCTTCGCACCATGTCCCTGACACCCCGCTCTGTAAACGTCTTTCCTTGTCGGTGGGAGGAGCACGTCAACACGCCAAGGGAGACGGATGGGCCGTCTCTTTCCGCTCCCCTTCCTCCCCGCGGCCTCGGCGGGCAGGCCGGGTCCCAGCGGTGCTCCCTGACGCCCGCGCTCCCCGACAGCCTGTGCTCCCCGACGCCCCACGTCGCCCCCGCGTCGGGAAGGGGCGCACGCAGACGGACGGGACAGCCCCCTCCGCTCCCCGCCTTCGGCGCCGGGGGGCAGTCAGTCCTGCCTCTTTCTCTCTCTGGGTAGTTTTCCAAGGCGGAGACCGCGTGACCCTCCTGCTTGGCGGCCCCAGGCCGAGAGGGCCCGGCCAGCGCCCCAGATGGCGTGTCTGGCGTCTCCGCGTGTGGATGCGGAGCCCAAGGGTGTGCCGAGCGCCGTGAGGACGTGGCTTTCGGGTCATGTGCCCCTTTTCGGTAACCGCCGGTGGATGCGGCGGCCGCGGGTCACGCACGCTCTGCCCCCGGGCGAGGCGGTGGCCACCCAGACCGTGAGCTGGACCATGCCCATGGACCCGCCACGGACCGGGCAGGGTGCCCCCCGTCACCCCCGGCTCTCGGGGGTTGACAACATCTTTTTGGGCCGGAGAATCGGGCGTTGGGGACCCGTGGGGCGTGAGGCCCTGTGTCCAGCCCCCTGTGGGCGGTGGGCCCTCTGCCACGCGGCTGTGGACGTGATGTCCCCGAGGACCCCCGGCTTCCAGGTCCCCAGGGCCTGAGGGACGTCCCACCCGTCCTGGTGGCCGGGCTGGCAGTCCCGTGTGGTCCCTCCCCGCCCCGGGTCTGTCTGCTGCCCCGACAGGGACACGCGGAGAGGGCCCCCCGTGTGTGTGTCGGGGAGCTGACTCCCCAGGGTGCTGTCCCTGCCCCCCACCGCCCGCCACTCTGCCCCGACGTGTTCACTTCTCTGCCACCCACGTCGCCAAGGCGGGCGGCGGGTGCCCGAGGACCTGGAGGGGGACGCAGAACCCGTACTGCACGCCCCCCCCCCAGGGCCTGGCGCCCCAGCCTGGCCTGCGCGTTTGGAAACAGAACTGGTAGCTCTTGGCCCGGAGCAAGCGACCTCCCTGCCCCTGTGCGGAGGCTTCCGGACGCTTGCCAGAGAGAGCGAGCGAGGCCCCGACCTGACGGCGGCCACGTGGCCGTGCAGGCGCTGGGTAGCTGCTCGGCGGGTTCTAAAATCCCGAGGTGACACCCTCGCCCCGAACGTCCTCAGGGCCCAGACGGGGCGCCCGCGCGGCTCGGCCCCCCCGGACGTAACTGCTTCCGAGTTCCCCGTTGCGGGGTCCCCACGACGGCCCATCCACCCGCTTCTGCGCCCAAGGCCCGGGTCGCTGTTTTGCATGAAAATTTTTCATTAAAAAAAAAAAAAGAATCGCGAGAGCAAAGTTGCTGAGTGAGCAGAGGACGCAGCGGCCGCCCAGCCCCGGGATCCCTGCAGACCCGCCGCGGCCCCAAGAAAAATGAGTCGCCGTCCCCGCTCGCCCTGCCGCGCGGCGGTAGATCACGCCGCCCGCGCTGGACACGCGCAATTTGGCGCCGCTGACAGCCGCCCCCCCCAGCGCGCGGCGCTTTCATGTCTGGACTGATGGAACCTTCCACGTTTCTCTGACCTTGAGGTGCGAGGCCGGGAGCCGGGCGGGGGGCGGGCGAGGGCACCGGGGTCTCCCGAGTCACAGGGCCGGGCTCCCCCTGTCGCCCCACGGGCCGGACAGGGTGCCGTTCCCCCCACCGGCACCCGGCAGGGCCCCTCCCGTCGGGATGGCCTCCAGACCCGGCGCGGGGCAAACAGCCGTAAATCCGGCCGTCGGGGGGCGGGCAGGGCGGCCAGCCGGCGGTTAGCCGCGGTGAATGCAGTGTGCTGCGGGCGGACGCCCTCGCCCGGCCGCGTCTTTCCCACCCGGGCCCTGATGGGAAACAGCTGCTGGCCCCGGGGAGACAGGAAGGGAAGGAGGGAGGCGCGTCTGGGCTGCCGAAGTCGCAGGGCGCCTGTCCCCCTCCGCCCCGCAGAGGCTGGGCCCCCGCTCGGCGCGGACAGTCGCTCCCCGCAGCCCCGGCCACGGGGTGGGGGTCACAGCCCTGCCTGAGAGTTCGTCTCCCGACGGGAAAGAGAAAAGGTTCCTGCTCCCCGGGGGCGCGGCCGCGGGGGCAGGTGTAGAGAAGGCCAGGGGTTTGGGGGGAAAGCGGGAGGAGGCGCGCAGGAGGGCGGCGGGGACACCGGGAGCCGTGCCCTGGACCGCGGGCTCCCGGGTGAGGGCGCGGCGACGGGACGGGGGTCGAAGCCTTCGTCTATTCCGCAGGTGACCACACCCTCCGAGTCCGGCGTACAACGCGGAGGAAGCGCCCGAGTCTGCGCCTGGGGCCGGCCCGTCCCGTCCCTCCCGGTGCTGCCGGTGGGCGGGGGTCCCGGCGTCCCCCCACGCGCCCCGTTCCCTGCTCCCGCGTGTCCGACCCCGCTCGCGCTGAGTCAGGCTGCGCTGTCAACCCCCCCCCCCGGGAAAACAAAGGGACCCAGGACCAGTGGAAGCGACACCCCCCCTCCCCCGGGCCCGTTCGTCCTCCGGGACGGTGACTGACGTTTCTGCAGCTCGTGACGCCCGCGTCGTTTCTGAACGGGCCGTGAGGTCATCGCCCGCGCGTGCTCGTCAGGCCGCGTCCCCGTGCGGGTGGGTGCCACGCCGACCCCACCCGAGCCTCTGCCTGGGCCGGCTCTCTGTAGGGTCCCTAAGGCCCTGCCCGCTCGGATCGGCTGGAGACCCTCGCGGCGCGCACCGCGGGCTGGGTTTACAGTTCTCACCCCGGCGAGGCCGTGGCTGACGTAAAACAGGGCGCTCACCCCCCCTTCATTTTCCGTTTCCAGCGGAACGAAGCCCAGGCGTCCTGGAGACGCGCGGCTGACACCGGCCGGGGCCCCGATCCCCCGTGGTGCTGCTCGTGGTGCTGGGACCCGCGATCCCGGGCCTGGTGCCGTCTGCGGGGTGGCCGCACCTGCGGGACCCTGGGACCCGGCCACCCCTGCTCGTGCCCAGCACGGCAGAAGCCGGCCTGGCGCCCTGTGAGCTGAGCCGGTGACCTCACGGCCCCCGCAGAAGGCAGCTCCGTGAAGGCCTCCATCCTGCGCGGGCCGCCCGCCTCCTTCTAGGACTCGGGGTCGCATCAGCAGCGCGCAGGGCTGCGTGCTCGGGCGCGCGTGCGTGTGCGTGTGTGCGCGTGTGCGCGTGTGCGTGCGCGTGTGTGCGCGTGCGTGCGTGCGTGTGTGTGTGCGTGTGCGTATGTGCGTGTGCGCGTGTGTGCGTGTGTGCGCGTGCGTGTGCGTGTGTGCGTGCGTGCGTGCATGTGTGCGTGCGTGTGCGCGTGCGTGTGCGTGCACGTGCGTGTGCGCGTGCGTGTGTGCGCGTGCGTGTGTGTGCACGTGTGTGCACGTGTGTGTGCGTGTGTGTACACGTGTGTGCGTGTGTGCGTGCGTGTGCGTGCACGTGCGTGTGCGTGTGTGTGCGTGTGCGTGTGCGCGTGTGTGCGTGTGTGCGCGTGCGTGTGCGCGTGTGTGCGTGTGCGTGCGTGTGTGCACGCGCACCGTGTGAAGAAGGCAGCGCCGGGGCAGGCCGCGTGGCAGACGCGGGAGGACACCGTGGAACAGAACTTCCTGCTCAGCTCGGGCCCAGAGCGACACCTCAGCGCCTTCGCAGCCCCGGGGCCGGGAGTTCGCGCAGACGTCGCATAACCAACTGCCTTCGGTTTTCTCTGGGCCGTTTCCTTCTCCATTTGGAATTCGGAGTCCGGTGGCCACGTTTCGGGTGGCCGACCGCCTTGTACGTCCGGGGAGACGGGTTCTGGAGACGGCGGTGGAAACCCCGGGTCGACCGCGGCCTCCGCTCCGGACTCCGATTCCGAGGCATCCTCAGCGGGTGCGGACGCAGCAGCGGGACGGACGGGCACGACCGACCCTGACGGCGTCGAGGGGTCCATAAACCACGCGCGGGCGGGGTTCCCGCAGCGGCCAGCAGCGGCTTCTCTGAGGCTGTCACGGTCTGTCGAGTGGATAATCGCGCCCTGCGCAGAGAGCAGCGGGCCGTAAAGGCCCGGATCTCCCAGGAAAATCGTGTGGATTCCTAGGATTTATGCTCGCGCCGGCGCGCGACGCCGCTCAGGAGGCCTCGTGTGGAACGGCGTTCGCGCCGCACGGGCCCCGCGCGGCTCCCTTTCCCGTCGCGGATCAAATGACGGACCGCGGCCCGGGAAACGGAGACACGCGTCCACGTTCGGAAACGTCGCGCCGCGGGGCCCGGTCCCCTCTGATTCGCTGTTTCGGGAAAGATTCCGGGTCACGGGCCTCGGCACGGACTCCGTTAGCTTCCAGCCCGCAGTGCTGTCAAGGCCTCGCCCCGCAGGTCTGCGGCAGGCGGGCCACCCGGTGCCACTTCCACGCGGCGGTTCTAGGGCAGCGTCTCCTTCGTGTCTTTATGGAGTTCGTCTGCACGCGACACCCCGAACGCGCAGCTGGGCTCCCGCCACCGCCCGCTTCCTTCCAGCAGGTGGAGGCAGACGGCAAGGAGCCCAGGAAGAGGCGAGCAAACGCGCTTCGTCTCCCCAGCAAGCGCCGACGATCAGGGGAAACCACACACCCGCAGAGGAGGGGGCCCCGGTGAGCGGTTCCCGCAGGAACGTGGCGCGACGGCTTGACCCACTCGAGACCCCGGAGCCTGACGCTTCCGAGACCCCCCCTTGCCGCGGACGTCGTGGCTTCCTCCCTGGACGGTCGGAAACGTCCCCAGAGGGAAAGCCCAGGAATCCAACAAGGAAAACCCGTCGGGACCGCCCTGTCCCAAGGCGTCGTCCCCAGGCCCCTCCGCCTGAGCAGGGCCGTCGTGCGGGGCCCCGGGCCGGCGCTCGCTCACGCGGGGTCGCTGCGGGCTCGCTCGTGCCCCGTCTTGTCGGCCGCAGACGTGTGTGCGCGGAGGACGGCCTCCGGGAAAGAGCCGGCGTCCTGGGGTCCGGAGGGCGGGGACTGGACGCAGCAGGTCCCAGGTCTCACCTCCCTTAGGAGGCGCTGAGGGCCGGACGGCAGCAGGGAGGGCCCCCCGCCCCCCGCCCCGCCAGGACCCGCCGCCGTCCGCGGCATCGACCGGCTTATCGGGGCGCGGGCATCTCCCTCGCTCTGTCTGGGCCTGTCACCCGCCGGGAGATTACACGCGCCGGCCTCGTGCTGGTGGCGGTCGGTCTTCACGTCGCGAACTTCTCAATCACATCCCAGCGGCGCGTTGGGCGCCCACAGCCCCGAGCCCTTATCTCCTCCCCGCAGGGGATCTGCTCCGCGTTTGCCTCCCGCGGGTTCAGGATGCCGCCCGCCCTGCCGGCCTGTCCCCGTCAGGCTGCCCGCGCCCCGCTCTCTGGGTGGTCCCTGAGGGACCCCGCGCAGCCAGGCCCCCGGCGGGTCCGCGGAGCCTGGGAACCGAGCACGGGGCCGCTTCCCGGGGGGCCGGCCGCTCTGGCGCGGGGCCTCGTGCCGCGGGTCCTGGAGATGGAGGCCCCGCGACTGCGAGTAGCACCCCCCCACACACCTCCCCAGGACGCCCCGAGGGCCACGCGGCCGTCAGCTCGGAACCGGCCACGTGCACGTCCACATCGGCCCCCGGGCGGACGTGGTGGTCTGGGCGGGACCCCAAGGGGTCAGCGTGGCTCCGTGTCTGTGTCACTCGGCACCCACAGGTGATGCCAGGCCAGTGTGCACCCTGCGTCGAGCCTCGCCGGGCTCGGCGCTCCCAGCCAAAGCCCGAGGGGAGCTGGACACACGGCCGGGGAGGACACGGCCATTCTCTCCGAGTGCCTGTGGGAGGGGTGCACGGCCTGGCCAGCTGGGACGCGGGCTCCGGCCGCTGTCACCGAGGTCTCCCCTGCGCATGGGGCATCCCCCTGGCACGCGCAGATGAGCCCACCCATCGGCACCCAGAACCCGGAGTCGGGGCCGGGGGTGTGAACACGGGGACCCGGAGCCGGTGAAAGCCCCGACGGCCATCGCAGTGGCCGAGCGCGGGATCCGGGCCGAGGTCCCCGCCGGCCTCGTCGTTTACTTCTGGACAAACTGACCCTCGGGTTTCCAACGCCGGGGAACCGGGTTTGAAGCCGGGCTTCGCTGGGGACCGGAGCCGTGAAGGGCGTCCAGTGCAGGACGGTCCTGCTGTGCCGAGACCCCGTCCCTCCCGGGGCGTCAGGCGTCCCCGGGACCCCTGGGGCCGAGATCCGGGGCGTCCCATCCGCACGGCCCCGGGCCCCGGGCCGAAATGGGGTTTCTGAGGTCGCTGGGGCAGACGTGACACCAGCGGTCGCCCTCCCCGACCACGTGTCGTGAGAACGCGGCGTGCGCCGAGGCCCCTCCTGAACCCCAGGGCCGTCCCCACACAAACGCTCTCCCGGGGTTAGGGAGCCCGGGCCGCAGACCCGGGCCTTTGGCGCCGCGTTTCCGTCACCCACGACCCTGGCGTCGACCGACCGGGCCGGGGAGGTGGACCGTCCCCTCAGCCCCCTGCTGTTCACGCGACCGGCGAGCAGGCCGGACCCGCGAGGGCCGCCTCGGAAATGGCGTCGCTTCCCTCACGTTCACGGCCAGGGCGGGGATGTGCACGTCCGAGGGCCAGAGCGGGTGCCTGCAGGGATCTGTCCGCACACGCACCCGCCTCCCGTTCCCGGACTCACCCCCCCCTCGCACAGGAACCCTCGCTGCACCCGGTTTACGGCACAGACAGATCGGTAACCCCGCGGCCGCGGAGCCCTCCGTCGCTGACACCGCGTCAGGGAGCCCGTGTCCCGGCCCCGAGGGCCGTCCGTCCGCGCTTGCCTTTTCGCGCTGACGCCGACGCCGTGGGACGAGCGACGCCGACGCCGTGGGACGAGCGGGAGCCTTGTGCCCCGTGTTGCCCGGGAAAGGCTGAGTGGCGCCGGCGTTCGAGCCGCAAACTGTGGGAGAAGTGATCCGGGCTCGGGGTGTGTCTTCCCGGAGGTTTCGGACGAGAATCTCGGCGGCTTTAAGGCTGTTGCGATGCTCAGAGCCCGTTGCACACGGGGCGAGGGCGGGGGTTCGCGCACCCGAGGAACTGGCCCCGTCCCGTGGCAGGGGCGCTCGCTGGTGCTGCCTCCGCAGGGAGGGCGGTGACAGCCCGTCCCACCCCCGAGACTCGGGGTTTCACATAAACTTGCTCCTTCGGCCCCCGGGTCATTTAGGAGCTTTACTGTCAGCTTCCCAACGCCCGGGAACCGCTTCGTGACGGGCCCTTGGTTCGGTCCCAGCTTCCAGCTGGAGCGCAGTCGGAGGCCACACGCTGGTGACTGGAATTACCCCAAATCTCACGAGGTTCGTGCGTGTGTTTACGTTTTCATGGCTCAGCCCGGGGCCGCCTGATGGGCACTCGGAGGCAGCGCGCGCGCCTCGGCCGTGGGGGGGTCAGGATGCCAGGCAGATCCCACCGGCTGACGCGGCGCCCGGTTCGTTCCGTCCCGACGGTTTTCTGTCTCGCTTTCCCGCCGCTGCTGCGCTTTCGGGTCTGTCCGGTTCTGGTTCCGGGTCTGCCCGTTTCCGCGCCCACGGTCGGTCCGTCATCTGCATTTGACACGTGCGCCTCAGACCCGTCCCCTTTCTCGGCGTCGAACGTCCTGTTCCCGCCACGACTCCTCCCCCTTGTCCCTCCGTTCCTTTAGTCCCCGCTTCCTTTCATTTCCTTATTTTTAATTCAAAAAGAGGGAGAAGGGCCGGGGACACGGTGACCTTCTCAATCGAAGGGTGTTCCGCTGCCGGTGGCGCTGACGGCCGACGGCCACTCACACGGGCCTCCCCGAAGCCGGGCCTCCCCTGCCCGCCCCGTCCGTGCCACCGCCGATGCGGAGTCCGCGCGCGTTTCGCCCGGGGGGGGTCGGTGTGCTGCGAGGGCAGGTCACCCCAGGGCCGGAGCCATCACCGGGGAGAGTGGGACTGGACGAGCGGGGCAGGGCGCCCTGTGCTCTCCCTCCCGCCTCCCGGCCTCGTGGCGCCCCTTCCCATTCCTCGTCCTGCCCAGCGACTCCGCAGTCGCGCTCCTGCGCACGTCAGGACCTTCTGCCCCCTAAAGGGCGCCCACGGCCGCAGGCGTCCCGGGTTGGAGTCCCGTCTGGACACAGGTTCCTTCCGCATCGTGACTCGGCCCGACTGTCCTCTGTCCCTGCGGGGGACCCGTCCCGCGTACGTGGTTAAGTCCGCGTGCCGCAGGCGCCCCTCTTAGGGACGATCGTACGCGACGGGCCGAAGCCGGGCTGTGAGCCGAGCGGGTTCCCTCCACGTCCCAACTTAAGGAAAAAACAACGACAACGAGGGACAGAGCTCCCAGAGCACCGCAGGGACGGACACGGGGCCGCAGGTGGGCACCTGTCCCCGGTGACGTTGCGCTCGGCTGAGGCAAACCCGGAGCGCGTGAGGCCGCCAGTTTGCGTTTTCAAACACAGTTTCCTCCCCCAGCAGGCCCGGCAGCCGAGATCCCACGCCCCCCGGGCTCGCGACGTCGAGGAGGCGGGAGGGAGGCGGGCGAGTCCCCGCGGAGGAGGCCAGGCTCCAACCCGGAGGCCCAGGGAGGCGGGCGGCCGCGCCCTGCGCACTGCGGGGCCTCGGGGGCCAGTCGGCGAGCCCGGGCACCTTTCTCGTGGGCTTCGCGCCGTGGCCGGGCGTCGAAAGTGACCGATGGTCCGGGAAGGGACGGGGGAGGTGCCCGGCCAGCGCCCGGAGCCAAGAACTCCAGCGCGGTCTCAGGAAAACGCGCTTCCTTTCCTCCTCCCCCTGCTCCTTTCTTCTTCTGTGAATTCAAGAGCGCGTGACCCGGGACGAAATTTCCTCCGTTGAAAGACGTCGCATCTCCGAGCCTCAGGGCCGAGGGAGAGGAAATGAAAACGGCACCGAGGGAGGGCGTCTGGCGGCCTGGCCTCTTACCAGGTGACCCTTGGGCGGACCCGGGCGGCCCCCAGGGACCCCGCGATCTATGGGCCTTGTGTGGGCTCCGACGAGCGTCTCCGTGAAGTGATGAGGGAGAGGGGCCCGGGCGGATCTCGGCGCAGAGTTCCTGTCGCCGTTTTAGGAGGCGTGAGGCCGCCGGGCCGGAGAGAGCCGCCCTCGGGCTCAGGACGTCTGAGTGTTTCATTTTAAAGTTCAGGACCACGGCGTCCCCGTGGTCGCTTTCGAGGGCCAGAGGATTGTCCCCTGGGGAGGGTGGAACGGTTACTTGGTAGCGGGGCCTGAGCGGGGAGCACGGGGAACGGCGGAGCCGCCGCGGGCCCCGACCACTCGGCAGCCTCCCTGTTGGGAAACCCCCCGGAGGGCACGAGCGACGTCCCCGCCATCCGCTGCCCCCACCGCCGCCGGGGGCTGTGCTGACACGTGCTGGTTCCTTTGGTCCCGTGACAGGCGGCGGCTGACCCCGCTGTCGCGAACGAAGGAGGCCTCCCTGTTCGTCCAGGGCCGTGGCTCCCCGCGGCGGCTGCCCGTGCCCCGAGGACGTGGGCATTTCTGGCTGTCACGACCGGGGCCGCTCTCCAGTGGCGCGGGGTTGAGGTTGGGACTCCCCGAGGGCAGGCCGTCGCCTTCCTGCATAGACGGCGTCTTCGGGACGTGCCCGTGCGCGCTCCCGAAGGGTCCTGGTTGGCTCCGGCGCCTCAGGAGATCTCACGTGCGCCGCTCCGGCTGCACCCCACGTCGGAGCTGTTTCCCTGACGGGGCGTCGGCAGATCCATCACCCCGGGGAAGCGCGGAGTCATCTCTCCATCCCGAGGACGACGAGTTATTATTCCAATCGACCACCTGCCGAGACGCCGGTCCTTGCTGGGATAATGATTGATTTCTGTCCTCGCGCGCCGAGGCTTCCGCCGGTCTGGGGTCCCGGGGAGCGAAGCCACGGTAATCCGCCCGGAAACCGGCTGGACCGAAGACCCGGGGCGGTGGCCTTTCCCGGCGGTGGCCCTGGGTGCCCCTGTGCGCTGCCCACGCGTGCCGTCCCTCCCAGGTGCTCGCTTCGTGCACGTCCAGGAGGCCAAGGGCGCCTTCCGTTTCGTGCGGCGACTTTGCCAGCGGCTCCGCGCTGCTGATGGAAAGGACCGGGGTCGGGGGCTTCGTGGGGAGCCCGTCTCTGCCGCCGCAGGACCGAGGGCGAGGGAGGCAGGGGCCGCCTGTGCCCATCCGACTTTATTATCATTATTAATTATTATTATTATTATTAATTACTATTATTGTTATCATTATTATTACTGATGCCGACAGCACCCGGTCCTCCTAGGCGGTCTCCCATCCCAGTCCTGACCAGGCCCGACCCCGCTTAGCTCCCGAGCTCAGACGCCGGGCTCGTTCAGGGTGGCAGGGCCGTGGACCAGGGACCGTGGCTCCCCTGGGGCACGAACCTGGGCCTCCTGCGCGTAAGGCAGACGCGCTCACGGCTGCACTGTGGAGCCACGTCCCCCTCTGCTCTTATCCACGAGCGGTGCGTTTGGAAGGGGGGAGAGAGGGAGAGAGGGAGGGAGAGGGAGAGGGAGAGGGAGAGAGGGAGGGAGAGCGGCCCTTTCTGGCTCCGAGGAGTCTTGGCTCGGGAGGAGCTCTCGGGAAGCTGTCCCTCCCCGGAGGCCTCGCGGTGACATTGTTTAATCCTCCGGTCCAGTCCTCGAGGCGACTGTTAATAAACGCGAGTGAGGAGGGGAAATGTGCTCGGAAGAGGGGGAGCTGGTGTTCGGATGCAGGTGTGACCCCTGCCCTCCGCGTCCCCGCTGGGGCCCCGGCCGCCCGACCGCAGCGCTCGCGGACGCGGGACGCAGGACGCTCCCGTCTCCGGGCGGTGGCCCTGCTGAGCCCCGGCTCGTGCTTGCTCTGCCGGTGACGCCGAGGCAACTCGAGGCGCCTGGACTCTCGTGCGGAGACGCAGGCGTCTGTGATCCTCAGGACCTCGGGTCAGTCCCCGAGTCGCGCCCGGTCCCCGAGGCAGGCAGCCGTGTCCTAGAGTCAGCGAGGCCCGCGGGGCCACGGCTGTCGTCGCCGGCATCGCCGAGGGGTGGAGAAAGCCCGTGTCCCTCGGTCCCATGTCCGGGGCACCTGCCCGTCGGGGAGCAGCCGAGCGGGCGGTCATCCGTCCGTCCGCACCCACACGGGGCCGCGGGAGTTTGAGTCCGTGTGCGGGGAAACGGTTACAGCCGTGGGTTCAGATCACGCCGCTCTCTCACGGAGAGACGGAAAAAGAGAACAAAATGAGTAAATAAGAAGAGAAAAGAGAAAATCATTCCTCCTTTCAACGAGAACTCTCAGGATTCACTCTCACGGCCTTCCTGCGTGTCCGACGTGGGCGTTGGCTGCAGGTGCCCGGCGTTTGGGCCTGTCACCCGTCCCCCATCCCACGGCCGGTAACCACGGGCCTGGCCACTCTTCCGACGAGTGTTTTCAGGTTCGACGTATACGTGGCATCGCACGGTGTTCGTTTGCGTCTCTGACCTATTTCACCCAGCACAATGCCTCCGAGCTCCGTTCGTGTCGTCGCGAATGACGGGAATCCCTCCTTTTCAGGGCTGCGTAATATTCCGTCGTAAGTCGGCCCCCAGCTCCTTTACCCATTCTCCTGCCGCCGACGGGCACTTTGGTCACTTCGTGTCCTGGCTTCCGTCAACGACGCCGCGGCGAACATGGGTGCGGATCGATCCTGAGACGCCGTTTTCGTTCCCTGTGGGTGTGGGCCCAGGTGCGGAGTAGCTGGGTCGTGTGGCAGGGCGACTTTTGATTTCCTGAGCCTTCTGCCGGGGCTGCCCCCCGTTAGCCCGCCGGCGGGGCGCGAGGGCTCCCTCTGTGCCACGGCCTCGCCCGCGGTTGCCACCGCTGGTCTTTGTGGTGGTGGCCGTCCTGACGGGCCTGGGGCGAGTCCGCACTGAGGTTGCGATTTGCATTTCCCAAGTAACCCGTGACGTCGAGCCCCTTTCCATGCACCCGGGAGGATGGGGAGACGCCCGAGCCTGGCAGGCAGGCTGCGCGCCGTGGCCTGAGGCGCGATCTGGCCGGGCCCCGGCTCGTCCTTCTTCCCTCGTTCATTTATCAGACCCGCCTGTCGGCGTGCGTGCGAGGGGTCGTCCACAAAGTGGCTTCGACACGCTTTTCGGGGACCGACGGCTGTGGCGGGGCCTCGTGAGGGGGGAAGTTCCCCCCGAGGGGGTGTGGGAAACGAGACGACCTTCCCGCAAGGGAAGCCCCCGCCTTCCGACAGAGAGGAGCAAAGGCCTCGTGAGCACGCGCTCGCCAGGCCGCTGGCCTGCGGCGGGGCCCCGCTCGGCTCGCCGCCGCGCTCACTGTTCACGTCCAGGTAGTCGCTTGGGGAAGTCCTTTCGGATCTCGGGGACCTCCTTGTCCTCAGCTGCCCCCCTGTGCGGTTCCTCCCCGGAGCTCTGGTCCCTGGGAGAGAGGATTATCCCGCCTCGGTGGGTCGACGAGCTTCAAGGTCGTGAAGATGCCAGTGCTTCCCGGGGGGGGGGTTACTTACAGTGCGCGTCTGGGTCGGACCGGGGTGAGCCCTTCCTTCCCTCTGAGCATCGCCGCCTCACCTGGGGCCCACCGAACGGCGCCGTGAACTGCAGGGATGTCGTCACCCCCGTTTTACATTTTATTTCATTTCATTTCATTTTATTTTATTTTATTTTATTTTATTTTATTTTATTTTATTTTATTTTTTATTTTATTTTATTATTTTATTTTATTTTATTTCATTTCATTTTATTTCATTTTATTTCATTTTATTTTATTTTATTTTATTTTATTTTATTTTATTATTTTATTTTATTTTATTTCATTTTATTTCATTTTATTTTATTTTATTTTATTATTTTATTTTATTTTATTATTTTATTTTATTTTATTTTATTTTATTATTTTATTTTATTTTATTTTATTATTTTATTTTATTTTATTTTATTTTATTATTTTGTTTTATTTTATTTTATTATTTTATTTTATTTTATTTTATTTCATTTTATTTCATTTCCTTTCCTTTCCTTTCCTTTTTTTTACATATTTATTTATATATTTTTAACATTTTCAGTCGCCCCCACCTTACGAATGACAGGACTGTGGGCAGAATGTAAAGGCGGAGCCTGGCTTGAACCCCACACCTGAGCGGAATCGGAGCCGAAGCTTCCCCACCGAACGGCGCTGCCTGAGGAAACGGATTTCCCCGGATGTCTGGCCAAGAAAGGGGCTACGGGGGGGAGCGCGTGGTCTCGCCCGCCCGGCTTTCTTCCTTTGGTTTAGACCTCACGTGAGAAAGGGCAAGGTTTCGCGTCTGTTGCCGTCACGTGCCATGCGACAGCGCCCCACTGGCAGCAAACGCCAGGAAGTAACCGGAATCGACGTTCCTAATTGTGAAACGGAAAACGCTCCGGCGGTGCTGGTGCCGTGGTCGGCCCGCACTCGGTTAGACGTTCACACGATGGGAGGAGCCGACGAGCGACGGGTCCCGAGCGCCTTTCTAATTTACGTGATTGACAAACGAGCAAGTTCCAGCTTAGAGTGACGGTGTCCGGAGCTTTCTCTGCAACCGCCGTCAGCACTGGTAAACTTTTAGTCTCTACTTCTGCGCGACTTTCGTTTGCCATAAAAGGGCAGCGAGCCTCTTATGTGCTGCAAAAAAAAGAAAAAGGAAAGAAAAAGAGAAAAAAAGAGAAAAAAAAGAAAAAAAATGAGAAAAATAAAAAGAAAAGAAAGAAGGAAAAGAAGGAAAAGAAAGTGTCTGCCCGGCCCTTTGGGTTTTTAGAAAGGAGATCCAAAAGTGGACGGCGCCTCGGCGCCCCGTCCGTGGCTGCTTGCCCCGTGCCCCGGCTGAGCGGGACAGCCACCGTCCTCACGCGGGGCCTGGTCGCTTGTGTGTCGGGGCGTGGTCCTCGGACGCACGCGTGGCCCCTGATGCCGGCCAGGGTTGCTGAGGACGGGCTCCGCGGGGTCGTCCGGTACTTCGTAGTGATTGTTTTCTCCGAAGCGCGGACGACTGCGGCGCCGCACTCCGGGGGGACCCGCATCCTGGCCGTCGGGGCGCGGGCGGGAGCACGGCCTGGTGCCCGGGCGACGCGCATCTTCCGCGGCCGGAGTTCATTGAGATGCGGACGCCCCCCCGGCCGAGCGGGGCCCATATACAAGTCAAATCTGCTATTTCTCCTCGGGCGATGATTTATTTCCCTCTTAAATTGGCTGGCCCAGTTAGTTTTTTATTTTTATTAAGTCACACTATTCTTAAATGAAACTATTGATTTAAAGTCAGCTTAGTGAGGATTTAATTTGTTTTCGGGGGATTAGAGCAGGTAGCCCGGGATAATTTCACAATAAAGCGGAGCGGAGGCACTCCTTCACGGCGCCTCGCCCGGCCCGCGGGGCTGCAGAGACAGCGCGCGGCCCAGGGCGGCGGCGGGGCCGCGGCCGTAAATCAGGCCTCGTTCCTCCGCCCGCCCCAGAGGGGTCCGGCGGGCCGTCCCCGCGCGCGACCTTGTCCCGTTGTCCTTCCCAGGATGGTGCGACCATTGGTGCCGAAGACACACGCGTGCGGGGTGCCTACGCGCACACGCGTGCGGGGTGCCTACGTGCGCACGCACGACACGGCTCTCTCCTCTCCTCAGGGTCAGCCTGCCCTCGCGCCCCGTGGCCTTGCCTCACTGCCCCTCGCGCCGCTCTCCGTTCCCGCGATGAGTTCTCCCCGTTGGCCTGGACAGGGGAAGGGGCGTGCACGGCACAGGTGCGGGCCGCCCGCTGCCTGTCCCCCGTGGCCCGTGACTCCCTGTCCCCTCCCGTCAGGCCAGACCCTGCGCATTCGCACGGCGGGACGGGCGGGGGGGGGGCTGCCCGGCGGCCGCTCTCGCCATGGCCTTGGACCGAACGAGTGGAGCCACCCGAGCGCAGCCAGGAGAGGGTCTCGTGTTCGTGTGAAGCCGTCCAGCCTGTCGCTGCCAGTCCCTCATCTCCGGACTCGGCTGTCACTGTCCATTTCGAAGGAAGTCCCTTCTTTCCGTGGAAACCAGGTAGGCTCGGCCATCCCCGGACTAATGGCCCTCGGCCCAGAGGTCGCTAACACAGTCCCGTCGATCATGCTGACCACTTCCCACTGTCCCCGGCCCCGTCGCGTGCTGCCCGGAGTGAGGTGACCCATCCCACGTCGCCCATCGGGCCGGCCCGGCACGGCTCCCGACAGGTTGAGTCCCCTCCTGGACGGTGGCCCGAGGGGCTGGGTTCACACACACAGAGGAACGGGAGGCCAGGGCGGGCTCTTCCCTGAGGCCGCAGGCGTCCGCCTGCGAAGTGCGGCTCTGTCCACGGCCCGGTCCTCGCCGGGCCACCCGCATCCCCCTCCGGGCGTGCGTGCAGGATAGACAAGAACACACGAGAGCCCACGGGCGTCGGGTCCGGGGGCTCCGCGAATGTGCGTGTCGCTTTGTAGGGGACGCCGGAACCTAGAAACGGACCCAGCAGACAGACCCACGGCGTGTGGGGCACGTGCGCAGCGCCACTCAGAGCACGGACGGACGGCCCGCTGGCACACGGACTCGGGACTCACGCTCGGGGCCTCGTTCCGAGTGGAGGAGGCCAGAGGCGAGAGGCCGCAGACCGAACGGGGCCCGGGGACGCGGGGCGGGTCGCAGGGCCTGGCGGGGCGAGGGGTCCGATGCGTGCAGGGGGATTCGCCGTATGTGGGGCCGAGGGTCACGGGCCCGCCTGTCCCTCGCCTCTGGCGGTCGCCACGCGGCTGCCCGCACGTGCCCAGACTGGCCGTGTCCGACGAGACCTCAGCAGGTTCGACGACTTGGAACTCGGAACCCTCGGAGGTCACGGAGCTTCCGGACGTACCGTCGGGATGGCATCCACGCCGCTGTCTTCGCGTCGTTCAGGACTGGGCCGCGTTTGTGCCGTTGACGCGTTTCCCCCGAACGTGCGTCCTCCTGCCGGGGGCGTTTCCCGTTTCCCGCGACAGGAGAGTCCGCTCCCGCGCCGGCTCCCGCGCCGGCTCTCGTCGGCGGTCTCGGGGGACGTCGTCCCGCTCCTCTGCGGATTAAAAGAACGAGGCGGATGTGGTGGCTGTGAGCAGGCAGAAGCCTTACGTAACTGGAAATTTCACAAAAGTCAGATAAAACAGCACGATTTGTGGATTTGTTTTTCGTTTCCCCCACTAAGTGTCTGGGATGGAGCGTGACTTTGTTATTCTTCCTGGATTGGCCTCGATCCACGGGGAAGCGAACCCGTGCGGCATCCCGCGGTCCACACGGAGCTTTCCCACACCTCGGCCGTTTGATTTCCTCCACCTCCTGCGGTAGTTCCAGAATCTTCTTCTTGTAATTCTATACCCGAGGAAGCCGAGACTCAAGTTTATTGAGACATTTCCCGAGTAACAGGTGGCGGGGAACATGCCCGAGCCCCGGTCCCTTTACCCCAGTCACACAGGCTCGTCCCCACACCTCCCGTAGGGTTTCTGCCGAGTCCCCGTTAGCACCGCACGAGGTCTCAGGGCACACACAGGTGGTCCTCACCCCGCGTCCTCGCCCGCGTCCTCGCCCGCAGCCTCGCCCGCATCCTCGCCCGCATCCTCGCCCGCGTCCTCGCCCGCAGCCTCGCCCGCATCCTCGCCCGCATCCTCGCCCGCATCCTCGCCCGCATCCTCGCCCGCGTCCTCGCCCGCAGCCTCGCCCGCAGCCTCGCCCGCAGCCTCTCCCACATCCTCACCCGCGTCCTCACCCGCGTCCTCACCCGCGTCCTCACCCGCGTCCTCGCCCGCATCCTCACCCGCATCCTCACCCGCATCCTCGCCCGCATCCTCGCCCGCGTCCTTGCCCGCATCCTCGTCCGCATCCTCGCCCGCATCCTCACCCGCATCCTCACCCGCATCCTCGCCCGCATCCTCGCCCGCATCCTCACCCGCATCCTCACCCGCATCCTCGCCCGCAGCCTCTCCCGCATCCTCGCCCGCATCCTCGCCCGCATCCGCATCCTCGCCCGCATCCTCGCCCGCATCCTCACCCGCATCCTCACCTGCATCCTCGCCCGCATCCTCGCCCGCATCCTCACCCGCATCCTCTCCCGCATCCTCGCCCGCATCCTCGCCCGCATCCGCATCCGCATCCTCACCCCGCGTCCTCGCCCGCATCCTCGCCCGCATCCTCGCCCGCAGCCTCACCCGCATCCGCATCCGCATCCTCACCCCGCGTCCTCGCCCGCATCCTCGTCCCGCCTCGTTTTGCAGGGACACGGCAGCTCTGACGTCGGCGGCGCATCGAGACGCCTCCCGTGTGGATTCACAGGGAAGCGAGTTCGGGCCTCTGCGCGCGTCCGGTTCTCGGGGAGGTCACCGGGCCACCGAGCGTCCACTGCGCTGTCATTGCGCGTGGCACCAGGCACCGTGGCGCCATCGGGAGGACAAAGGGACCGCACGGCCCACGGCACTCGGCCCGGCCCTGCGGCCGGAGAGCGTGGCTGCCGCGGGCGTTGGGTCCCGTGGCGTCGCTGCCGTGAACAGGGGGCGCTTCTCTGCGTGGGCGCAGGTCGCGCGAGGCCTGTGTGGAGCCGGGCTTACGGACAGCAGCTCGGAGGCGGGACGGACCCCCACGTCGCCGCCCCAGGCCCCTGGGTGGCTGCCCCACAGAGGGGAGGTAGAGGGAAGGTGACGGGACCCCGGAACCCGGCGGAGGGACGGGAACGTCCAGCCCAGAGGAGCGGCGGGAAGCGATTCTCAGCTCCCCCGGGCTGCCGGATTGTCTAGGCTTTCAGCCTCCCGCTCGGCGCCCCCGCCTCCTTCTCTCTCTCTCTCCGCCCCCCGCCCCCACGTTTCGCGCTGCGCGAAGAGGAAGCGACAAAAGGCGTTTTCTGCAAACCGAAGTGGCGGTGCGGGCGGCCGGCGCGCTGGCCGCCGTCCCCGTGCGGAACTGTGGGTTCGATCCCGCTTTGCATTAATCACAGGCAATGCGAGCCGCAGCGGCCCCCCCCGAGCATCCCGGCGTCAGCCGCGGCCCGCACCCGGGGCCGGCCCATCGTGTCCGCCCCGGCCCCGTGGAAGCAGCCAGAGCAGCGGGAAGGACGGGCAGTCGGGCCCCTTCGTCCACTCCGTCCGCACAGGAAGGGGCGGACACGCGACCTGAGGGGAGCGGGAGGGGCTGCGGGCCGGAGGGAGACGGGTTTGATTGTGCGGGCGCCCCCCCCCCCCGCCGCTCCCCCCCCGCCGCTCCCCTCCCGCGGGAAGATGAACGCGCCGGGGGCAGGCGCGCGCACACACACAAAGGCCCTATTTGGACTGGCGTGGCAGCTCCTCTTTATCACGCGCCGCCCAGGTAGCCTCCGTCGCCATGCTCCATTACCCCGCAATGGCGCGCCCGGGGTGTTTGTCTCCTCCGCGGCCCGCGCGCCTGACAGGGCCGCGCGCGGGGCCGTCTCTCCGGGCGAGGGCCCGGGCAGCTGCGGGAGGGCGGGGGCTGGGGAGGCAGCACACGGGGCCGCCGAGAGCAAGATGCCGGACCGCGACGTGGGCCGCGTCTGCGTGGCCTTCGGACAGGAGCCCCGGAGCGGGGACGGCCGCACGCAGAGGTCCCGCGGCCGATGTGCAGTCCCGGGGTCGGGGCAGAACAACGTCCGCGGGGGCGAGCGCAGCGGCGCCGTGAGGGCGAGGAGGACGCCGCGCGCCAGGGGTGACACGCGGCCTCCTCCTCCTCCTCCGCGTGCCGGACCGTCGGCGAGAGGCCCGGTCCCGTGAGGACACGAACCGGAGGACACGGCGCGCTGACGGAGGCGGGGGTGGTGCTGCCGCGTGATGGAGCCGCCTCGTCTGAGGGGGACCCTCGGGGATCCAGCGCACACGGACGGTGGCATCCGGACCGGGCGGCGGTGGCCGCCCGGCTGACGTGCGGGCCGCGGGTGTGGTCCCGGGGCCTGGCGACCTGCCGCCCCCTGAAAGCGGACCCCCACCTCGCTAGTGCGCAGCGCAAAGTCGCTTTCACTGCAAAGGGACCCAGAGTGATTTATTTGCAGGAAACGTTTCTTAGGAATTCCAGGTTTGCCGAAAATAAACCCCGTCGGAATGGATTGCTGGGAGGGTGAGCCCGTCGCTGTTAGGACAGATCCTAGGTTTGCTTTAGGTGAACCCGAACTGGGCCTACGGACAGCAGCTCGGAGGCGGACAGACCCCCACGTCACCGCCCTAGGCCCGCATCCTCGCCCGCGTCCCGTTGGACCCGTCGACACCGCGCGGGGCTCTGAGGCCGGCCTGGGTCAGGCCGGAGCGTGGCGAGGCCCAGTCGCGGCCTCTGTCGTCCTCACGGGACGGGCGCGTCGTGGCGTCCAGGCGGGCTTTATCTCCCCTCACCCCGGTCCTCACAGCATCTCAGCCGAGCCCCGTGAGACTCTGCGAACCCGCGTCCGCGGGAGACGTGGTTTTGTGGGGTCGTCCGGCGCCCCCGTGGCCCCCGGTCGGCACAGCCTCCCACTCGGGGGGCCGTGCGAGGCCTGCGCCCCGCAGCGTCGCTGGTTCTCTCCGTTTCCCGTCGCGGGAGGCGGTCTCTCCCGCCTGCGCCCCAGGACTCCGATCTTCGCGCCGCGCCCGGGGGACGCGGCGTCTGCGCCAGCACCAGGCCGAGCGCGGCTACGGGGCTGGTCCTCCGCCGGGGCTCCCCGAGCGATTCTGGGGTGTCCTGTGGAGCGTTCCCTAGTCTTCGGGGGAAAGGCAGACGGCCAAGGGAGAATGACGAGTGATTTCCACACGGAGGACGATGTGTCACGAACATCTAAGTTAATTTAACAATTACAAGGAATATCCTCGGCCACATCCATCTCAGACAGGCTGGCAAGCGGGAAATGGCTTCCAATTCGTATCTGTCATTTCTGATATTTCTCCCGCGGCCCGGGAAAAAGGGGGGAATTTTAGGTTCCTGCTCAGTCCATCCGTAATCACTTTTTCATGGCTTTTCGTGTTTGCGCAGTTGGCGAGGGTCACGCAAAGGTCAAGGATCCACCTCGAGGAGCGTCCCGGAAGCGAAAACGAAACGGAGGGAAGAATAAACGCGGGGAAATCCCGGGCGTCGGGAAGACGCGACGCGGGGCCTGACGAGCCACTGGCTAGCGCGGCCGCCGCGTCCCATGAGGCCGATTCGCGGGGAACGACCCATCGCCACGACCGACCGGCCGTGGCTGCGTCCTGCGCTGGGTTTGGGGTGAGAGGGCGTCCTCTGCCGGCGTGAGTTTGTCACCGTCGTGGCCGTTCCCCACGACAGGGACAGGGCACCCGTCCGACTTCCGGACGCGCCGGTGCTGGGAGTTTCGTTTTGAATCTCATACTCTGGGGTCCCGCCGGGGGGTTTGCGGGGCTGCCCTAAGGCGGCTCGGACGGTGTTTACTTGGTCACAGTTCTGGGGAGCGGGGTCTGAGCTTCAGGTGCGGCAGGGCGGGGCCCCCCGAGGCCACCTGCTCCGCGACCTCACGCGCCCTTCCTCTCGTGTGTCCGTGTCGCAATCCTGTCCGAGTCGTAGCGGGTTGGGGCCCTCGTAACCTCGTTTCAACTCTGTCACCTCTTCGAAGAGCCTGGGGCTTAGGACGTCCACGTGGATTGGAGGGGACACGGGTCGGCCCGTAACCCGCGCAAACCATCACGGACGTGCGTGGAGCCCGGCGCCCCGGACGGTTCCGTCCCCCGCGCATCCCCTCCGCATGCTGTTTGCGCCCACACCTGTTCCCATTTCATTCGACGGAGAAACGGGCGTGTCCTCTGGCGTCTGTTCCCGAGGCGAGCACGGGGGCGGGCGGCGTCCCTGCCCGAGGAGCGGCGGAGAGGGCCGGCGGCTGGAAGGGGCTGTGCGGGCTGCGTCCTCGTTGATTCTCTTCCTCGTTCCTCGGACTCCGACCGCGGGCCCGCTCTGGCCCGGGCACCGCACCACGGGCAGGTGACACGAGGCGACGTGACCCCCGCCTGTCCCCGCAGGCTGCCGCGCGGAGGGGGAGGGGAGGTCAGACTGTACCGAGGGGCTGTCCCGGACGTCGCCGAGGGGTGGGGCCCCTCCAGGGACGGGGGCGCACGCGGCTACGTCGGGAAAGACGCCTCGCTCCCGGTGACAAAGCCCCCTGACGGCGCCCGGGTGGGGACAGAGGCTTCACTCGCCGCTGGGCAAGGTTCGGGGCCCTCGCTGCAGGCCCGGCTCCCACGGAGAGGGCGGCCAGGGTTCCGGTCCTCGAATCCCGCGGAGGAAGTTGTTTCGTCGCGAGGGAACTGCAGCCGGGCCTTGGGGTCACACCCAGCGATGTCTTCGCCGGGACCCGCCCGCGCCAGGACAGAAAGGCACAGACGGAGACGGGCGGAGTCAGCGCCGGGGTGGGGGGGGCAGTTTTCGACTAAAAAGACGTTTTCTGGCTGCACTTTCCCCTCCGCTTGGTTACAGACCTCGCTGCGGCCTCGGTCAACCCAACAGGGAGGGGGAGCGGGAAACCGGCCTCCCAGCCGCGACGAGGAGCCCTGCACCCCCGCGCCTCCGCCGTCCCGCTAAGGGGGGTCGGTCACCTCGGTGGCCGTTATGTGGCCCCGAGACTCACACGGTAATTCGGGTTCCGCGGGCGCTCGCTGCAGGGTTTCGAGAAGCGCGGGGGCCGGGGTGGCCGCGAGGACGAGGGCGCTGGGGTCGGGGTGGCCGCCCTCAGAGGGGCGGGCGCCGCGGGGTCTGTGCTCCAGCTCCTGCGAGGCGATCGATCGGCAGAGTCTCGAGTCCGCGCTTCGGCGACACAGCGAGGGGCTCGGGCTGTGCGATGTGACCCCGAATCCCCGCTTCCTTAGCGAGTTCGCACAGGGCCGCGCGGCAGAGTGGACGGCAGAGCCAGGGTTCCTACACGCGGGACCAGGGTGACCCCAAGCCCCCCACGCTGCCCACTCGGACGGGCGCGGGGCGCCCAGCGGGGGGAGGGTCTGGCTGGGGCGGAAGCCACGCACGGAGTGACCAGCCGCGAGTCTGGGTGCGGGATCACGGGCGGAGCGGGGGCCTCTGGGCGCTTTGGAGGGGACGGACGCGAAGGCCTGCGCAAGGAGGTCGGCGCGCCAACGGCAAGCTCGGGGCCGCGGTCTGGGCGTGCGGCAGGGAGAGCTCACTGCAGCCCCGACAGCGAGGCCTTCGGGGTGCGGGCGGGAAGGGGGCCGGTCGCGGGAAGCCGGGGCTCCCCGGGGTCCCCACTGGGAGGTGAGCTCGGCTCCCAGCAGGAGGCGGGGACGGGGGACACGCGCGTCCTCTCTGGGGACTCGGTGTCAGAGGGCCGGCTCGCTGTCCCTCGGCCGCAGACTCGCTGACGGCAGCGGGCGTGTCCCCCGCGCACCAGAGTGACGGGAAACGTGGGCCGGAGGCGGCTTTTGCGGCATTGGCTGGCGGGTCCTCTCCGATGACCAGACCCCCTGGAGCAGTCGGGGTGCTGAGGGCCGCCCGGAGCCGCTCCGTGGACGCGCAGCGCCCCGAGGCGACGACGGTGGCCGTTCCTGCGGCGGCTCCTCTGGCCGGGGCTCTGGGCCGCCTCCTTCCCGTGGGCGTGCGCACGCGTGTGCTCGTGTCCCTGTCGGCGGCCGCCCTGAGCGTGCCCCCTGCACACACGCGCCCCGTCGGAGGGGCTCGGGTGGCTGGCGCCGCTCCTCCGCGCGGGGAGGAGGCGGGGCGGGACGTGCCGCAGGGACAAGCACCCTGGGCCTCGACGGGGTCGGCTCTGCCTCACCAACGAAGTGACTTCCTCCCGCCCAAGCCTCGTCCAAGCCCTTCCTTTGTGGAGCCACTGGTCGCCCCCCCCCGGGCCTCCCGGGGAGCCCTGCCTCGCCCCACAGTGACAGGCGCCGGTCGCGGGGCCATACGTCACCCCGGGGCTGTTTGCGATGGGCTGCAGATGCTGCGGGATCGCTAAGTGGCACTTTGCAAGGGAAAGAGTGGAGGGGGACGCCCAGAGCCCGCCCGGAGGGAGGGAGGCGGCCGGGCCCACGCCTGGGACCCACACCCGGGGCCACGCCAGGGGCCACCGCCAGGGGCCACCTTCCCATCCCGACCAGGGCCTGGGAAATGGCTCATGCCAAAGGCCCCTAATGGCTTAATTAGGGTTTAAGGGACGCGATGTCCCTTCCCAGGGGGACGTGTTCACAAGGTGTGTCCTGTCGGTCCCATCCCCCGGCCCGGCGCCCCCACCCCCTTTCCTGCTGTTACGTCCCGTCCCGCCCAGAGGCTTCCTCGGAGGGAGAGGAGACGGAGGCTGCCATCACCGCCCCGATTTCCCTGTGAAAACTTTACCAGGCGGCACCGAAAACCCTCCTCTGCCCTCCACCCTCCGCAGAGAAGGGAAAATCCATCAAATTAACACATCAATGAGTTGATTGTAATCTCCAGGGCTCCGGGTAGCACTCTGCGCGCCGGACAGGAGGCCGGCGTGATTTATCAATGCAAACCTAATAGCATCAATATGAATCTAACTAAAAATCAATATTTCATTACCAAATTGTTAGTGAGAATGAAGAAAAATGGCCGGAGTCAGAGCGTTCTCTGGGGTAGGAGCATCTGGAGTTCAATGTGACAAGATGAGTGATGCATGACTCGGGGCCCGGGGAAGGACACCGGGAGGACAGGCCACGCGGACGGCCGAGGCGCGCGGAGGCGGCCGCAGCGCCCCTCGCTCGTCTTCCCGGCCCTCGGAGGCGCCGAGGGCGCGAGCCGGGGGAGAGCGAGGCCGGCAGGACGCCGAGCGGGGTCCACCACGCGGCGACCCTCCCGCAAGGGCCAGGGGCGGGTCACGGTGGCCCGGGGCCTCGGTGTCCTGCTCCCCGGGGCCCGAGAGTCGCCGGGGCACCCACCCCGTGGGGCGAGCCCTGACGTGTGGCGTCCTGCTCCCCGGTGGCCATCTGCCCGCACCTGCGGGATGCGCCGTGCACCTGTGCCGGGTCACCCAGGGCAGTGTCGGCGCGTCTCCGCCGCTGGGCACGGCCGCCCGGCCAGCCGGACGCGGGGACAGCTCGGCCGTCTCCGGAAGCCCCAGGGAGCGACTTCCTCCTCTAGGTCTAGTCGGGGCTCGGCCGCCGCGCCTCCCGCCGTTGGGTGCCGGGTCTGCTCGCGGGGGCTTTCGGCCCAGGGAGGTGGCGTGTCGCGTCACAGCAGCGCAGAGTGACCAGCCGAGGACGAGGCCTGTCCATCACTCAGCTCGCCGGTCCCCAGGCACGTCTGTCACCCAGGCCTGACTGCCACCCGGGCCTGCCACCCGGGCCTGCCACCTGGGCCTGTCACCCAGGCACGTCCGTCACTCAGCATCCCGGTCACCCAGGCACGTCCGTCACCCAGGCACGTCCGTCACCCAGGCACGTCCGTCGCTCAAAGTCAGCTCTTCCCGCCCGCGTGCTCCAAACCCGAGGCGGCCGCTGTCCTCTCAACCGGGTCACAGGCCTGGCTCCCCCCCAGCACTCCCACCCCAAACGCGTTCCTGCTGGTGATGATCCTGCTGGTGGCGGCAGCGCCGGACCCAGTCATCGTTTAACGATTCCTCAGCGCCGGCTCCGTGCACCGACCGGCAGCGCGGAATCGGGGGCGTGTCTGGCGGAGACACGGGCGCCGTCGTGAGACGCGGTTGCAGGGCAGCGGGGTCCCTGCCCGCCACACCGCGCCCCGGGCTCCGGTCAGAAGCCTCGCCTCTGGGCTCCCCCCGGCTTCGGCAGAGTCGTCGTCCTCGCCCCGGCTTTCCCTCTGGTGACGCTTCGCCTTTTTAAGGGGCAAGACGCAGAGAGCTGTCTGTGGAATGTTCTGGATCGTGTCGGGCGGGCTGGGCCCTGCCCCCCAATTCCCTGGCCTGGGTGCTTCCCGAACAATTCATTTCCCTCCAAGTACAAAGATCTTGGCCGATTTGGGGGGAGAAAGAGTTGTTTTAAGCAAAACCGCTCCAAGGCGTGAACGACTGCGGATTCTGAGGCCCCGGGACGTGTTTGCGCTTTCGAGCAGGACTTAGAAGGAGAAGGAAAAGGAAAAGCACCCAAGGGCCTCGTTTCCGGCCGTGGAAGTGGAGAAGGGCGTGGTGACGGGCGCTGGGGCGGGGGAGGGTCTCCCCCACCTGCAGGTGCCACCGTTTCCCCCCAAAGAGCTCACCTGGAAAACCGTGCGCTCTGCCTGGAGACCTCCTGCGGCACCGACGGTCCCATCGCCCCCGAAGAGGCTTAGGAGGCGTCATCGGTGTCGCAGGCTCGGCCTGCGCGTCAGGAGCCCCGCGTCCTCGCCTGGTGGGTAAGCGCGCACCTCCCAACGGCCTCGCTGCGGCTGGCGGGAAGAGGGTTTTCCCTCCGGTTCCCCCTTCACAGCCGAACGATCTTTCAGGAAAGTTTCCATTTCCAGGCCCTCTCAGGAGGGCCGCTGGGGGCTTTGTTTGCGGGAGACGACGGCTTTGTTTGCGGGAGACGACGGCTTTGTTTGCGGAGACGACGGCTTTGTTTGTGGGAGACGACGGCTTTGTTTGCGGGAGACGACGGCCTTCTTGCGGGCCACTTCTTCGTGCTTTGGGGGTTTTTATTGAACAGAATTCGGGCCTTTTCCCCCTTCATCTACTCTGTATTTAAAAGTTTGTCTACGAGTTCGGTGAAGGCAGCAGGACACCTGAGCAGGACTGGTCCGCGACATTGAAGTTTCTAGAAAATCCTACGTGGCGGACTCTTGGCCTAACGGAGGCTTAGCGCTCACACGCCGACCCTTCCTGGACAACGGGGGGGCCCGTCCTCGTGAGGACTTGGACGCGCCCCGCCCGCTGTCTCCTGGGTCCCAACAACGTCCCCAGGGGCGAGTCTCGGTTGGGAGGCCACCTGCGTGCGTCCCCGCACCGGCTGACGGGCCGAGGCTGGGGGCCTGGGCCCCGGCCGTGACGCGCAGCGCAGTGTCCGGTGCCGCCGGGAGCCGCCCGGTGGCGGGAAGGGCCTGGGAGCCGAGCCCGTCTGCAAACCCTGTTTCGTCACGTTCGAGATGTCAAACCGAGGTGCCGAGTGCGAACGTCCCGCGCAGAAGCTCACGGCTAATCAGGAAGACACGTGCGGACACCGGCTTAGAGGGAAGCTCAGAGGGACCGTCCCCGCGGAGAGGGCGTCCCACGTCCGGACGCCCCTACCACCGCCGAGCGCGCACGCCGCGAGGCTCCCTCGTCCCGCGACACGTCCCTCGCCTCACTCGGTGGTCGCGGGGCCAGGAGGACGCGGACGACGCGGAGCAGGACCCCGCGGCGCGGGTCGCTAAGGATCGAGCGCCCACCGAGGGCTCAGACGGACTCCCGCGGGCCCGGGTGAGCGGGATCGCGTTCCCCGAGCTTGGCGCATCCCTCTGCTGGGCTGTAGGGTGAACTGGACTCGTGCGGAGGAAACGGGAGCCCGTGGCTCTCTCTGCGCAGCTGGGACGGGTCACGGGGCCAACGGCCGGTGCGCCCCCTCGATGTTAGAACACGCTCCTCGGCGCCGCCGCCGCGGGGACGTGACGCGGCGTTTTATCTCCATCAAGGGAGACACGAAGCCGTGGTTTCAGGGCCACGGGAGACGCGGAGGTGCCGATCCCCCCGCGCCCCTGCTCTGCTCTCCGCTCAGACACCCGGAGGCTGGGTCCGATTTAGGAAAACTGGTTTCCTGAACCCGCGCACTCGGGCTCACATTTGTCCGTTGATCTCGAAATTCCGGGAGGAGGCCGTCCGGGACCGCCAGGCCCCTGGGTGTCCGCTTTCAGTACCTCGTGCCGTGGCCGCGGCCCGTCCCTGAACGAGGAGCCCCGGGCCGGCTCCGAACGTCGGCGGCGGGGCCTCGGGGGGTCTCTGAGGGGAAAAGCTAGCCGAAGCCACGCAGAGGATTGACCTTTGTTGGAAACGATATTTTCCTTCCGTCTGCCGTTCGTCACGCGGGGCCATCCAAACCCTTCCTCGCCGCGGGAGCCGAAGGGACGCGGCTCTCCCTCCCCGGCCTCTGGGGTGCGCGCGCTCCCGCTTCCGAGGCCGTCCCCGGGGCTGCCACCGTGCGCGTGACTGAATCCGCCGTCGTCCGAGCGCGACCCCGACGGCGAGGGCGTCCGCGGGCTGTGCGGGTGAGCCGAGGGGACGCCTCCCCTTCCGGTTGGCGCCGTGCCGGCCCCCTCGGACCCAGGGACGTGCGACGCTGAGGCCTCCGGGCCCGGCCCTCCTCGTCCGCGCTCCCGACGCGTCCTGTCCAGGCGGCGCGGGCGGCCTCATCAGGTATGTAAATGATGTCGGGCGGCGCCGGTTCTCCACCCCCGACCGCGACGAGCAGGCGCGGGGCCCACCGTCGGCGGCATTTAATCAGCGGCGGCCGATCCGTCACCTTCACGGGCCGAGCGGGCGGCCATGAATCACGGCGTCGCAGGTACCGGCGGCGGCTGTGGTGGCGCTGTCAGCGGCGCGCGGGCTGCGCGCAGAGGGACGACTCGGTAATTGAGTGGGACTAATAAGAATACATCACTTAGCCGCGTGTGACGCGCGGCGCCTCCGAACACAAGCGCGGAAAATTCACGTTTCGCTTAATAAATAAATGACGCGGCCGGCGCGTTGGACATAATCCGTGTCCTCCCGGGCGGGGTGATCGACGACGCCCGGGCCCGGCCGTCTGTCTGTGAAGACCGAGTATCGGTGTCGGGGGAGGGGCGTTTCCGACGCGGGGGGGGCGCCTTGGGGACCCGACGCCCACGGGCGGGCGTCCTGGCCGCGAGCTTCGGCTCTGACTGCTCGTGCGACAACGGGAAGGCCGAGTGGGACGTTTGCAGCAAAACTGCCTGGATTTTCGTTTCCCGAGGTGGGAGGACTCGGCACATCCCTAAGGACGTCTGAGTCGTGAAGGGAATCTTACAGTCGTTCAGGCGGGCGCATTTTGATACGCGGGGACGCCCGGACGTAGGCTTCCAGGGGGCGGCCTCGGGTGGGGGGTGCAGCGTGCGCTCGGTCCTGGGGGGACCTGGGGTTCGCGGGGTCAAGGCTGACCTGGTTGGCACGGGTCAGGGGCAGACTCTGAGCGGGATGGGGGGGCTGCGCCGGCGTCCATCCTCCGCACCCCTCAGGGCGGTGCAGTGCCCTCAGAGGTTAGCGGGGCCCTCGCGTCCCTCCCTGGGTGCCCTCAGAGGTTAGCGGGGCCCTCGCGTCCCTCCCTGGGTGCCCTCAGAGGTTAGCGGGGCCCTCGCGTCCCTCCCTGGGTGTCTGCTTCATCGTAAACTCTGTCCTGGGCTCCAGGGACGGAGCGTCAGGACTTCGAACCGTAGGGGGGGCGGAGTCTCTCCCTGTGCCTTCCACGTCGGTAAGTTCAGGAGGGAGTGGAGGAGGCCGTGACGCAGAAAACACGGAAAACGGCACGAACAGCCTCTGCCACGAGTTAGAGGCGCGTTCGGGGCCGAATCCTGCTCGGGAAGCCGTGTAGGGCTGACCCCTGAGCCCGAGGGGGCGGCCGGCTGACCTTGAGCTCGGTTGTCGGGGGCGAGGCCCCGGGCGGCCGCTGCGACACCGGGCCTGCCGCCGACGGAGCGGTGGAGGCCGCGAGTCTGCACACTTCGACCGGCGGGAAGCGTGAGGCGCCCTCCGCGTCGCGCGAATACGGGGTCAGAGTTCGATGGGAAATTCCCCGCAGAGGAATTATGAAAATGGCGACGTCCCGTGCTGAAAGCCGGACACAGCGGCTGCCCGGCTGCCGGGGACGAGGCCGAAAGGCGGCGAGGGCAGGGTCACGGCATCGGTGCGACCTGCGTCCCTCCGCTTCCTGCCGATCACGCAGAATCCGGATTCCACCGGGGCCGCGGCGGACACACCCCCGGGGGGGCTGCCCGCAGGTCGCCGGCCTGTGGTCCTCGGACGTGTCACGGTCAGGAGAGGCGGAGGAAGCCGGGGGACAGTAACGGGGTGAGGGGCCGAAGTGCGCGGGGGACTGAGCGGGAAAGCGGTCGCCGTGCAGGCGCGGCCGGGCGGCTGTCCAGCCTGAGAGCGGACGGCGATCCGGCTACGTGTCCCATCGAACAGATTCAGCCATTTCGGTGCCTGAGCTGTGTTCGGAGACAGAGTCTCTGTTCTGAGGGACACGGACAGAAAACCCCGAATGCCCCCAGGGGGCACAGGAAACAGCGCCCGCGGTGTCCACGGGCCGGCGGGCGGGGGCGCCGCGCTCCTCGCGTTGTTTTTAAAACTCTCCGCGAGTTTGAACGAGCATCAGAGACGGTAAAAAGCGGATCTGGCCATTCCACCCTCGTCCAGTTACGCCAACACTGAACCAGGACGTGAGCGTCCTGCGCCCGGGGCGGCGGGGCCCGGGGACCTCCGTCCTCAGGCGCACCTGCTCCTCCGCGCACTCGTCTGGACGGCCGAGTGCGGCCGGATGGGAGCTTCTAGTTTCCGGAACCGGCCCGGGGCTCGAGGCTCGGATCGAATGACTCCTGCGACGGCGGGGGCTCGCGGGGGCCCTGCGGTCGGAGTCCCCTTCCCAGCCCCTCGCTGCCCCGTGACCGCCTTCTCGCTCCAGCCGCTCAGCTGCGTGTCGCCTGCCACGTGGAAAAGCCTTTTCCAGATATTCCCTTCCGCGCAGTCTTACAGCGCTCGCCCCCCTTAATTTCCCGCAGGAAATTGGGGAGCGGGGAGGGTGTCAGGGACGAGGCTTTCAGCAGGACCCACTGGAACCGCCGACGCCGTTCGTCATCACTCCCGGGGGCGGGGGCGGCCGGCGGGTCGGACGCAGCTGTTCTCGGCCGGGGAGCTCGCGCGTCCCCCGGCCTGGAGACGCTCCGGGAGTCGAAGGCCGCGAGAGGACCAGGATGTGACTCTCACGCGGGAAGACACTCGCGACTTTCCCGATGGCTTTAACGGGGACGGTCGGGAAGAGCCGACCCGTGGCTGGGGCGTGCCTAGGCCCGCGGGAAGCGGATGCGGCGGCCGGTTCTGCCGTGGCGGTGCCGCGTGGGGAGAGCAGGCCCCGCTCGGGGCGGCTCGTGCGGCGGGGTGGCGCGTCGCCACGCTGCACGCCTGGTGGCGGCCGGCTCAGCCTGCGGCACGGAGCCCCTGCCGCCGGGCCTGGGCCTGGGGGCGGTGTGGGCCGGGTCCGCGCCGGGTCCAGGGAGCAGGCGGGGGTGACCCCGGTTTCACCAGGGCGGAGCGCGGGAGCCAGGCGGCCAGAACGGGCGTCACGGTTAGGGCCTCCCATTAGCCCGGAGCCTGCGTTTGCTCGCACCCCACAGTGCCCCGCAGGTGGCGGGACGGGGGGGGGAGGGGCTGTGAACGGGCCTGTCCACCGAGGGGCCCTGAGGTACGTGCTCCTCCCTCCAGGGCCTCCGGCAAGGCGTCCCCTGGGGCCGCTCCGTCGGGTGTGGACCCCCGCGCCTCCTGGCAGCTCCGCGCCCCCTCGGGGGCTCCCGGGTGCCCTCTTGTGCGGCCGACGGCTTGTTCCTCCAATGAGCAGCCGCGTTTCCTGCCAGGCCGGGCCCCCCAGCTGCGACGCCGGCACGTGAGGGAGCGGAGAAGCCACCCGGACACCCCGTCCAGCCGAGCCACCTTCGAAGGCCCCTCCCACGCTGCCACCTCGCTGCACGGCAGGAGGGACCCCCGACGGGGCCCCAGTCGGCACGCGAGCCCCGAGGTCTCGCAGGGAAGCCTGCCACAGCGGGGCTACCCCTCCCCGCCCACCGGCCTCGCGGCCACCCGGGTCCCGGTCACCGCTCTCCCGGGTCGCGTGGCCCTTTGAGTGTGCGCGCAGGTTAACTCGGCGGCACACTCAGGGCGAGGTGGGAGGGGCGGTTCCCCCCGCTGTCGCCATCCGGTCTTAGCGGGCCCGGATGGCCTTTCTGCGTCCGGGCGGCAGGAAAGCGCCCGCGCACGTACAACTCCGAGGGCACGTCGTGGCCGAGGGGCTGGTGGAGAAGCCGCCTCGGACCCCGGCCCTCGCCCACGGGACCGTGCGGGCCCGTCACACGTTCCCTTCTCCCTCCGCGCGGGAACCGCCACCGGGTCCAGGGCGCGGTGACCTCCACCTCGGTCGCCAGCCCCCGTTCCCGCCGCAGGGAGGCCGGGGTCGGCCGCCCGGGACCCTTCCGGTCCTTAGAGGCTGAGCCCTGGAGCCGGCAGCGCGTCCGGAGCCGAGCTGCGTTCCAGGTGCGCTTGCTTATCTGTTTAATAAAAGGTGAGCGGTTCCAGCCGGTCGGCGGGCGTGCCCCGGCGCCCTCAGGAAGCCACCGGCCGGCGCTCCCACCCCCGGAAGAAAGCGATGGAAAGGCGACGTCCCCGCAGGCCGGTAGCGGGGAGAGGGGGACGCGGGGGCCGCGCCGAGGGGGACACCCCCGGGAGCGCTCGCGCCCCGCGCGGTCGTGCGTGATTACTGGCTGCGGGTCGCCCGGCGTGAGCGTTGTTCTCGCCCGTTTCCGACCGAGCAGGCCCCGCGTCATGGCGGGCGAAGGGGAGCGCTTGCAGCTCACCGGCCGGGCGCGACTTTGTGCGCGAGGAAGTGTTTCCCGCTCCTCATTGGACGTCCGCACGTCGGCGACGGCCTCTCCCGTCTCGGGGCCCTCCCTCCCTCTCCCTTCCTCCCTCTCTCTCCCTCTCCCCCTCTGACATGTCGAATTGCACCTTAAACTTTTCTTTTAATTAAAAGGCAGCGTGACCCGGTTAGGGGAAAGGAGGGCCTGGTGGGGGGCGGGCCCATGCTCGGGGAGTTTTGGGGAACGAGAGGGTCAGGGTGAAGCCGCCGGCTCCTCCTCCACGCAGGAGACGGGCCGCGCAGGGCCGGAGCCCTCTTTCTGGCCAGGGTTGGATCGGCGTCTCCGGGATGGAAATCCGCACGTGTCCCCGACGGCGTGGGCGCGTCGCAGCGATCGGGGTCTGTGGGGGGAGGTCCGGGCCCCGTGCCGGTTCTTCAGTAAAGTCTCCTCTTTCCTCACATCCCCCGCGTGGCGGAAGCGGCGTCCGCGTGTTTCCGACGCGCTTCCTGCCGTCCGCACGCGAAGGTGCCCGATCCGCCGTCGCCATGTTGGCTGCGGGGTGATCCTGTGGGACGCGGCCTGGCTCCCGGGTGCGGCCAAGAACGCCATGGATCAGAGCGTTTATTCAGACGTTTTATCCGAAACGGGATTTCCGGGTAGTTCGGGGGCTTTAGCGCCGCGTGAAGTTCCCGGAGGCCACTGGGTCCACGGCAGAAAGCGAAAGCGTTCGCCCAGCACCCGCACGCACGCATGCACACGCACACGCAGGCACACGTGTACACGTCCACACACTCACGCACACACGCACGCACGCTCGTACACGTCCGCACGCACGCACGCATATACTCGCACGCACACTCCCGTGGGCTCTGCCTGCCCCCTCGGTTTAAGCACCCGGCTCGCAGAGCGCCCCGAGCGCACCCTAAGGGCGCGGGGCGTTGCAGGGTAAGCCTGGGCGCGAGCCTGAGACCTCAGCGGCCGCTGGGTGGACGCACCGGCGGACCTTCCCCCCGGGGGACGTCTGGGGCTTGCCCGGGGCTTGCCACCCGCTCAGACGGCCGTGTTGACCGCGGTCAGGGCCCCGCCTTCCCAGGGCATCGCCGTGGGGCGCGTCCGTCCATCTAGCGTCCGACGGGCGTCCGTGCCCTGCGCGTCCACCTGGGTCGTGGCTTTCACAGGACCCGCGGGCGTGACTACCAGGCGGGCGAGGCCCCGGGTGTGCTGCGAGGTCCCCACCCTCCCCGGGCCCCCACCTCGCGCCGCAACTCCAAGGCGGTCACTCCCATACCCGGTGGCTGTGGCCCTGGTGCCCGCCGCGGTGTGTGTGTGGGGGGCCCGGCCTGCCTGGGGGGACCCCGACGCGCCATGCGAGACGGTGCGTTTGCAGCTCTCGCTAGTTACAAAGCCAGCGGCCACCCTAAAAGAGGCACGGCCCGCGGAGCGGCAGGTACCCGACGTGTGTGCCGACTTCGGGGATTGCCCTTCGTCCCCAGGATGCGCGCACGCGAGGGCCGTCCCGAGGAGGCTGGTCTCAGAGGCCCGGGCCTTTCTCCCGGGCCCGGCGGGTGCGCGAGGACCCTGGGGCCCGCGTTGCCTGCATGACCGGCCGCGCCCCGCCTGCAGGCACGCCGGGAAGAACCCATCACCGTCTCCGGACATCCGCGACATGAAATAGTGAGGACAGCGCAGGAAGATGCCGCCGTGTCCCTAACGACCTTGCGCTGAGAGGGGAACAGAAACAGCTCATTAGAGTGATTTAATGTGGTATTTTGTTAAAACTAAATCAAAATAATCTATGGAATGCGGCTGGGATCCATCTGAACTCGGAGCCCCCGGGGCTGCGCTTTCTCCCTTTGTTTTCATTTTGCAGCTCAGGGGAGGTCTGAACTGGAAATGCTACAGGACAGGACGCTCTCCACAGTAAAAAACAATTTTTTCCCCCAAAACATCTCGGGATGGCTGCGGAGCCGGAAATGGACAGACTGGGCTCCGCGTTTGAGGCCAAACAGGGCCGAAGAGGGAGAGAGAGAAAGGAAAAGACGCGTTCGAGTGTGTGCGTGGGAGCGGGGAGGAGAGGAGGAACGTTCCGGAAGCGATGCCTGGAACCGGTTCCATAATCCCCACCGTCCCCCATCGAGTTTGGCAAAAGGTACCAAACGCCCGAATCTGCGCTTTGCGAAGTTCCCGTTTTCCGGAAACTGCGGCGACGCGCAGGGCGGCCCCACCCGACGGCCCCGGCGGCGGGTGCAGGAGCCTCCTCAGCCGCGTCTGTCCGGAGCCCCCAGGCCCTGCGTGACCGCGGGGTTGGGGGGACTGGACATGAGGCTGTGCGGGAGGCAGCGGGTCAGCGCCCGCACCCGGGCGTGGGGGTGCCGCGTGCCGTGGGCCTCGGCCTGTCGACGTGGGGTGCCCTGCCGGGGTCTGCGTTGTAGCTGAGCACCAGTCGCCGTTCTAGTGCGTCTCCGACACCCGTGGGACCGGGGCGGGAGCACTGGGCGCGCACGTCCCGTCCACGTGCCCGTAGAACAGCGCGGAATCCCACCTCCGGGGGACGCTTCGCCTGTGCCTGTTGGGTTTCCTGTGGGAGAGGCGAGTCCGAGAGACTGAAACCGCGGCGAGGCCCCCGCTCCTCCCGGAGCCACGACTGAGAAAAGGCCGCAGCGGGAGACGTGTCTGGGCATCTGCATTTCAAGTCGCCGGCGTGAAGGAAGGAAGCGAGGCTCGTTACCTTCGGCTCGTGCATGAGACCGCGTCTTCCTGCTGCGTCTCCGCCTGTGCTGGCCGCCACGGCAGATTTGGGGGAGCAAAATGGGCAAATGGAGGTCTGGGAAGGCGAGACGGTCCAGAGCCGAGGGAAGGTTTCGCATAGAGGAACGCGCACGAGGCAGATGTCCCGGACCCAGCGAACGGGGTCACGGGAGGAGCAGTGTCGGGAGGAGAGACGCGGGGCCTATGAACGTGCTCAGGAGGGCGGAATGGGGACTCCTTCCCGAACACGTTTCCGCTCCGAGAGCAGCAGGATCCCACGCGGTGACAACTTTCCGGGGCCGACGAGCGAGGCTCTCACCGAGACGCCCGCCACCCTCCGCCGAGGGCTCCTCCGTCTGTTTCGGGCAGGGTGGCCCCCGGACGGGGGACACAGGCCCTGGGATGGACGCCCTCGACCCGCTGCCCGGCTTCACAGTCGCTTCCAGGACCCGCACGAGGTTCCTCTCTGGCCGGGAGGGAGGGCGGCTGCCCGAAACGGCCACGTTTCAGGGCCCTGATGTCCTTTTCGCTGCTCCAGGCGGTTTCAAGTGACAAACTCCCCCTCCCCCCCCAGGAAACGGTGCTGGGGCGCTCGCTGGAGGTCCTGAAACTCTAAACCGCGCTTCAGACGCTCACGGTGAAGGACGTCCACGGCCTGGGTGTCCGCAGCTGGAAACCTCGTTCCCATGAGCCGGGCGGGCCGAGGCCACCAGCGGGGAGGGCGCGTCCCTGCGGGGGAGCGAGTCATCCCTCATCGCACCGTGTCCCGTCCCGAGAGCCGCCCTCCGTGTGCGGCCACTTCCCACCGAGCGTTTGCAGGAGCCGGGCCCTTCCGTGTGATCAGGACCTTAAACCTCCCCACGGTTTTCGTTTCTAGTTCATATCTCGAGCAAAAAGGAAAAAAGAGGAAAACGGAGCAGAGCAACCCCCTCGCTGTCTGGTGCCGAGAACACCAACGAGGTCGGAAACGTGGCTCCTCCCCGGCCCCCTCCTCCCGTAATCGCATTTCCATGCGTTGGCTTCGGAGACGTTTGCCGCCGTCGCTGGATCGGCCCGACGCATTCCTGGTGGGCGGGTTATTAAAGGTCTAGCCGCCTTCTCGGCGCTGAACCACGGCGTGCGCCTTTGCCAATCGGAAGTGCACTCGACTCTCCTTAAAAAAAGGAAAAAAAAGGACCGTCCTGAACGTCTCTGCGGCGGTCTCCCGAAAATCGACTTAAAACGGCAGAAACGAAGCCAAACGAAACGTGTTCTACGAAGCGGTGTCCGGCTCCGCGCGCTTTAAAGCTCCCCGGACGCCGTCGCAGAGAAGCCCCTAACCAGGCCCCGGTTTCTGGCCTCAGACCGTCGGGTCCTCATTCCGCATCCTGACGCTGAAACCGAGGCTGCGAACAGGGCTGTCGGGGCTTTCGTGTCCGGGCCACGCGCACGCGTTTGGGGGTGGATGTCGCTTCGGGGACGGGCGCCCACGTCCGCCCAGAGGAGGTTCCAGGTGCACATTTATGTGTCTTCGTCCCGGGCCGCGAGGCCGGGCGGTTCGGCTGTGAGGCGGAGGGTGGCCGAGGCCCGGTGGGTCTGGAATGTGCCTGCGCCTCCCGGAGCCCTCCTTGACCCCGCTCTGTCGTCTTGCTGACGGGATACAGTAACGCAGAGCTCGGTGCCGCGGGGCAAGGACAGGGGACAGCGGGCCGATCCGTCTCTGAGGCTTCCCGCGCTCTTACTAAGTGATGATGATGACGACGACGACACGCGATTCGTCTGTTCCCGCGGGGCCGCAGCGGCGCGGGGCCCAGGCCTCGGGGCTCCGTGCGGTGGCTGCTCCGCCCACCCGGCGCCGGAGCTGCTACACGCGGGGCACGTGGGAGCGCGGATCCCAGCCCCATCGCTGCCGGGAGGTGAAACGAGGTCCACGGGACGCACCCGCGCTCGGCCTGCCGGGGAAGAACAAGCGGCGGCTACGATCCCGTGTCCAGGGAGGAAGCCCACGTGCGCCGTGGACACGTGTCCAAAGGATGTTTGGAAAAATGTGCTAACTTTGCCCGTGAAAACGCAAACGCCCTGCGTAACCTAGGACGAGGGAGATGCTGGAGGGAAGCCTCTCTCTTCCAAACTAGGAGAAAAACTCGTACTCGGTGAGCGATGTGCCCGGCCCAAACCCAAGCGTTTGGGGAATGGCCCCAGCGCTGATAAGATCGGGTGAGAATCGCCACGAAAGACCGTCTGAGGGCTTCTAGCGAGTATATGAGAAAAGTAAGAAGACCCGACAGGAAGGAAGGAAGGAAACGTGCCTTTATTCTGAGATAATCGATTGTTTCTAGAAGATTCCAGAGAATCGAGTCATCGCTTGCACTACATCCCCTGTTTCCCCAAATCTCTGCGTTCATAAAGGAGCAAGGCGCATCTTCCAACACGGTTTCCGCGGAGTCACGTCCCTCTGGAATCTGCCTCGCAGGTGCCGAGGGCGTCTGCGGCCTCTGCGGGTCGTGGCGCGGCGCTCGTCGCTTTGTTACCGGCCCTTCGGCGTCCCAGAAGTCAGGAGGCCTGGGAGCTCGCAGAAGCAGCGTGTTTCTGAGCATGGGCTGTTGGAGAGCAAGTTGCGTTTCGCGGCCACAGCGAGGAGCAGCTGCCTGACGGCCCTCGCGGGGCTGCCAGGGTGGCGGGGGCGGAACTCTGTGGACGGAGGGAAACCCCCTTTCCTGGCCTGCGGCTCCGAGTCGCGTGGTGCAGCCCCTGAGCTCACGCCGAGCCTCAGCTGCTGTCAGAAACCAGGCCTTCGACACCGCATGTTCTCCCCGCGTTCGCCGCGTCTGCGGGGCAAATCCACGCCACGCAGAGCCGGCCGCCCCTGCGTCGAGGCCGGAGCGTCCGTGCCGGGTCCCGCTCACCCAGACGCCTCTCACGGCCGAAAACCACTTCGTTATAGGACGGGCTCCCGTGTGCTCATGCCAGAGTTAAAGCCTTGAAGCAGCACGTTCGAGCCCCGAAGTGCACAGGCGATTGCGGCCCGGCGTTAGCCGTGTGGGGTGGCTGGTGGCAGATGAGCGTCCCACGGGAACCACCGGGAAGTCCAGGGAAACTCGGGCCCAGAGGACGCCCATCTGAGGGCCCCGGAGGGCTCCCGGGCTGCTGGAGGTTTCCGGGCAGAGGGTGCGGGGAAGGGAAGGGCAGCCCGGGGCTGCGCGTCGGCACGTGGGCTCCCCGGGGACAGACGCTGGCGTGCCCACCGTGGCAGCGGAGGCCAGAGTGGAGGACCGCGGCTCTCAGCCGTCTCTCACCCCGTCAGGGCGAGGCCTGCTGGTCCGTCCTTGTTGATTCGTCTTCCCTTCCCCCTCCGTTCAGCTTGGTCCGCGCCGCTCCTCCCGGTAGAAGCCCAGGCCCGGTTTTCCGTGGTCTCGTCGACCCTTCCCTGACCTCTGTAGTCTACTCCAGTTCCGGTTTCGCTCTTTCCTTCTTTCTGCTAACTCTGGGCTTGGTGTGTGCTTCCCCTCTTCTTCTAGTTCCTTGTGGTGTGGACTTAATTCCTTTACCTGGGAGCTTTGACTTTCCCCTGAACGGCTCAACGTGCATCTGATCCCTCGATGTGGAACGTTTCCTGAGCCAAAAGCCACGGAAGAGATGGGAAAACCGGTAGGTTTGACGCGATGAACATGTGAGGAGCGTGCGTGTGCGCCGAAAGCACCCAACGCTGAAGAAAGGAACTTAGGGTGTTTAACAGGGAAGGAGGGATGTTTATAAAGAACCATACAGGCGCCTTAAAGCACCCGACAGAATCCCCGACAGAATCCCGGCACCGGGGGCCGGCGCCGCGCAGGGGGGTCCGGGCGCCCTCCGCGCCCCTCGGCTTGCCCCCGCCTGCTCCTCGTGCTTGGCCGTGCGCACGCATGACTTCCGGACCGAGAAGCGCACGTTTCCGTCCCGGGGACGAGAGGCCGGGGCCTGCGGGTGTGAAAAGCCGATGCCCGCGGGTGAGCGTGCACGGGTGGCAAGGCTGGGGCCGGCAGCGCGAGGGCCGCCCGCCCGCCCGCCCGCCCGGAGGGGCCGGTGGCACTTCCCGGGAGCCGAGCGCTGGGGCTGATTCTAGCAGATCCCAGCCCCCGGCCTCGTCTGCGCCAAAGATGCCCCGCGGGGCCCTCGCCCGTCGCCGGGGGCGCCGGGGTCGCCGTGTGCGGGCGTCCCGCCGGGCGGGACGCCTGCGCCGGGCCCGCGAGGCTGCGGTGGCAGTCCCTCTCTCTAATGAACCTTTGATCTGCTGAGAGGGGACTACAAAGCCGGCAGCCGAGGTGCGACGCGGGGAGAGTGTCACAATGCGTGCGCGAGAAAGGCTGGGTCCCAGGGGCCGCCTCGCCGAGGCTGGAACAGCTAATTGGGCCTGTTGGGGTCAGCAATTAGCTCCGAGCCATTCAGGACGCCTGACAGGGCCACCTTTATCTGCAAACCGGCGCGTCACGGAACAATGTCGCCGCCGCCGTCAGGAGAGCCCGCGGCACAAAGCGGGGCCACGCGTCAGGGCAGACGGGGCTGCTGCGGCGGGGGGTGGTGACGGCGTCCCCCGAGCCGGGCCCGGGGTCGCCGGGGCTGCGTGAGGGGGGCACGTGCCGACTGCCGACCGAGGGAAGCCCCGCTGTCTGCGGCCTCAACGCTGACTGCCTTTTACCCAGAAAAGCGGCACGTGGGGCGAGGGCTGTGTTCCTGTTCCAGCGACGGAGGCGACAGACAGGACGTGCTGCGGCGGGGACCGCGGCGTCCCGTCAAGGTGAGCCGGAGCGGAGTCCGGAAAACAGCCCCCGACGGCGGCCCTGGGCCGTCCGAACACCGACTCTCGCTCCGGCGTGGGGTGGGGCACTGAGTGTCTGCGACACGGTCTCCAGGCCTTTCCGCTCTGTCGGCGGCACGGACCGTCCCAGGGAGAACACCCGGCGGTCCCCTTTGGAAACGACCCCTCTAGTCCCACAGGAGGATCCCGACTGCGACCCCACCTCCTCGCGCTCCCGGGCCCCGTCGTGGGCCTGGCTCTCCTTTGTTCTGGGTTTTGGCGGGGCCGGTGGTTTAGGCGGGTGTCCTGGCCCGTGAGGTCACCTGTGAGGGCGCACGGCCCAGCCCCGGGGGGCTTCACCCTGAGGCCGTGTCCCACGAGGAGGAGGGCGATCCCACCGGGTCCCTGATGCTCAGTCAGCCCCTCCCGAGGGGCACAAGCCCGTCGCGTGCAGGGGGAGGCGCCTCTCGGGTGCCCGGCGACAGCCCTGTCATTTCAGCACTTTCAACCCCATGGCAGTGCCCCGTAGGCTGGCCTGGCCCCGTTTGACATCGCTTTTTAGGAAAATTGCTTTGTACTGGTCTCCGCTCGGGTCCCAAGATGGGCCTCGCGCTCGTCTGTCCCTCCCCGGGCCCCGGCCTGTGTCCCCCCCATTCCCCGTCCTCACTGCAAACACAGCTCTGGACGTCCCCCTCCTCCCTTTGCAGGGAGGGAGGCCTGTCTGTCGCGCACGCCAGAGGGTCAGGGTGACAGGCTGCGGCCCCCTCGCCCCGCGTAGCGCAGTGGCTCGCAGCACTGACTGCTCCGCTTGTCGCGGCGTCGCCGAGGCTCGCCCCGAGCTGGCCGCCGGGGGCGCAGCTGTGTGACCCCCGGGGCTGCGCGGCAGGTGCGCGCGCGTCTGGCACCGCCCGTGACAGCTCCCCCGCAGGGGTGCCCCTTGGGCGAGGGGCGGGGAGGGCGGACAGTGAGGCGAAGAGACGACGTGAGTGGATTCCCCTGCAAACATCGTCTCGGCCACCGGTCTCCCCCCAGAAGCCGGCGTTTCACGTCCTGCTACGACCTCCCAGGCCTTTCCCCCCTTTTGGCGGGAGCGTTTCTGCACCACTGAGCTGACGGCCGTGTCCCCACAGCCCGAGACGCCGGCCGCGGGCCAGCCCGGCTGTCCAGGACGGGGGAGAGGAGGGAGCCAGGGGAGAGTCAGGCCCTGACGACTGCGACCGGCCGCTGCGGCGGCGCGTCATGTGTCAGAAACGCCGCGGGCGGCCGAGGCTGCGGCCGGCGCCTGGCTGGCGGGGGGCCACACCTGGGTCAGCCGGCCTTTCTGGAAAGAGCGGGGGATCCCGGTCTCCTCCCGGGGCCGGACCCCGGGGATGCGGGGAGTGGAGCAGCCGCGGACAGCCGGGCCCACCGGGGTCGTTTACAAACCCGGACGCGGCTGCGACGCGAAGCCGGGACCCGCTGACAGACAGACGGACGGCCGCCCTCCTGCTGCCACCTCCCAGACCCCGAGGACCCTTCGACGCCCCCGCCAGGTGCACAGGACTGGTGGGGAGCAGGGTGGGCCGGGCCGGCCGGCCAGGCTGGAGCCCACGGGCCCTGCCTGCGCGGGCGCCGCCTGCGCGGCTCGCTCGTTCGGTTCGTCCTGGCGATTCTGAAAGCAACGAGGACGCCTCTGCGTCCCCCGGGGCCACTCGCTGTTTCTCTGTTCTCTCCTGGTTCCCGAATTCAAGAGCGGACGCTGCATTAGATGTGGGTGTCGGGCCCGTCTGGCCTCCTGTTTGTTTGTTTGTTTTGTTTCTCTCCCACGGCACGCGACGCCCCACCGGGACCCGTGGTTTCAGGGCGATCGCGGGGCACGGGCTCATCATCGCCCCCGAGCTCCGACGCCGGCGTCCGGCGGCGCTTGGGGCTCACGGCCACCGCTCGCGCGTGCACGTCTGCTTAGGGGTCGTTTCACAGTGGCGCGCGCAGACACGCACGCGCCCACACGCGTCTCCGGGTAAGTGTTCACGACGCCCAGCGTCGCCGCAGGGGTCCCCCTGCCCAGCCCGGACCCGCAGGGCCGCCGAAGGCCCGCGCTACCCTCCGCGGAGATGCTGAGCAGCGAGCGGCACTGTCGCCCCCGCCGGTGGCGGGCGGGCCTTGGCGGAGGCGGCCACCACCGATCGTCGACGCGGAGCGGCTTTGAGGGGGAGGAACCGGAGCGGAGGAGCTTGGAGACGGGGGTGGATGTCGCCGCGCGTCCCGAGTCGGCTCCCTTGAATCGGCCTGAACTTTCGTCTCGTTTTTCATGCGTCCGTCCACTTCTGAGAGGCCGGAGTCGGCCCGCGGGAAGGTGTCCAGTGGCGCTTACTGCGGTGGAGTCAGATGGCGACTGAGTCCGCGAAGAAAGTCGATGCGTCTTCCCGCGCGTCCGCATCGCGCGGCGACACAGCGCGCTCGCGCGCTTCCGTCGGTGGCCTTCGCGGAGGAAAACGCGACCTTCGGACTCGGCCTTTTCCTTCGTATCAGCCCAGAGGGCGGTGTCCTCGTCGGGGACTCGCATCCAGCACGTCGGGTGCCAACACAGGGATGGGAACTCAGAGTGCGCTGTGCGGCCACGGCCGGCGGACAACACGTGGCCTAAGGGGGGCGGGAGTCACATGACGACCCTGAACTTCACCCCTGGACCCCCGGACCCCCAGCCCCCCAGCCCCGCAAGCACTCGACCCCTCCCCCTACCCCCACCGGCAGCTCCTGCCCAGCGCCTCCGGGGCCTCCGAACACCCGGCTCCTTCGTCCACTCTGACTTCGCTCCCCTGATTTACAGGTCTCGCTTTCTTCTGTTTCTCTTTCCGTGAATTAGGAGGTTGAAATTGTTTCCCAAATACACGGTCCGAGCGCTGCATTTGTTTTCTCTCGCTGCCGGACGCCGATGACGGAATCAGCTCGCTTGTGGGCGGCTGCCGTCCCACAGAGGCCGATCTGTGACGTTCACGTTCTAGTTTTTCCGCGATTGCGCTTTTAATTTCCTCTTTGACCAGGGAGTCGTTCGAAGGGGTGTGTTGAAATGTGTAAAAATAACTTTTCTTGAAATCTTTATGGTCAGTTTTCTGTTTCCCGATATTTTCTGAATGAATTGCGGCTCTGACTCCGTAGCTCCCTCTAATAAATACTCGGGAGTGCCGGGTCTCAGCTCCCTCCTTTAACGCCGTAATGTTGAAGAATTATTTCCGCGGCGGTTTGTTTCCCGGTCTGTGCTCGGTAGACGTCACGCGCTGTCATCCCTGCGTTCGCTTGCTGTCTGGAGAGTAGATGCCGCGCCTCCGGCTTCGCCAGCGAAACTTTAAAAACGGAACCGCATTTTTCTGATTGAGATTGAAACGGTTCCAGCTTCACGTCCACCGATGAGGTTCTACTCACCGTGCCGCTCCGTGACCACCTGCGGCTGCCGTCGGGGCCGCCTGCGCCCGGCCCTTCCCGGGGAACGTTTGCCTGTCCCTGAGCCAGAGCCGGGGTCGGGACCTTGTCTGTAGGAACGGGCGTGAGGCTGGTGTCGGCGGTGTCGTGGGAACGCAGTGGCCGCCCCTGCCCGGGTCTGCCGCAGGGAAGCGCTGACACGATCGCCGGGTGACCCGAGCGGTGCTCGCCCCAGGCAGGCCGTGCGGGAGCCGCGAGGCCGGCTCCTCTTCCTCGGAGCCCTCGCAGCTCCCGGCGAGGCGCGTCCGCGTGCCGGGGCGACGCTCAGTCTCTCCTCACCCGCTAGGCTTTTGCAGCGTCAGCGGCCCACGCCGTCGCTCTGCTGCGATGTCGTGGCTCGTGACACCCGTCTCACCCGGCGCCTCACGCGCCGCCGCCGCTGCAGAGCTGCTGCTCGGGAGCCACCGCGCGGAGGGTTTCCTGCGGCGCGGCGGCTGGCGCTCGGCTCTCGGCTGATGCCACCGAAGTTGCTCCAGGCTGTTCTGCTTGCTGCAGTGCGGCCGTGACGAGCGTCGTGCCAGCACCGACGCGCTCCGGGGAAGCCGGTCTCCATCCTGTGCTGTCCCTGACGGCGAGGCGAGGCGAGGCGCCGGCGCTCCGGGCCCTGCCACGTCCCCTGCCCCGGGCCCCGGGCCTGGCAGCAGCCAGGGGGCGGGGGGCAGCCGGAAGCTTCTCTGGCTGCGCCCGTCCGCGAGTGTCCGCTGTTCCGCTGGTCATCCGCTCCGCAGCAGGCGCGACGTTCATCCGGGCCCGGGCGGCACTCTCCCGGGCGCTCACACCCGGTCGGAGGGCAGGAGGGGCAGCGCCGATGTTCGAATCAGCCGTGAGGCTGGGGACGGGCGCGTGGGTTACGCACGCCCGGGTCTATGCCCGACGTCCTCGTGTGCCGGGGACGGTGACGGGAGCTGAGCCTCACCCTCCTGCACACGTGTGGCTCGAAGCAATTCCGCGGCTGTCAGGACTGAGCACGGCTCTCGGGTGCGCGCTCCGGGACGCCCTCTTGCAGCTCCCCCGGCCGATTTTCGCACAGAAACGCGAGATGATTTGGGCACGTTCCAGGGGCTGGTTCTGTGTTGTCTTTGGATGACAAGCGTGCTCGGCGTGGCTCGTTGTGACCTCGAGAAGGCGTTGAGAATCTCCTGTCTCTGCGGAGTGAGAGCCGAGCCCCGACGAGGTTCCTCTAAGTGTGGCCTGTGCTCCGACAGCAAAGCTGAAGTCCTTCCCGGGCGGGGCACGGCCCACCGCGCGGGGCTCAGGCTAGAATCGCAGTGTCACCCAGACGTGGACATGAATGTTCCCGGCCGTGGGCTTTCTGCGCGTGTGTCCGTTCCACCGTCGCCCGGAGCTGCGGGACCTCAGCGCCGAAACTCCAAAGCTGCGGTCTCGCCAAGTCCTGGAAAGGCAGGCTTTCCGCGATCTCAGGCAGACGCCGCGTCCACCGCTCCGTCCCCAGAAAGTCTGTTCCGCGACCTGAGTGCGGTCGGTCGTCATCGCGGGTGCGGTAACCGCTGCGGGCAGGTCCTCGCGGGTGCGGTAACTGCTGCGGGACTGCGCTCAGCTCTTACGTCCATTATCTTAGCGAATCACAACAACAACCGACCGACCGACACGCCCTTTCCGAGCGAGTGTGCCGAGGCAGACTCGGAGAGGGCAAGGGCTTTCTCCGAGTAGCACAGCGGGGAAAGGCGGGGGCCAGGGACTGCGTCTCCAACGTCAGAGTCCGCCGTCTGGACGCCGACCCCGCGGGTCTGCACTGGTGGCCTGCGTCAGGCTCGGGCTCTTCACGGGAAATGGAGAGCAGGAGCACGGACTCCTGGCGAGTGTCCAAACCACCGCAGGACGGCCTCCCCGTTCCCCAGAAGCCTGCGGCTGAGGCCCGTCCTGCAGCCCCGTTAGCTGTGAAACGTCCACCCGCTCCCACCTGTTTCCCGACAACCCTCCGGGTTTCCTAGTTGCAAAGGCGTAGTTTGTCACATCAGGCGACGGACTCGGCTCCGCTCCCCTCGGTCGCTCGGAGAACCTGACCCCGCTTCCAGCACAGAGAAAATGGCTTTTTTCCAGACAGAAACGCAGTTTACCTGTGGCCACGGGGCCTGCGAGGCGCACAGCTGGGACGGGGACCCGCGTCGTGTTTACGCCGAAGTCTGCGCTCGTCTGGCGAGAAGGAGAAAACGTTACCTTCGCGTGTAGCACTCGAAAAAAATGAGATTATTCTTGACACGATACCTCACCCCCGCCGGGGGAAGGGGTTCGGCCTGCAGGGCGCCTCCGCGTCCCGAGTGTGTCGGAACCTGCTCTACGGGGAAACCGAGGCGGAAGGAGAACATCGAACAGAAGCCCCTCTCTCCGGGTCGGAATGAAGCTTGTCAGGTGTCTCCTCTGGGGAGGTCACAGGCAAACCGAGCCCAGGGCCGATCGAGTGTCCTGGGCCCTTCGCCCCAGAGGCCGCATTCACTCACTTTCAACATTTCGGTGGCTCCCGGCTTGTTCATAACCAGGCGTTCGCGGATGTGAGGACGATGCTGTGGGCGCGCGGACATCTGAGACGCGACGCCGGGTTCCGACGGAAAGTTGCGGTACGAAATGACGCTTTGGTGCTTGACCCGGGGGGATGCAGGGAAGCGGCGTCGCGACTGTGGTGACGCCGTCAGGCCCAGCCCCTCTGTGCTGCGTGAAAACGCGGACCGAGACCGCAGGCAGTCGGCGCCGTGCACGACCGGGAAAGCAGCGAGAGCGTGTTCGGGTTGAAGCGGTGTCGACCCGCATCTCCTGCGACACCTCAGCGGCCTGGGCGCCGCGCACCTGCCTCTTTGTCCCGTCACAGGGAGGACGCAGGACGGGGCGCGCCCAGCCTTGCGAGGCGGAGCCCCCCGCACGCTCCCGGCCCCCGCGCTGCGTTCACCTCAGACACTGCCTTCGCGCCGACACCCGGAAAGCGCTTGACAAAAGCTAATCCCGTCCAAATGCGTTGCGTTTAAAGCCTGTGCCTTCCACGACGACCGCGAGGTTCCTGTAAGACGCTTCCGGCGACCTCCACAGCCCCCGCCTTGAAAACCGCAAAGCGGCGCTCCGGGCGACGGCGAAGCTGCTGGAGAAACAACTTCACGTGGCGCTGACCGCGCACGTGTGTTTCTCTCTCTCGAAGACGCATGTTACATCTTCGACGGCGTAACCCCAGCCCTGGGGAAACCTTCATTCTCTGCGATGATGCGAATACGTAAACGGACGACAAACCCGTATGGACTCGGTGTTTCCTTCCTCCTGGACGCGCAGAGGCCGTTTCCTTCCTCGTGCCCCCGGGCGAGCCCTCGGCTTCTCTAGCCCTTTCTCCCCCCCCCGCCCCCCGCTTCCCGTGGCCTCAGCGGTGCCTAACGACTCTAACGTGGCCTCGTGCTGGCCCACACGGCTTTTAAACGCCGTGGGAGGCTCACCGGGCGTCACCAAGGGCCCACCCACGCCGTGCCACGTGGGAAGCCGGGATCTCCCTCGGGAGACAGGACAAAATCGCCGCGGAGAGTCCCATAACCGCATGCGACGAGCACGCGGGGCGCGGGGCACGGTCGGACGCCGGGCCCCTGCAGGGCCTTCCCCTGGGCACCTCGCGCGTGGGGACGGGCGATGAAGACAGTTCACGCCTTCCAGGCATCCGCAGTCTCACGCGGGCGGGACCCGATCCTCTGTCACCTCCCGAGTGTTGCTGTGTTCGTGGATGGAGAGGAAACTGGGGAAACGGGGAAATGCGTCACCGTGGTCTCCCTTAGTCGGCAGTTGCGACCAGGCTTCTGACGGGCGGGGGCCTCTCGTCTGGCTGACGTGTTTGTGTTGCTGTCGTTCGCTTCTGCTTCCAGAAGTTTCTTCTGGAGTGAGAGGCCCGACAGCAGGAGGACGGAAATGCATTCGCAGTGCTTTCGCGTCTCCGAAATCTTGAAGTCATTTTCCCTGCCTTATTAGGAATCTCCATTTCTTTTTCCCCGTGGAACGACAGAAAAGCATGTGCCCGTATCAAAAAAAGAAAGAAAGGAAGGAAGGAGAGAGCTTTTTGGGAGCAATTTTTCTAATAAGGTAATTTTCGCAGCTCAGACGTCTGACAGGCGTGAATAATGCTACCTGGGGGCTCGCTGAGTGGGGCGGTCCCGGCTCCCACGTTCCTCCCGAGTGTTAACCCGAAAAGCTGAGCTGGGACCCACTGCCCGACTCCCTCCGCCCCCCGTTTCTCAGCCAGTGACGGCGCGAGCGTGACGGGGCTTCTCTGATCGGGCAGCGTGCGGGTGTCGCTTCCGAGCAGACTGCCACCCCCGAGCGCGCTGCCACCCGAGGGGCCGGACGGACGCACGCGACGCTGGGCACATGCATCTGCCCCAACGCGCTCGATCAGGAGATAAGACGGAGAAGCCAAGCGAGCCCCCGGTTCCCGCGGGAGACGCTCCTGGCGCTGCAGGGAGGGGAGGAAGGGCCCCAGCCGCGCGAATAGGCTGATTGCCCCGGCGGGGCTCCGAGCGGCCGCGCCTCGGACAAGCGGGAGCGAAATGAGGGAGTGACACGCGGGAGAAGCGAGCGGCGGCTCCGAGCCTGAGGCTGGCCGCGGCTTCGCTGTGCAGGGACCAGGCCTTGCAGGCCCCTCCTCGGGGCTCGCAGTACCTGCCCAGGAGCAGACGCACAGTGACTGAATTGTTTCAACGGAGCCAAATAGCATCGAAATGGACTTAATTGTTGCACTGGAGGAAACCCACGTGTCCCCAGAGGCTATTAGTGCCATTTAAAGGGCTAAATGTATCATAAAACCTGTCTTTAACCGAGTAAAATTGTGCAGACCGACACAATTTTAGCTAATGTTTTCCACATTTCTTGAAATGAGGGAAAAAGTGGAAGAAGAAAGAGAAAGACAGAAAGGAGGCGGAGGGGGAATGAAAGGAAACACTGGCTGCAGGCTCCGTGAGGTCACTGCATTACTGCGGTGTTTGGGGTCTGCAGGGCTTCAAACGCCCTTTCAGAAATTAAAAGGGCCTCGTGGCACGGTCCTTACAAAGCAGACCTGAAAAAAGGAAAATTCCCGTCTCCGGCTGAATCGAGCCCATTGTGTCTCCCGCGCGCGGGGGATTGAAACCAAACGCAGCGCGGCCTGCCCGAGGGACGGTCCGGCCACTGCCGCTCGGGGCCTCTGAAGGGGGCGTGAACTCCGAAGCGGGCTTCCCGGGCCCTTTCTTTCCGTTTTAGTTTCTGTTCGGGGGAGAGTCCTCCCCGCGGCATCCCCTCGTGGTCGCGTGCGTCGTGCCCAGCGCGCGGCTTCCTGTCCAGGCCATGCCACCAGGGCTCTCCCGCAGCCGCGAACGGGCCGAGAAGAGGCTGAAGCGCCGCTTTTGTTCCCTCCGAGAGACAAAGGGCGACTCCTCTCCTGCAGAGAGGTTTGGAGCCGAAGGGGAAAGTCAAGAACGGAGACAGACGGGGGGGTCGCACCGCAGCGGCAGGGACCGATGTCGCTCTTCGCCCGCTCACCCTTCCCCCGGGCTTGGGTATCCTCAGCGCGCGAGGAGGCTGGCACCATTGTTGGGCGAGGAGTTTCGTCGCCATGGCGACGCGTGCCGTCACCGCCGACTACCAGCCCCACCGCTCCTTCCTCACACCTGGCCGCCAGGTTGTTTCCCCCTTGTTCCTCCTCGGTCCTTTCTGACCCAGGGGGAAATTCATCAAACCCAGCCCCGGTGCGGGCTCCGTCCTTCTGGAAAGTGTCTGCGTCGGGACGTCGTGACCCGTGCGCGGGAGCCCTTCCTGGCGCTGAAAAGTTTCGGATGTTCCTGCGGCTGCTGCTGGTGTCAGGCCATCCCCACCCGTCAAGCCGCGAGCGGAGGGAGACGACTGCCATTTCCTCCCGAAGGCGGGGTCCCCAGGCGGGTGGCCGGGACTGAGGGGTGGCCCCGCCGAAGCGGGCGGGCCGTCCGGGGGCTCTGACGTCCAGGGGAAGGGAGCCACATTAAAAACAAGAAAGGCTTCAGGGATGCATTGTTGTCAGTGACCGGCTGCCCAAGGGCGGGGGCCTCGACATGTCCCAGAGGCACGGCACCAGGAGCCTTCCGAGACGAGGGACAGCTGCGTCGTGATGACACACGGGACGCCCCCCGGGTGACTGCCCGTGGCACACCAGGGCACTCCGCAGCGTGACTTTGCCAGTAAACGTGACCTTGCCCGAGTGACCTTGGAGTCACTCCTCGGGCCCCCCTAGAGGGGCTGGGAAGGGCCCCCATCTGCGGGTGTCTAGGCCAGGGCACAAGCACACGCTGTGGACAGGTGGACATCCCGGGCCGTTGCGGTCCCGGCCCCTGTCATTCCTGCCTCCGCTGCGTCCTCAACCCAGTGGCTCCGACTCCAAACCCACCTCCCGGGTCCGGGGCCGCGGGCCTCACGCGGGGACCACACCACGTGGCGACATCCCGGGCCTGTCGCGCTGTCTCCGCTGGGCCCGTCTCACACCCAGGCCCTCCTGACTTTCCTCCCAGCCCCTCGACACCCTGGTTTGTCTCCCGCACCCGCCCTGGGAGCCATCAGGCAGGTCGGTTCTTCCCAGGACGGCGTCGTCTGCTCCGGGGTCATCGTGGCTTGAGCCGCTTGGCATCCCCCCCCCCGCCTGCCGTACTTCAGCGTGACAACGTGACCCCCCCTCCCCCTCCAGACTCTACGCCCCCTGAAGTCGGGGACCAGGTCTTGCTCGCGCTCGGAGGCCCCAGAGGGTCCAGCTCAGTGTCTGGGGCCTGTTGGTGCCGGCTCTTCATCTGTGAGAGAAGAAATCCCCCTGGAAGCCCGGTCCCGGAGGGTCGGGACATGGGCGACGGCTACCACCCGTGGTGCGCAGACGGCGTGCGACGCTGTCTTCCTCAGGCAGACGTCGCCGTGATCGCGGGAGCACGTGTTTTCCGAGTTGCAGAGTGTAAACGTGCGCCGTGCTGAATGAGTCCCCCTCTTCGTCAGGTTAGGAAAAGCCCGAATTCCGCGATTCCCTGTACGCCCTGTATTTCTCCTTGATATACGTCGCGGCGAGGCTTCCTGAAAGCGTCTGGAAAACACCTAATAAATTCGCCGCCGCTGCTTTCGCGGGCGCTGCGTTCGGAGCTCCGATGGCTGTTTTCTTTTCATTCCTGCAAGCGCGGCAGGTCGGGCGAGCACTCATTGGATGCCAGAGGGAACGCAAGGGATGACACAGGAAAAGGGAGGAGGGAGAGGGAGAGAGCGAGATCCGACGCCTTCCCTTCCCGACTCTGACCTCCAGGCGCTTCAGGGCCGGCTCCGCACAGAAGCGCCTTTGCCATCCAGGGACGCCCAGCCCCCGGGTCTCCACTGCCCGGCGGCGCTGCTGTCCCCACAGGTGCTGTCTGGGGCGCTCCGCTCTCCTTTTGCTTTAAATTCGAAGCAGTTAGATGCCCGCTGACTCCAGGTCAGATCCTCTGGGTCAAGGCGGAGGTGGCGGCAGGGTCACCAGGAGGGGGGCCCCGCGTCTCTCCTTCCTGTGTCTGCCGGACCCGCCGGGGCAGAAGGTCGGGGGCCGGCCCCGCGGGTGGCCGCTGTCTCCAGGGATGACCAGGTGGCGCGGGGAACCTTGTTGAGGTGGGGCTGTCCCAGCCGGGGCCGTCGGCCTCCTCTCTGCGCCTCGGTGATGGGTCGAGGCTGGGCCTTCGCGGCCATCGTCCTGCACGTCCAGCGCCGGGGGCCTGGCGGGAGCAAAGCCCAGCGTCCCGGGAGTGTGACAGCCGCACAGCTGTCCCCGGGAGACACTCCACAGTTTGCAAAGGGCACACTGGTCCCGCGGGGCTTCCTCCTTCCCGAGTCTGAGCTGCAGCAATCACACCCCGAGAGGCTGACCGCGCGCCCCGCCTCACAGGTGACCAACGCGGAGACGGCTGGTGACCTGGCCCAGGTCTCCTGGGCGGTCAGGGGGCCTCACGACTCACGCCGACGGACCGATCCGTCTTCACCACCAGCTGTGATCCTGCAGGCTCTGTCCCCAGCGCCAGGCCTCGTCGGCGCGGCGTCCGGGGTGGCGGGTCGCCGTGCGCGGTGACCAGGCACATGTCCCTCTCCTCCGCAGACGGCGTGGAACCCGCTGGGCCGGGTTGTTTTCGGCCCGACAGCCGGGAACCGGCGCGTCAGCGTCGCACCAACGAAGGGACGAGGCCCTGGAACACGTTCGACTGCTTCTCCCGCGAAAGTGAGGACGCCACGGTCAGGACGACGGCTCCCCGGGACCGTCCGGAACCTTAAGGTTTCACGTTGAGGTGATTTAACCTTCTCTGTCAGCAACAACCAGCACCTGTTCGGCCTTTTCAAAGTGAAGCAGTTTTCTTAGTTAAACAAGTGAGGAAAACCTGGAAATACACAAAAATACAAAGGTCCAAATAAATCCGCAACATGAACGTGCTAAACTCTCCCTGTTTCCTTGAGCTTTTTATCTATTATTTGTTTGTTTGTTTATTTATTTATCTATCTATCTACGTAATTGGGGTTTTCTCCTCTGGGAAGCCTTACATCCCAGCTAACATCACAAGCGCACCCCGTGCTTGTGTAGCTGACACCCACGTGCAGACATCCAGGTTATTTGTAAACGTTTGTCGTCAGTATAACTGCAAAGACACACACGTCATTGGTGTCACATTTATTCACATAAACGCGTAAATATGTGCGCGTTAGAAGTAAATGTTCATGTGAACATGCGGGAGCGTTTCAATACACACACGTTCTGTGATGTGTTTACGACCTGATGTTCTCCCTTGCTTTGTGCCGGTGAAGGCAAACCTGCAACTTCCAGACGGAAAGAAGTTCTGTGTTTCTGTGTCATCGAGTGCAGTCACAGTCTCTTCGTGGCTTCCTAACGAATTTTAGGCATCAGAGTTTATTTTCTAGGAAATGGCATTTTCATTATATGCCTGGGCTGTCTTCCCCAAAGTATGAGCACCGAGTGCGTGGGCATGCGGCCCTTTACGTCGTCTGGAACGGCTTTCCCGGTGTCTGCGCCGCCGGCCCGAGCGTCCCCGCTCCCTGCCCCCACGAGCGTCCCCGCTCCCTGCCCCCACGAGCGTCCCCGCTCGCTGCCCCCACGAGCGTCCCCGCTCCCTGCCCCCACGAGCGTCCCCGCTCCCTGCCCCCACGAGCGTCCCCGCTCCCTGCCCCCACGAGCGTCCCCGCTCGCTGCCCCCACGAGCGTCCCCGCTCCCTGCCCCCCACCGGCGTTAGGCGTTCTAACTGTTAGTTACTCATCGTTCTATCCTCCTCCTAAAATTCACACATCTTCACCACAGAAAGTTGGGAAAATATCCGCGGCTGCCTAAGAAAACACACGCTGTTGCTGTCACTCGAGCCGAGAATAAGCGTCGTGAACGAGGGGCTCTGTCACCTCCCGGCCCGCTGCCCCGGATTCTTGCTTTTCCTTCAAGTTTTCGTCAAGTTTAGCAGCCGTCGTGGGGTCCCCCACGCCACTGAGATGTTCTCGCGTGGCTCGCGATGGCTGCTGTCGCGTCATCAGGCGGAGGGGGGTCTCCGTGCCCCGCTGCAGGGTCCAGCTCAGGGCCCGCGGGTGCGGTCATCGCCCAGGCCCCAGGGCAGGGCGAAGCTTTCAGCTGGTCCCAGTGGACGCACAGCGGGAGCGAGAACTAAGCTCTGTCACCCTAAGGTCGCCCAGCGTCCCGCGGTGGGAGTGTCGTCAGTTCTGTTTGTGTTTTTGAAAAATTGGTGTTCAGAATACTCCCGGGGGCCCTCACGTCAAGATAACATTATTTAATATTCATCTTGCTTGTTTACGTTAGAATGAAGTAAGCCTTAATGTTTTTCCGACCATGGACTGTGTCTAAAATACGAGCTCGTCCAAACCCTTAATTAAGAATCCCTGAAAACAGTGGGTGCCGAGACTCAGATTGTCCCCCCAAATAAACTCGTCTTCGCAGAGAGAGGCGGCGACTTAACCCGCAGAGTGAAGTGTTTAAGGTGTTGGGAGCCCTTTCCCGAGCGGATTTACGAAATCCGCTTCGCGAGCCCAGTTGCGCCACCCGTCGCACCCGATCCTCCGCGTTCGCGTGTGGCTCGCATCGACCTCCTGGGCCTGGTCCGCGGAGTCAGCCCGGAAACTGGCGACACGGCCGCTGCGGCCGGGGCGGTTTCCCTGCAGGTTTCGATCGGTCCGTTTCGCGTGGGCCCCGTGCCTGCGCCTTTGTGTGCAGCCGCCAGAGTCGAATCCGTTCGTGGACGCGCCCGCGGCCTTTTACAGCGAGATGCGCCGCTTCGCGACTCTGATTCTCCAGGAGGAATGGCTCATTCTGTGAGGAATGAACATTTCAGACTTTTCATTTCATCGCTTTTTCCTTTTGGCCTTGGAAACGGCACTAATCTCTGACGCGTCCGCCGGCGCCCCGTGCGCTCCAACTGCCTGTCTCAGCCTCCAAACTGCGAAGCGTCGCGGTGAAGCGCCTTTCCCTTTCTCCGCTGTTTCTTTAGCCTGTCATCACCCTCCTGCTGGCTGGCCCGCGCTCTGCGTTCCTTTCACGAGCGGCCCACGTGGCATCTGCGCGGCGTCTCTCCGGCCCTGACCCCACTCCCACCCCTCGCTCAGCCACCGAAGTCACGGCTTCGTTCCGTCCCGGAGGGCCCGTGGTAACGAAACACCGGGGTTCCTTCGAATATTTCCAGGAACACTGTCTCATTTGACGCCAGGCACCCCGGATCCTGTGAGCTGAAGCAGACTCCGGGCAATTGCTGCTTCCAGTGCTGCCCTGTCGTCAGGCGATGCCCAAAGGACGAAGCCGAGCCCATTCGGCCTCCCAGTGGGATTGGAGTTAAGACGGCCCGCTTGTCTGTGAAGGCGGGTTGTCAGCCGTCGGAGAATGTCGGGGACTTTTCCCCGTGACTTTTTCCCCAACAACGCCAAGACAGGCCTCGGGCAGAACCACGAGGCGCCTCGGAAAGGACAGAGTCCGGGGCCGAGACCCACGGTTCAATTTTAAGCAAAACCAAAAAGGGCTCCGGGGGCGGGCGGCCGCGTGGCGTGTGCCGGCAGCGCGGTGAAGGGGCCACATCCAGATGTGGGGTCGGTCGTCCAGCCTCCCCAGGGCCTGCTCCCCTCGAGGGAAAAACGGCTCCAACGCCTCGTCAGTCTGTTGCTGAGATGGCGCGGGGAGGCCTGTGCAGCTCCCGGGGGCTGGCGACTCCTCAGACACCACAGCTCCCTCCCTCCGGTGTGTCGCTGTCCCGGAGAGGGACCAACAGCGACGTGGAACGGCTGGGATGGCTGCGTTGCACCTCCACGTCCAGCGCCGGGATTCGCGTGTCCCCGGTTCTAAGATCCAGACGCCGAGAGGGCTCCGCACGCCCAGACGAGTGACGTGGCAAAGTCCCCATGAAGACCGCGTGGGCAAAGCCGCAAAAGGACCGTGGAGACGGAAAGCAGACGTTTCGCAGGCTTGTCGGCGTCCGGTCCACGCGACGGGTTCTTTCAGGAAAGAGTCCGAGGAGCCGCGTCAGCTGCTTTGCTCTAGCGTAGACCATGGGAACGTCCTCCCCACGCCGGGCGCTAAGGGGCTCGCGGTGAGGCCCAGGCACGACGAGATCCCCTTCTGAGAAGCGATTCGTGGAAACAGGCGCGCGCGCCCGCGCCGCCGCAGGCCGTGTTCGCGGCGGCCGTGAGCAGGGCCCGCCCGCGTGGCACTGTCCCCTGCGGGCCCACGTGTGTCCCTTCAACGTTTCGGATGTCACTGTTACGTTTCAGATGGAAGCGCTGGCACCTGGTTTGAAACTTCCGCGCCGTTTGTGAGGAAGCGACAGACATTGACGTGAGGGCATGCGAGAGGCGGTGGGAGCGGCGGTTCCCACGCGAGAAGTCTCTCTCTCTTCATTCATTCGTTTTCCCCTGGGTTTACAGGGATCCGAGGGGCACGTAGCACGGCGCCAGGGCAAGGAGTGCGGTGGGACGACCCGCCACCCACACCGTGCGTTGTCAAGCTCGGCGCCAAGCTCCCGCACCTCCCACGGTCACCTGCAGCTGCGAGGACACTGGCCACCTGCTCGCCCCGCTGCCTCCAGGAGCTCGATGCTGCACCGTCAGCTGCGGCAGCCGCCCGGCCCGGGTCCCCGGACGGCATGTCTCGTGTCCCTGTGCCCGCCATCGCCCCGTCGCCCCAGCCCCTAGCAGCCGCCGACGGACTGCCTCTGGCTCGGCTTTTCCAGATTCCGCGCGTAAGTGGGAGCGCTCAGGACCGGTGTTTCTCCGCCCGACGTTTTCCACGAACACAAGGCCTCCCAGTCCCCCCGTGCCGTGCGGACGGCGAACAAGTGTCATCGCCCGGGAATGTCGAGGTGCTGCTCTTCCCCCGCGTTTCCTCCCGGGAGCTGTGTGGTTTCGGGCCTCACACTCTAGAAGGTCTGTAGGGAGAGGTTAACTTCCTTTGCCTAGAGCGTGACCCGCCCAAATAACATGGCGGCGTGTTTTAGGACCGAGCTGTCCCTGAGGCTTTCGGGACTTTCCGAGAACGCCCCGAAAATCTCTCTTCTCTCTTTTTCTTTTGTTCGTCTGAGCCCGTCCTCCCTCGAATGAAGCAGTGAGTTCCCGTGGTGTCCGTTTTGCAGTTACGTCGAAATATTTGGTGACACGTGTCCTCCTGCGATTTAAGCGATATTAGAGTAACAGGTGCGTTCTGGAATGTTCAGTACGTTCTCACAGCACAGTTACCGTCGCCGCGAGCTCCAATTTAACGGGAACGGGACTCACACGCTCCCTGCCGTTTGCGTGGCACCTTCCGCTCCCGGAGCCCTCAGTGACGCGCATCAGCTCGTGTTGCCACCGGTCTCGTGAGCAAGGTCAGCGCGGGCCCCGCTTACTGCAGACGCGGCGGTTGGGTGGCCGCCCGCGGACCCGACGCCAGGTGTGCGCGCACCTGGAGGCTGATGTCCCGGTTTCCCGCAGAACACAGAGGCGTCCCGGGACCGAAATGTCGCGACGAGAATGGAGCGACACAGGTTTTAACCGCGCAGGGACAAAGCTGACGTCGTCCGAGGTCTGTCTGAGAGCTCGGCTCAGGAAATCGGGGCTTGTTTCTTAAGATTATGGTCATTTCCGCACAATTAGAAAATTAACCCGGCTCCCGGGTCCCTCTGAGGAAGAGAGAGACCTGCTTCCCTTTTCGTAGCCGAGTTCGCCGGGAAAGGGCCGCTGTGGACCACTCCTCGTCCCTACATAGCAAACCCCCAGGAGCAGCGACGTCGGAGCACGTGGGAGGAAAGGCAGCTTTCCTGCCGGCCGCCTTGGTGACGGGCCGGGAGAGGGGGACAAGAACAGGCCACCAGGAGTCCGAACTCTCGACCTCATTGCTGAGCACAGTGATCTCCGGTATTTGGCGTGCGCTCCCTTCCAGTAAGTTCTTCGAGGACTTATTCAGCAGACAAGCGAACTGTAATTACGTGGATTTATGAGCTGTCGTAAACCGGCCACGGGAAGGAAAGTTAAAATACGAGATAAGTTTGGAAACGATACTTAATTAGCTTAGAGACGTGTGTGCTAATGGCATGAAATTATCAATGAGAACGTGGTGAGAGCGATGAGTGCTTTACGCCTTTCGGAAAATCGGCCTCAGTTTTGTAAAAGCTGCGATTCCAACGTCCGTTCATAGATTCGGTTCATGTCAGGTCCCGACTTCAGCGCCCGTCGGAGCTGAAAAACGAAAGGCGCTGCGCAGGGGCCCGTCGTTCCAAGCGGGAGACGCACCCCCTGAGCCGTGCCTCGCGGAGGCGGGACGTCCGCTTCCAGGCCTGCCCGCCGGCTCGGCGAGCTGCCGCGCGGAGCTGCTGCCACCTCCGGCCATCGCCGTGCGTCGCCCTTCGCCAAGCAGCCGCGCCAGCGCCGCGACGGGAGGATGTGTCTCCTGCGCTCATCTTAGTCATTTCCCGGGAAAAGACTCAAGCATTTCAGAGGATTCTAGAATTTAGGGAAAACATCTTCACATTTTCCTTAACCACGAAGTAGAAATTAAAGAAACACAATTATGCGTCTCTTTCCAAACACTTAGAAACATTTGTCCCCCCCCCCCAAAGCCACACTTGACATCCTCTTGTTGCCACGAAGCTCTGTCCGTGAGCGTGCGTTTGGCCGCAGACGACAGAGAACTAGACTCGGGGTGGCTGGAGTCGCGCGGGCACTAAACTGTGTGCTGAGAGCCTCCGGGAGGGAGCAGCAGCTCCGACGGCACCGGGACTCGCACTCCTGCTCCCTCCCTCCCTCCCTTCCTGCGACCCTCCGCACGTCCCTTTCTCCTTAGGCCGATGCCTCATGGTGACAAAACGGCTGCCGTGGCGGCGGCCATCCTGTGCTCGTCCACACGCGCATCCTGGACAGGTAAGGGAAGGGAACTGGTGCCATTTTCCTCGGAAATGACTTAAAACCGCAGCGTGCAAGGCGCACCATCCGCAGCGGCCGCCTAGAGCACGTGTCCTTGGCCATTCGCGAAGGGAGACGCACGAGGCGGGGCGCCCGTGTCCCGGAGAAAGCGATGCAGTGACAGAAACAATCCGAGGGTTGTCACCCAACTCTCTGCTTGGCCCAAGCCACTGGCGTTTAAGTGCTGCCGGCCCCGTTCTTTCTCGGGTCCCGGGCGGGGACCAGAGGACGACCCAGGACTGAATATCTGGCGCTCGCTGGCCGAGGCCTAGGTGCGGAGGGCACGGGGCATCCGATCGGCCTCAGAGGACGTGCATTCTGACCTTCCAGGTGTCCAGACTCCAGACCCCGGGCCTGAGGGGAAAGATGAACCTCTGCGTCCTAGAGGCACGCGCCCATTGGCCACTCGTTAGGAGGTGACCGCTCGGCAGGGCCCCCGGGCATCTTCCCAGTGCGAAGCCGCTTAGCGCTCTGATGGCAGCGTCCCCTCTGGCTTTTCCCTTCAACACCCACCGAGCATCGCGGCCCGCTCTCCAGGTCGCCTCGCCTTTGCCCTCCGGCCTGGACGAGGCCATTGCGCAGCGGCGTGCGGGAGACGAGTCTCGTGGGAACAAGCACAGAACATGTGGGGTTTTAGGCAGTTCAGGGCAGACCCCTTCGTGGGACTCATCTGCCATCGGGACGTCCGGAGTTAACGTAAACACCCTTATCTGCTAGTCCTGGTTTCCGTTGCAGGAGGAAAGGTGCCTGGAGACAAATGCACGCGACCCCCACATGGCAGGGGTAAACACTTTAGAAATTAAGACGTGGGTGTTGGCGGTTTTCATCTGGCGCGGCGCTTTCCTCCGCAGGGGTGGCGGTCGCCCTCGGGGAGCCCCCGCCCGCCCAGGCCGCGCGCCGGGGGGTCAGGCAGGAGGTGCGCCCCCCGCCCCGCACTGGCGCATTTGAGTTTTTAAAAGCTTTTTTTATTTTAATCTTTTTATATCTTTTTAAAAAATATGTATTCGTGTCCCCTAAATGCATCCGTCACAGAAACACCCCTCACGTCTTCGGGAGGAAATGCACATGTCGTGGTGGGAACAGCCTCGCGCAAACCCAAAGGTCAAAGTCACTGGCTGCAGGACAAAGGGGGTGACGGGAGGGCGGGCAAGGCCAGGCGTCGTGGCGCCCGTCTGTCTGTCCCCGCTCCGCCTGGGCTCGCAGCCGTTCCCGCCCCTCCATCAGGGGTGCCCACCGCTCACCGTCAGGGACCCCCCCCCGCCCCCCGGAGGCATTCCAGGCCCGCCGTGCTCGGCCCAGCCCGGTTTTAACGTGGCGCCCGTGAAGGCGGCCGGGGGCTGCTCTGCTGAACCGGCGCCGCCGACGGGCCGAGGCGTGCAGGCGCGTCCTTCCGCTCGCGGGCACATCAGCTTGGGGCAGGAGGAAGAAAAGGGCGAAGCCCAGCTGAGCCTGCGTGGCGGTGCGGGACGGACGGACACCGGTTCCGAGGTCACGGGGCGCATCCGTGGCCCCCCTCCCCGGGAGTCCAGAAACACACGAACATTAATTACGCGGAGCGCGAGCCCCCGTCCTGATTTCTGGTTTCCTCCTCGCCCAGCCTCGCTCCCTCCTTCCTGAACCGCATGTACCGCCTCCACGGGGGGACTCGTTCAGACGCCCAGACGCGCGGGGGCACAGCACGAGCTTGCAGACGGAAGCCAGCATCCGGGTGTGCGTAGACGCGGCCAGATGGGCCCGACGTCTGTGACTGCCCCGCGTCCACGTCCACGTTTCGACACCTTCACGTGCTCGTGTGAGCTACGAGCTCCGTCCCAGGCGCCTCGACTGCAGAGACAGGCCCTTCCGGTGCGTTCCAGTTCCCCGCGGTGCCTGGAATCGCGACCTGCCCGTCTGTCGTTACCACACGGAGACCAAAGCCGCGCGCCGTCATGCTCACCCGATCGTTGGGTCCCCGGGTGTGCGAGGCCTTCACACAGCCCTGGGGACGGCACGCGAAGCCAGGCTTCGGTGCAGCTGTTGTTCGGACGAGTCTAACCCCGTGGACCGTGGCGATGCCTGGCCGCGGCGACGGCGCCTGCAGCGGTGGTGGCTGAAAGGTCCCCCTGAAGAGGACACGCCGAGATGGTCACGGAACAGGCTTGCATCTCGTAAACCTTAACAGACACGTGTTCATGACACCAAAAGGAGCGACTAGGACGGCCTCCGTTACTGCGGAGTCTCTGGGCGGGCGCACCGGGCCGGGTTTCTCTCCTCTCGTACTCGCGGGGAGCAGCCGTCGGGGTTCGCCGTCGCTGCCGCTTTGCAGACGCGGAGACAGCGGCCCCGCGAGGACGGCCACGTCGCCGGGAAGAACGAGGAGGCACGGGCTGGAAGGGCCGTTTCACAAAAGCGGAGCCGGCTCGTAGCCACTTCCCCACCCTGTGTCGAGGAGCAAGAGCCCTTCGTCGCAGACCCCTCTAACGAGAGAGGGAAATGGGAAGTGCGGCCGCCGAGGGACCACGGCACCTCTGGTGACAGCCGCGATGTCACGGAACGAGGGCTCGGCTCCCCTTTAAAGGGGACAGCGATAGGCGCTTCTCCTTTGCGGCGGGGGACACTGTGGAAGAGCGGCCAAGGGGGCGGTCGTCGTGCACACTTAGTAGGACAGGAGCAGGACGCTGCCGGGATCGCTGTCTGTCCCAGTCCTGAGCGGCGACCCCACGAACGAGGCCCACCCCGAGGCGGGCTCACGGGCGCTTCTGCCGGGCCTGGAGGCGCAGGGCCCCTCCCCAGAAAGCCCTCGCGTGTTCGGGCTTCGCCGGTGGCACGTCGGCGTCTCCCTCCGGTCGGACTGCAGCCTGGAGAGGGCCGGGGCCCCGCGCCCCGCGTCTCTCCCCCAGCAGGGCTGGCTGCGCGTGAGCACGGGACAGAGACAGCAACGTCAACGCGGGATTCTCGCTTCAACGACTTTCCTTTCCGTTGTGAGCAGACTCGCCAGGCGGGGGCGATGCCCCGACTGTCGGCCCCTCCTGTCCCCACAGGCCCAGCCCTCGGGGCGCCCGAACGTTTGCCCCCGGGGTTCCTGCTGGTGCGGACCCCGGAGACGCCTCCCACGGCTGGAGGGGGGGGTGACGCACATTCCACACTTGATTCCTTTCTTTCCTGTTCACGTTTCGAAACACAAGGCCTGGGCCCTCGTCCTCGCTTCCCCGCGCTGATGGGAACTTTCCTGACGGAGCCGGTGACTCCGCCACGCGGGCCAGGCGCCCGCCGCCGCGCGTGGGTGTCCCGGACGGGGCCGCCCCCGCCTGCTCGTCCTGACCAGGCGGCGCCAGGTCCAAGCGGTGGCGCCTCCGAAGGAAAGTCAGCGCGTTTGCCTTGGGCTCCGGGACGCGCTGAGGTCCATCCGCTCCGCCGTGAGGATGCTGGGGGCTGGGGCACTGTCGCAGGGAAAAGGCGTCCCCCTGATGTTTGGAAACGATTAAAAAGACGCAGAAGGCGAAGTTCCGATGTCCAACCTTAGGGAAAACCAAGCTTTCATGCGACCGAATTGGCCGCCCTCAGCCGATCGCTCGTGGGCAATGCCTCGCCCGTGTTTGAGGTCGGGGGGTGCGACGCCCCTTTGGTGGCCGACGACGACTCGTGCCGAAGCCCCAGGCGGTGGCGCGACTCTGACCCCGAACTTCACCGGCTGATCACACCCACGAGGGTCTGGGGCGGCCGGTGGGACCTTTTGTGGGAGAAGCGAGGCGGCTGCCATCGGGGAATCTCCACGTGTGAAGGACTCGGCACAGGTGCTCGGGGGACTCCTTCCTGCGTCTCCATCTTCGCCCTTAGGACCCTGCAAAGGGGCTTGTTGATGCGAACCCTCCGACAGGCAACGCTTCAGTCTTCGTTCCTGGAAATGAGCCCGGGCCCGAGGCACGCGCGTGTGGGGCCTCCCTCTCACCCTCGCGCCATCTGACAGCCCCCAGGGTGAGCGCACGCTGGCTCCGGCGCCCGGCGGGGCCGAAGCGGCCGGGGGGGCCGGTGTGGCGGGGTGTGCGGGCCCTCAGGGCGTCCGGCGCGTCACCGAGCGCACGAGCGGGTCGGTACACCCCGCTCCAGCGAGCGGCGCGGGGCCAAGGTGCTGGGAGAGGGTCGGGGGTGGTTTCCTTCCTCCCGGAGGAGCAGGAGGAAGCTACAGGCCCCTCCCTGGGCCCTCAGACTCAGGGTCCGCGGAGACGCCGCTGGGCCTCCCCGGGCGCGTGACCTGCCTCCCCTCCGCCCCTCGGGCGCGAACGCCCGCGGTGAGCGCCGTAGGTGGGGACGAGGCTCCTCCCTTTCCACGCGAGGCGGCCAGGTTTCGGACGACCCCAGGGGACGCCAGGAAGGCGGTGTCTCCCGAGGCTGAGCGGACACAGCCCCGTCGTGTCGTGTTCATCTCGATGTCGCCACCCAGACCCCGGCGGGGTTCAGCCTCCAGGAGTGACGCCGCCTCCCCCAGCCCTTTCCAGGAACCTTAAGGATCGCTCCCCCCCGCGCCTCTGCGGAGGGCGCGAGTCGGAGCTTTCGGGGTCACCTACGGACGCAGGCTGCCCCCGTGGCTTCGGCTTCGCTCAGCGGGAGGGTCTGGCCCTTGCGAGGCGTTGGCGCTCCTTCCTGAATCTCCGGCGGCCACCGGAGGGGAGGCGGGCGGACCGGGCGTCGCTGCGTTGGATTCCCGGGGGTGTCCCTGTCGCCGGGCGCTGAGCCCAGCGCTGGAGGCCGAGCCGAGACACGCCCAGGCCTCAGAGCTCAGCGCTGCCCCGTCGGCGCGGCTGGACCAGAGCTGGCGACGGGCACGAGGGTGGAGGGCTGCCTGGGGCCCCCGGGTCCCCCGCCTGCAGCTCCCGCGTCCCTCAGGCCCGGGGACGTGCGGCGTGTCCGGCCGCTGCGGGGGTCGGTGCGAACACGGGTGAGGTTCGTCTTCCACCCAGAGTCCCTGACTTAGACGCCCCGGGGCAGGGGCTCCCTGGGGTCCTATGACGTCCCTTCCCGTACTTGTCTCTGGGTCATCTGGGGGTTTGGGGACCTGTGAGGGCGGGCGCCTGAGGAAACGCTCTGAGGAAAGTGTCCTCAGCCCCGGAACCAGGGTCGGGGCTGGACCCCAGAGGGGTCTGCGGGGCCTCCCCAGAGGAGACGAGCCCCATCCCAGGTGCGGTGTGGGAGCCTCACACTGTGGCCTGCGATGCCCAGGTCACGGGGCCACATGGGACGAGCGGGAGCTGGGGGCCCAGGGCTGGGCTTCCCGGGTCCCTGTCCCTCGGGGTTCCCAGACCAACGGCCTCGCGTGGGGGGTTCATCCTCGAGCCTCCCCGGCCCCCACCCCAGATCCGGCCGCCCACATTGCTCCAGCTGCTCCCGCTTCCCTCTCTGAGGGCTCGGCCCCTCAGGTAACCAGGGAAACTCGTCGTCATAGTAACCGCGACAGGTTGCTCCTCCCGCCCCCTGCCAGGAGGAGCTGGGCCAGCACAGCCAGGTCCACTGGGCGGGCCGGGCCGGGCCTCGGGACCCTCTGCGGGCCTGTCCGCTCTGCGTGTCCTTCCCCTGCCCCCCACCTCGTCCCGTGGGGACGAGGGAGGTGACCAGTGGTGTTAGCAGGTGATTTAACTCTCCGCGGGCCGGGGCCGTGCGGGGTCCAGGGACAGGCCGCAGGCAGATGGCAGCGTGGACGGACGCGGCTGGACTGGGCCGGGCTCCCAGGCGTCACGGCCCAGCGGCCAGACGTCCAGAAGGGCCCGGCCCGCCCTCCCGTCTGCTGGGATCTCCGCTCCTCCCCGTGCGGGGCATGACGAGCCCCCCACGTTCAGTACAGAACCTAAACGTTCCCAGAGACACATTTGGCAGTGCCCTGTGGCCCCACTGGCCTTCCCGGGCACGTGGCGACGGCCCCAGGTCCAACAGGGTCGCGTGGCCACCCAGGCGACGGCGGCCAGGGTGCTGAGAAGCCGCGCCGTGTCCCCAGCCCACAACACTGTGTCCCCAGCCCGCAGGCCTCCAGGGGCGGCTCGTCCCCTGTCACTCCGTAGGCTAAGAAATGACCCATGTGATCAGGGAGGTCGACAGGTCACAGACTCTGTGGGTGGCAGGGCGGAGACCCCGGGGAGCTGAAGGTTTGGCTCCGGTCTGAAGGGCCAGGATCCGGGAAGAGGCTACGTCCCGACGTGAGGGTCGTCGGGCAGGAAACGGTTCCCCTTGCTTGGGGGAGGGTCCGTCTTTCGTTCTATCCAGGCCTTCGACTGATTGGACGAGGCCCACCACACCCTGGGGGGCTGGCTCTCTGCCTGACGCAGTCTGTAATTTGAAGGTCAGCGTCACCCCCGAGCACCCCTGCAGACACACCCAGAGCCATGTCTGACCAAGCGTCCGGGCCCTCGGCCCAACCAGGGCAACACGTGAAGCAAACGGTCACGCTGCCCGTGGATCGACCATCTTTATCCGAAACGGTCCCTGCTCCGGCTCCCCGGGGCGCAGGCGGCTTCCGCGCAGAGGCGTGGTCTGGCGCACTACGTCTCAGAGGGGGACACGCGCCCCTGAGCCAGCCGTTATTTCCCCCCTGACAGCCCCCCCCCGAGTAGCGCCTGCTCCCCCCACCCCCCACCGCTCGGCACTTAAGCCGGTTGCGGGTCCGTTGGCCCCGTGGCCCTCAGGCTCGTAGATCATCTGACTTGTTCAGATTTAAATCTTACTTAGACCTTGGCTCCAGCCGTGATTTCTCAGCCCACCTGAGGGTCATGGGGTCTGCTTTTGACCCTCCTATTCCGGCCCGCGTTCCCCTTTCCGCGGTGTGACGTCAGCGTGCGCGAGGGGCTCCTGCTTGAGCCTGACCCGGCGCCTCGGTGGCAGAGCCCTCACGAGGCACCTTAGGTGGGGGGGCCCGGTGACGGGGGGGGGATGCCGCGGAGAGGACCGCCGCGACGGCTCCTCCTCCTCGTGCCACGGCGAGGGCACCGTGAGGAATGGGCCTGGGGCCTGCCTTCCTGGCACCCCGTCCCGGGGAGACCGCGTTGTGCAGACGGAGATGCTCTGTTCCGAGAAGCGATAGATCTGAGGGGATTTCATCATCCCGGGGCTCCCCGCACGAGGCTCACCTTGAAGAGACAGGTTGGCCCTTGCCGGTGCCGCGCGGGGAGAGCGGGGGTGGGGGCTGCCGAGAAGATATTAATCGCACGACATTAAGCTAATGGCAGGCGACCCGCGCGCCGCGCTCGAGAGGGGTCACGGCGGGGAATTCGTTAGAGACTAATTGGGCGGCCGGATCCCTTGAACGGGGGGTGGAAATGCTCACATCCAGCCGGCGCGGGGGGGAGGGAGGAGAAGCGCTGAGGGGCCGCCGCCAGGGCCCTCGGTGGCCAGCTCGGTGGGGAAACGGGGGGACGTAGCCACAGCCGAGGGCGTGGTGGTTGGTTTCCCTCCCGTCCAGTCGGAGAGACGGACTTACCGACGACCCGGGGAGGCGAAGACTAAAACGCAAAAAAAATGTGATTTTCGGGCCTTTTTGTCTGCATTTCTGCCCCCCAGGCCCCCAGGCGCACCCCGAACGCGGGCCTCGTGGGAAACCGCACAGAGGGGGCGGCGTTCAGGCCAGACCGGGGCGTTCAGGCCAGACCGGGGCGCTCCTGTGGTGCCGGGTCCCAGCCCCGGCTTCTACAGCGAGCCCCAGGGTGGGTGGGGGAACAGGGTGCCCGGCCCTGAATGGAGTCACGTGATGCCACGACGCCCACGCGGCGCGTGTCACGCCTCGGTTTTAAGCCCAGGAATCCAGTCTTACGTAACAAGCGTCTATTATCCGCGCGGGACGGTGACAAAGGCGCCCATCCCACGCCGGACACGGTCTGGGCTCTTGCCCTCGGCTTGGAATTCGGAAGGGAAGACCCAACGTAAGGCGCTTTATTACAGTGCGGCGGGGGCCGGGCGCACGGTGACATGGACGCACCTAAAAGGGGGCCTATCGCCGGGGACCCCGAACGCTTCCCCTGCACACGCGTCCCCTCTTCGCCGCCGCTCAGCAGACACCTGCTCGTCTCCAGACTCGCGGACTGCTGGCCCCCCCGGCCTGTTCCGCCGTCATCCCCGTCACCCCCGTCATCCCTGTCACCCCCGTCACCCCGCAGCCCCACTCAGGTCCCCGCGGCACACAAAGCGCCTTGGGGAACATTTTATCTCCCGCTTTGCCTCCCAGCCGGGATGCCGAGAGCGTCTCTGCCCCGTGAATCTCCACCGGGGACGCAGAACGGCCTTCCCCGCGTCTTCGCCGGGCCTAGGGGCAGGGGCGAGAGGGAAGGGCCATGGGTCGCGGGTGGCCCCTGGAGGACGCAGAAGGGGACGGGCGGCGGGGGCCCCGAGGCTCCCTCTGCCAGGTCGCTTGTTCGCGGTTTCCTTTTCTTCCCCTCCCGCGTGCTGGCTTACCGCACGCACCTCGATGTTCAGGATCGCGTGATGGATGGCAGAATAACGATGGTGCTGCCAGCGCGGAAGGAGAGCCACCTTCAGATCCCGAGCAGCCCAATTTATACGCCACAGGACGCTGTTGTTACGTCGGAGAAGGGGGGAAGCTCATCCCCATGCCTGTATCCGCCACGGAGCAGGGGCACGCGGCCCTGCGCGGGGAGGCGAGCACGCGGGGCCAGCGCGTTCACAATCAGTGAGCGAGTGAGGTGTGCGTGACGCGCGCCGCTGTGCGTGTGCCCGCCTCGGCCTCCGACGGCGCGGCGAGCGAGCGCAGAACACACGGGGGCTGTTTGTGGAGCGCGTGGCCCGGAGCTCGCGGGCCCACCGTCCCCTCCGCTTCCCTCGGGGGGTCCCTCGAAGCAGGTCCTTCAACCAAGTCCAGGCAGAGGAAGCCTCAGGGGGCCGGGCATCCCGTCTCCAGGGTCAGGAAAAGCCCAGGCCCTGGCCTCGGCGCAGCAGCCACTCACGCATTCGTGCCCCTGGGGGCGTTGGTCAGCGCGTGTCGTCCCCTGGGCGTTTCCCTTCCCAGCGGGCCGGCCAGGCTCACTCCGAGGGCACGCCCGGCCTGGGATGCCCTCCTTCCCCGGCGGGCATCCTGCCACCTCATGAGCCGGTCAAGCCGTCCCCCCGCGTGCTCCGCCGTGGGCGCCGGCCACCTGCACCCGCCACACGCCCCCTGTCCGCAGCAACCGTGCGGGGGGGCGAGGGGTCGTCAGCGCACGATCATGCCTCTGGCCCTCGGCCGTGTGTGCTTCAGGCCGGCAACTGCGAAGGGAGCGATGATTTCCTTCGCTTTGTGACATTAAAGTGACGACCCAGTCACAACCGCATCGACTGCGTTTGCTCTGAGCGTCCGTGTCTCATGAGGCGTCGGGCCCCTCGACCTGGGCAGCTTGTGTTCAATGCCCGGGACGCCACAGGGCAGGGGCACGTCGGTTATTTCATTTGTTTTGTTTTATTTTATTTTATTATTTTATTTTATTTCATTTAAGTTATTATTTTATTTTCTGTTTTTATTTTATTTTATTTCATTTTATTTTATTATTTTATTCTGTTATTATTTTATTGTTTTATTTTATTATTTAATTTAATTTAATTTAATTTTATATTTTACTTTCTATTCCATTTTATTGTCAGATAGGAATACTGACGCTCCGAGGGCTTCGTGAACTCACCCGACACAGACATCTCTACACAGCAGCCTCCCCCCGCTTTGCCCGACGCCCGCGTTTAAACCCTCCTGATCCAACGGGCCAGTCCTCCCAGGGACACGGCCATCCTGCCTCCCCTTGCAGGGCGAGTCGGGGCAGCACTTCTGAGCTAGAGCCGTGGCTCCTGCTCCCATTCCTCGCGTCTGTGACACGGAGCCGTGGCGGGCGGCGCGTCCGCAGACGCTGAAGCGATGCTGCGGCCGCGGATGCTGATGGAGGAGACACCTGGATGGGGAGGGGACACCGAGGCGGCTGCTCCGGGGAGGGCTTCAGGGAGGTCGAGCCGCAGCCAGACGCGGCGTGGGGGGGCCCTGCTGGGGCCGGCCGGCCCAGAGCGGTCAGGCCGGGGGTTCTCCGCGCCGGGGGAAGCCGCGAACACGAATCCGGGAGACGGGAGTGTCGGGAGTGACAGCAGCCCAAGCGGTGGCCACGGCTGCGGGCCGAGGAGACGGCGTCCTCGAGGAATGTGCGAAGCATCCCTGGCCACAGAGACGCGGACGCGGAGGAAGCCGAACGAATGACGCTGGCCGGGAGCCCCGTCGGCGGCAGGAAGCGCCTTCGGGTGCGTCGGCATCGCACGTGCGGGCGCGCTTGGGGCAGGGTCATCAGGCCCAGCTCTGCCCCCGACCTTCGCCGTGTCGTCGGTGCGGCAGGCCGGACGGACCGCCCCTCGGGGCTGTGCAGGCGTCTCCCCCGAGACGGCCGCGGCCCAGTCGTTTCGGAGGGTCTGCCTGTGTTCTTCTTCTTTCCCTACTGAGCTGGGAAGTCCGGGCGCCCTTGGTTAGCAGGGCCTGTTCGCTCCGCGCACATCGAGCCGTGACCTGGCTTCATCCGATCCGGTTTTGAAGGGGAATTTTCATCTCCTGAGGTCGGCGCTCGCGGTGGGTGAAGGAACCTGAATAAACGAGAGCCGGAGCCGTCCGTCCGGCCGTCGCTTCGGTGCGTGTGTTTTTAAAAGCCCCGTTTCGCTCGGCAAACACTCCGCGCGCGCGCACGGGGACATCACTAATTGCTAAACGTGACACGATCGGATTGTTTTGACGTCGGGGGCTGAGGGCAGCGAGGAGAGGTTAACGACAATGACGTCCGTCTCTGACTGAGGGCATGAGCGCTCGCGCGCGGGGGTGGGCGGTGACCCCGCGTTAGCCGAGCGGAGCGGGATGAGCCAGAGTGGGGGTGTCGTCGCGTCGCGTCCCTGAATTCCCCGGCGGCTAACAGGTAAGGACCCCGCGGAGCGGTCTGCAGCCCCCGACGCGTCTCTTTCGGGAAGATGCCACCAGGGGGCACAGAGTCGGCTCCAAGGGCCACTGAGCATGCTCGGTCTCCGGCCGCGGCAACTGGGGACGAGGTGACTGAGAATTGCTGAGGATCCTAAGAAGCCTCCCCTTCACCTTCCAAGGGGCGCGTGCCAACCCCCAAGCAGCTCTTTTAGAGACAAAAAAAAAATTACGTGAGCCTTCCGCACGGCCGCTGACTGCTTCTTGGAGCGACAGAGAACGAGTCGGAAGAGAGGGACGAGGCGGTGCGGGGGGAGGAGCTGTGCGCGGCGCCCGTTGCCGACTCCGAAGCCGACGGGCCTAGGATGAACAGAACCAACCGCATGCCGGGCCCTTCCGAGAGCTGACACGCGGGGTCGCTGGCGCACGCCGCGCACCTGCGGCCACGTCGGGAATCCGGCGACTCGACAGCTCCGCGGAGTTTAACCGGGGCCAAGGCGCGGATGCCCAGAGGCCAGGACAGGCCCCGGAGGAAGGACGGCCGGCGGGACGGTCCTATTTATCCCCGATTCTGTCTCTCCTCCTCAGAAACCAGACCCACGCTGGCTCCGCGCTGGCAGCGAACACACGAGTGGTCGTCCGTGAAGTGCCGAGGGAAGCTGCTGCCCCGCGCGTGGTGGCGGCACGTCCCGAGTTAGGCCACCAGGGGTCATTTACGGCCTTTCCAAGGACACGGAGGTTCCCAGCGCGGAGGCGAGGGCTGTCCCGCCCCCACAGGCAGCCGCGGTGCCCGTCCGGGCGCTGTCCCCCGGCACCTGCTGACGGAGCATCGGACTTCGGGGACCGGGAACACGTCGGCCTTGCTTTGGCGACGCTGGGCCTGGCGGGCGCTGCCACCCGCAGGACCTCTGGCGAGGAGCCACGTCCGGAGGCCCGCGTGCCTCGGGCGGCTTCACAGATCGGGAGCGGCCGGGGCGAGCACCCGGCAGGGCGTAGGGGAGAGGCACGGTCCTGCTGCACCCACGTGGCCGGCCGGGCCCGGGCTCTCGGGAAGCTCTGGCCCGGGACGAGGCCCCAGAGGCCTGAATCCTCCACCATCCCCCGACGTCCCGGGTCCCTGTCTGAGAGTCCCTCCCGGGGCGATGCGACCCGAGCGTGTCAACGCTGAGCTGAGAGCGGGCACGGGGGGGGGGCGGGAGCATCACCCCAGATGGCCCCGCTGACAGCACACGCGGCCCACGGACGTGCCCGCCACGCGCACCGGTGGCCTACACGGGCTTCCCTGACGGGGAGGGCGATGTCTGCCGGCACGGGGTCCCCTCCCGCTGCCGGTCCCGGAGGCCAGAGCTCTGGGGGGCAAAGGGCAAGGGGAAGGGCATCCTCCTCGGCTTCGCACCCCGGCCGGTGAGGCTTCCGGGGACATCCCGGCCGGACCCTCTGTGCCCAGAACGACCGACGGGTTTTGAACGTCGGCGTCTGGCCGCCAGGGCAGAACATTCCAGAATAATCGGAGCGGGCCTGAGGCCAGCTGAGCGCTCGTGGCAGGAAGGAGAGCCGAGGGGAAGAGCAGACGGCAGCGTCGGGGGGCGTGCTGGGGGGTTAAGGTCCCCTTTGTCCCGGGCGGGGGGAGCTCCCTCTGCGTGGGGCCGGGCGTCCCCGATGCCCCCTCCGCGGGCAGCAGCGGACGAGGGCCCGGGCCGCAGAGGCGCCCTCACGGCCACGTGACCGGGGTGGAGCCGGAGCGCAGGCGCGCCTGTCCGAGGCGCGGACGTGTGTCGAGCGCTTGGTGGCGACGGGAGACAGACCGGCGACGCCCGCAGGAGGTCGTGGGCGACTGAATCCCGCCCAGAGCCGCGGCTTTACCCATCGGTTACAGGGACCCTGGCTGGGCCTGAGCAGACGCAGCCGACAGTCCCCGCCCGGCCATAAAGCGATCCCCCCGCGGCGCTGGGCCGAACGAGCGATGTCGGCGGCTGTGGGACGATCGCCCGTGACCGACCGCGACGTGGGCGGCTAACAGCGACTCTCGGACGCGGTGCGGACGGCTGCGACGACCGGCCTTGCTCCCGCGTGGGGGGTTTCTCCCTCCTTCCCGTGTTTCCTTCTCCTCCTGCGTGGTCGTAACTGGACCGCCTTCGCCTGCGAGGTGCTCGCATCTCAGATGCTGGTGAGGAAGTTCCCGGCCACCGTGACCCTGGCTAACGAGAGGCCCCCGAGTCGAGGGCGTGGGCTGGCGGGACGCGAGCTCGGGGGCGGCCCCAGGCGGGGCTGTCGCCGCGTGTGTCCCGTGGAGGAGTTTAATAACCGTCGGGGCTGACGCAGCCCGACGGAGCCTTCCACGCGCGCCCTCTGAGCGGCGGGGATGGCTGAATGCAGCAGCTCGGCCCGGGGGTGCCTGGCCCCGGGGGAGCGGGCAGCTGCGGCGATTCCCGGGAACCGATCCGGGCGTCCGGGTCCGCTGCTCCTGCCCCCGCTTTATTTCTAAAGCTCAGGGCACGTTTCCCCTAAGTGGGCTTCCCTTGATCCCTCGGGCTCACGGAGGCCCCCGCCTGGGGCCGGGGCGCGGCCCGCAGAAGCAGGGCCCGGGGGTGCGGGGCCCCCAGCACCGTCCCTTGCTCGCCCCATGGGCAGGGACGCGCTCACCTCTGTGGCTCCGGCTTCCTGGTCCTGGAGAATGTTCTCCGGCCTCCGCCCCTCTGCGCGGCCTCTCCTCCTCACCCACGGAGGCCAGGAGACGTCCCAACCCAAAGGGCCTCCACCCTTCGCTCCTCGTGGGACGACACACGCCCCGAGCCTGCGCCGCCCGAACGACGGACGACGCCGTTTCTCCAAACGTCACCCGTGCGGAGCGCCGGCGACCCCCGCCTCGGTGTTCACCGGAGAGAAAAGAAAATTTACCTTCTCCCCCCAGAAACCTGTTCTCGGATGTTTAGAGCCGCTCAGCTCGCCGTCACCTGTAAACAGCGAGGACTCCGAGGTCCTGCCGCTGGTGGATGTGTTTAATGGGGTCACGGCCCTACGAGGGACACGCGCGGTGACACGCGCACGGCACGGCTGGCGGCCTGGGGGGGAGGCTCGTAAATCACGCTCCGGCGAGGGCGCGTGTCAGCGACGCAGAGAGAAGTTCTAAAACTCAACAGCCAAACAGGGATATTCCTGTTAAAGTGCGGGCCGAGGCCTGGCATGAATGTTCCTCACAGGGCGACACGGCCGGCCGACGGGCCGGGGACAACGCCCTGCGTCGCTACGTTTAAACCTCGGGGGCGTAGGGCTCCACCCTGTTCGGGGGGACGTCGCGTTTTTTTTAAAGTTAACGAGTGCTGGCGGGGACGTGACTGGAGGCCGCGTCTGCCCGCCGTCAGGAGGGACGTCAACGGCCGGGCACTGGGGGGTCCTCAGAAACGCAGACGGTGCCATCACGGGACCCGGAGACCCCAGGTCGGACGTTCGCTCCAAACAACGGAAATTAGGATTTCGGGGCGGCCTCCGCGCCCGCGTTCACCACGGCGGTGCGCACGGCGGCGAGACACGCCACGAGCTGCCTGTCATTGACGGGGGGGTTGTGGGGGGTAAAGGAAACGAGGCGTTTTCCCTTTTTCTCTCCGTCGTGGCGTCCAGGTTAAAATCCAGGCTCCCGGTCAACGGGAGACGCTGTGGGTGGCCTTGGCCTGAGTGGGCGGAGGGGGGGCTGTCCTGGAGCACACGCGGCCTAGGCGGGCCCCAGGGGTTCCCATGGGCTCCCAGGAGGCGGCCCCGTGTGCTCTGGCTGCCGACGACCCCCGAGGCAGGCACCGCCATCCCCTGCCTGCAGGCTCGGCTCGGGGCGGCCCCCTCGGGGCGTCCGTTTGTGCTTCGGGACCCGGGACCGCAGACGCCATCCAGACACTGTGCGCCTGGAGGGCTTCTGGTGCTTTCCCCCCGGGGCCGGTGGGTCCCAGCGCTGAAGGAATGTTTGATGCAAATAAAGAGCTGCCCCCGATGCTCTGAATTCCACCCCGGCGGGAGCTCTGCTGAACGCACCGGTGAACGCCTCCGGCTCGGTTAGGCCCGGGTGCCTCTGGGGCCCGACCGGGGAGCATTGAGGAAGCTAAGTGCACCCGGGGGATGTAGCAGCGACCCTCAGGCCGCGTGACGCGTGCGTTTTCCGGCGTTTTCCGGCCGGCGCTAGGTTCGTGCGCCATCCCGTGTCCCCGCCACAAGCGCACCTTTGCGACGAGCACGCGGACCCCAGCGTCAGTCGTAACACTGCGATTTATCGTGAAAACCCATCTCCTAAGTCGGTTCGTCTGGGAAACCGTTCTGCCGAGGCAAGGCTTTCTCCTGACGACGACGACGACGCGTCGACGGCCGAAAAGGCTCAGCGTCGCTCTGCGAGGTGACCGGAGACAAGACGAGTGACAACGCGCGCCTCCGGGCGGGGTGACCCGGCAGCCCCGGAAGCCCGGGCCCCCACGACTGAGAGCCGGGAGCAGGCGGGTCGGCTCCGCCCAGCGGGGCGGGGGGAAGGGCACCGTGCCGTCCCCATGCCCCCGGCCGGCCCGCGGAGCAGTGGCCCGCGCCGTCACGCCCCGGCCGCTCTGGGAACCCTGCCCGCCTTCACGCCGTGCTCACGCGGTCCTGCCCTGCCCATGACCACTCGGGTGTTCACTCACCGACCCGGTCGGGCCTGCGAGTCGGCCCACTCCCCCACGGGTGTGCCACGAGCCCCCCGTGTCCGTCCCCACGTGCTCCGCTCTCTGCTTCACATCCTTTCCGAAAAGCGGAGCTCCCCCTGCCAGGCTATCGGCTCCGCACGACGACGGTAAATCTCCGGCGGCACTTCCCGCAGCCCCTGCGCGGGGGGTTCTCGGAAACGACCCGCCAGCGTGCCCCGTCGGAGCACGGGAGGGTCGCGGGCTCCCGCGTTAAGTGCAGGACCACGTCCCCGTGGACGCTTCGCATGCGATGCCGCGCGGCTCTTCGAAAGTGAACGGAACGAGCCGCGGCAGAGGACAGAGGCCCCCGCGTCTCCCGGCCATGAATGGAACTGAGGGTCGCCCCGTCGGTGGGGAGATTATAAAATCGATGGTGGGATAATTAGGTTTGGCAAATGGGATTACGGAGAATCCTGTGGGTCCCCAGGACCATCCCTGACGGTTAACCCGGGGCGTCCCCCATCTGAACTGTCTGGGGTTTTATGTGGCTTCACGAAAGGCTTCGCTTTTATCCCATGGATGTTGCTCGATAAGAAGTCCCCCCCCCCACCGTGGCTCAGAGCAGCGATGGCTCATTTCTCCTCGCGCGCCCTGGCTCGGCCGGGGCCGGGTGGCTGCGTGCGGCCCCTCGCCGGGACCGGGCCTCCGCTGCGGGGAGTGGCCGGACGCTCCCCTCTACACCCCTCCCCCTTCTGACTCCCGTTCTCTTGCCGCCGTGGGCTCGGAGGAGCTAATTAAGACCCTGGAGGAGAGGGGTGACAGCTCCGCGCAGGCGGCGCGCAGGGCTAACGCGGGTAATTAGTGGCCGTGGCGGGGACAGCATGAGAGAGGAGGCAGGAACGCCGTCTTCTCCTCCCCAGCGCGGTCCGAGCGCTCGGCGCAGTTAGCTCCGCGCCCCGTCCCCACCCCCCGGCGGCCACGGCGGGGCGGCCTGACGTGGGCCCCGTGCGTGGAGCCGTCCTGCCTCGGCGTCCTCCTCCCCGCAGTGGAGCCCAAGCCTACCCACCCGACCCGGCGGTGCCGCTGCGGGGCGGGCGGCGGCCGTGTGCGTGGGGCCCGGCCCCGCGCTTGGCTCGGCTCGGCTCGTCAGCTCGAGCTGCCGGTCAGCGGACACGCCTCTCTCCGCCGCGTCTGTTTTACGGGGTTTGCTGGCTTTGGAGTGCGTTGAACCAGACCCAGGAACCCTTCGGCCCGCGACTCGGTGCAGCGGACTTCACGGCGAGCCTGGGACCCGCTCCTCTCCCCCCTTCCCGAGTTCCAGGACGCTGGGAAATGCGCGTATAAAGACGACCATTTGGCTCGGCATTTGGGCCTCTTCCTACGAAAAAAGCGGATTAATCTTGATAATTGCAAAGAAATCTCGGATGGAGTGGTCCTCAGAAGGGTCATCACTCACACGCAGTGGTTTTCCCTGAAAGTTAGCATTCATCTCGCGACGGCAGTCAGCGAGTGCAGCGAGGGGGCGGGATCGCCCGCGCCTGCGACGAGGGAGCGTGGGAGGCGAGTGCCCCGCGGGGGGATGCGCTTGACCCGTCCCTGCGGAATGCGCTCGGCCCTCACACTTGTTTTCAGGGAGGCGACACGCCCGCCCCTTCGGTGTGGACCGGCGTCGAGTGGGCAGCTGTCGCCAGCGTCGTCCCTCCACCTGCGTGAGCTGGGACCCCGCGCGTCTCCGTCACCCGGCCGGACGCTTCCTGCCCCTCTGGGACTGCAGACGCCGCCTCAGGTGGAAGGCTTTGCGCCCTCCCCAGAGGTTCGCCGGGTCCGCGAATTCGCTGAAACCGTCTGATTCCGCATCCCTCGTTCCCACGTGAAGGCGGTGACAGCACGAAGCCGGCCACGCGCTTCCCAGAGCCACTTGTGGGGGCGGAGAGAGTGAAGTCTGCGTTGCTCAAAGGGAGTTGCTCATCCCCGACTGTCTAGCCCCCCGGCCCCCCACGACGCCAGCGGCCGTGGCACGTGGCTGTCGATCCGACGCGTCTCGCCACGGACGGCTTTGGCGTGCGCGTCCACTTCTGTGCCGGGGCCGGGCCGCGGCCTCTTCTGCTGTGTCACCGGTGATGCAGCCTTGTCACCCGACAGCAAGTGCGTTTCCCAGTTTCTGCAGAGCAAGACCCGCAGGGGCCACGGCACAGGCCGGCCGCAGTCGCCGGTTCTGGAGCCCGCCCCGCGGAGCCTGAGCGGCGAAGGCGGCGACTTCACGCACGTCCATCCCCCGCAGCTGAGTCCCCCCGCGTTGGCGGCCACGACTCCCGTGGCCAGGTCCGTACCCGGTCCTGACACGTACCCTCTTGGGCGGTCGCGCGTGAACTCGCTTCGTTACTGACCTCCCCGTCATTGGTCCTTCCCTGGGCCGTCCTCGCTTGCTTCCATGTCGATTGTCGCGTTGCGACGTTCCTCTGCGTTGGCCTCGTTACTCTCAGGACACGGCAAATAACAAAATACGCAACGGCGCGGTTAAATCCACTGACGTGTTAGACACGCGGGACAGTGAAGTGTGTGTGGGGGCGCGACGCAACCCGGTTACATCTCCGCCCCTCCTGCCAGTCTCGCGGTGGCTCCTTCTTCGTGTCCGTCGTTGCGGGCGTCGCGCTCCGCGAGCCGTCAGGCAGTTCCCGGGGGGTCGTCCCGTCACTGACTCGCAGTTCGGACGCGGTCGTGCGGAGAGGCCGGCGCGGCGTCTCCCTCCTCCGCCGTCTTGCCCGGGAGTCCCGTGACTCTCCACTCAGCTGCTGCTCTGGCCTCCTGGCCTGTGGCTGAGTCAGGAAGCGGAAACAGAGCTAGAAACAGGGATCGGAACCGGAGGCTTTTCCATTTGTGCTTTTCCCGTCTGTCAGTGCAGCGGGTGATCTGAGCGGCGGCCGCAACTCATTTCCAAACCCCAGACCGTCGCAAACTCCCCGCCATCGAGAAGGGACACCGGATTCCACGCTCCAATACGTGCGGAGAAGGCCTGTGTCCGTCGTCCTGAAGCCGCCCGATGCGAGCCACGCACACAGACGTCAGCGTCAGGACGGGCCGGGCCGCACGACGGGTCCCTAGAACCGAGGCGGGCACGCGGCGCTTCGCAAAGCTTTTCCGAACACGACGCGTGACTGAAGCGCCGCGCCGTCAGCGTGTCCCCGTCTCGTTCCTGGTAAGCAGGGGGCGACTTTCCAGGCTGGGAGACGCCTCTGCGCTCTGCGAGGCGGATGGGCTGCTCTCTAACTCTCGTTCCCTCCCTAGCAAGGAAGAGCTGTTTTTAAAGAACCATCTGACCTCGACTCTGCTCCTATTAAATGCCAGTGCGTGCGCGTTTCCAGCGAGATCTTCGCAGGGAGGATGGGACGTTGCATCTTGTCACGGAGGCCCCCGAACACGCTTTTTCTTGTTTCTTTTGTGCCGCGAAGAAACGTTTTGAGAGAAAAGGAGCGTTCGCGTTGCAGCATCCATTACCGCGGCCCCGCAGGCCGGGCTTTTCGGCGTCTTTCTGTCTCTCTGTTGCTTTAGCCACTTTGTTCTTTCCGATACCATCTATTCGGCTCTCAACCTTTCAGTTTACGAAGAAGCATGAATCATCGGGGGGACGGGAGCATCACAATAGCTTTTGTTCATTCTGTACGTGCCATCGAGACCGCCTGAGAGCAGGCTGGACGGGGAGAGGAGCTGGGAGCGTGATTTATGTTTCCCGAGCTGGGAGGCTTGTCGGAGCGTGCTAGCTTTTCGTTTCCACGTTTCCACCGGCCAAACGCCGTTTTCTCCAAAAACACACTGAAAGTGAAAAACACAGCCCATTAGCGCCCTAATACGCCTCATCAGTAAACGAAGACCACGTTCCAGACATCAGGGAGCTTGAAAACGGATGCCATGAGCGCCAGCTCGGAAAGCGCCGCTTTTGGAAACCGCCGTGGCCCGCGCTGGGGAGCGGCGTCCGACCTGTGGGTCCGACCTGTGGGTCCGACCTCCTTCCTTCTTCCCCTGTCGGCGGTGTTTTCCCCTCCGTCGCTCCGCGTCTCTCCTTCTCTGAGGACAATAGTCGCGCAAAATTAGGGCGGACCCTGAACTTTCACTTCACGCCGTCTCCGGAGATCCTGTTTCCGACAGTCGCATTCTCAGTGTCCGGGCGGCGTGGCGCTGGGGGACGGTGTGAACCCAGCACAGCTTGTCCCCCCCCCGTCTCCCGAGGCCGGCGCTCCAGCGCAGTCCCTCCCCGACTGCTGTCGTTTGAGACACGAAGAGGCTCACGTTAAACGCCATTCCGCACCGGCCCACCCCAAATGCCCGGACGCGGCAGGCCGCCCTGTGGAGTGATCCCGTGGGGAGAAAACGAGGCGGCTTCCGAAACGCCCCCGCAGTTAACACGCCACGGGAAACGACTTCTCTCAGCCGGTCCCCGCGACGCTTCGATTCCTTCAGTGGCCCCCGGGAACCAGGATTCCTGACGTGCGACGTTTGGTCACCGAGAGGTAAGGAACGTGAACAACTTAGGTCACAAACGTCGCGGTCGAAATCGTTCGGTAACGCAGACGCCGTTCCGGGGTCCCGCGGTGAGTCGAAGGCGACAGAGTTAGGGGGCGCGACGGCCAGAGGCCCCCCAGCCCCGCCGACATTTTCTCTCCCGCTTCGGCCCTTTATCCAGTCGGTCGTGAGAGGCGACAGTCTCAGACGCTCCGGCTTCCAAGGGGAGGGAGACGCTGACAGGAGCTCCGAGCGACGGCGTCGTTAAAGCAGCCACGGGGAGCATTTGTCAAGCGCAATTTGCTAAGACGCCTGGAAGGCGGCGTCCCCTCGCTCGCTTGCTCGCAGCGACCTTCAGGTGTCACTATGACGACTTTCCCCATTTTTATCCATGAGGTGACAGAGGCAGGAGGAGCATAAAAGTCGCCCAAGGCCACTCGGCTGAGATGCGGACCCGCGGGCTGACTCCGCTTGCTGTCTCTGCCGCGCTCGCCCCTGGCCGCGCCGGGCGTCCCGCCTCCTGTCGCCGCTGTCGGAGCCTCGCCCAGCCCCCCACCTGCAGCATCTAGCCTCCCCCAAACCCCTCCCCTGCCGGCGGCCCTCCGTGTGGCCAAACCCTCATCCCTCTAAAACCTAAACACTGTCACCTCCCTGAGGGGCCAAGTGAACTGTGCGGCTCAGTCAAACAGACAAACCCCGTATTAGTGACCCCGGGAAGTTCGAATGCGCATTGTTCAAGGGTCGACTTGAAAGCCTGAGGGGACGTTTCTACTCGGGAAGTTTCTCCTCCTCGGTGGCGAGAATTGTCGTTTTCCCTTCGTTTGTCCTCCTCGTCGAGCGCCCTACACCCACGTGTTGGTCCTGACGGTGTCTCCTGGGCGAGAGACTCAGGAACCGGCGACGGCCGCGCCTGCCCAGGACCTCCCTCTGCAGACGTCGTCCCCGAGCGATTGTCCTCACCACAGAGAGCGCTGGACTCGGGTCGAAGGCGACCCTGCTCGCCCTGCCCCCTCGTTGGCTGTGGCCTCAGCAGGACCCGGTGCAAAACGCGAGTGCAGGGCCCTCGTCCAAACCCCCGAGGGACTTGACGATGACGGCAGGAGGCCATCGCCCAGCCGGGCGGGTGGCCTGGGGCTGCCCTCACGCCCACCACACAGCCCCGGGGGACGAAGCTGCCGCGGAGCCAGGCGGCCTCTGAGGTCCTCGGGGAGAAGCGGCCTTGCCTCCTGCGGCTTCCGGTGGCTCCCGGGGTCCCTTGGCTGGTGTCCGCATCGCGGCCATCTTTGCCCCTGTCCTCGTGAGGCCTCTTCTGTGTCTCCTTTTCCTGTTTCTCCCGAGGCCACGTACCCCTGGGCGGAGGGCCCCCCGGACCATCTCGTTTTGAGATCCTTACTCAGTCACACCCGCGAAAACCTCTTTTTCACACGCAGCCACGTCTGCAGGCTTTGGAGGGAGGGAGCGTCTCATCTACCTGGGGAGGCGTTCACGGGATCCGATGGACGATGCGCGTGAGGGCGCCAACATGTCACCTGCACCCGAAGGCGGCACAGCAGGCACCGCTGAAAAGAGATCGGACGAGCGCTCGGGGCCCCCATGCCCCCCCCCACCTCCCCCGGGGCAACCTCTGCAGCATTTCCTACAGCGGGTGACCCCGCACCCCCTGCCTCCACCCGCTCTGGGCGTGGCATCGCGGTGTCACCTCCCCTCCCGCCCCCTTTTCCACCCCGTGTCACCAGGCCCTGTGGCCGCCTCCTCTAAGGTGTGCTCCGGATCCTCCTGCCCTGGCAGCCCACAGCCCTCGGGTCGAGGAACCGCCGTCGCCTCCCACACGGCAGCGACGCGGGGTCCCTGTTCCTCCACGTTCCACCCTCGGACTCGATCCTCCTTCGGACAGCGGCCAGACGCCCTTAAAAACGCAAATGAGGACGCGCGAGTCCCCACTTAAACCCGTCGGTGACCTCCAGCTCTGGGACACGACCGGCAGCCTCCGCGGCAGGCTCTTCCCTCAGCCCGGCCCGACGTGGGGCTGGACCCCGCGGGCCCTCGGGGAAGGTCTGGCCCCGGGTCACGCTCTGCTCCTTCCCTGGGCCTTCGACGTGACAGAAACCCTCCCCAGTGATGCTCAGTGGCTTCCTCCCAAGGCAAACCCTGCATCCCCCCCCACCCCCCATTTTCTGGGCGCGGCACCGCTGCTTGCGGTCACGTGGGTGCCGGCGGCCCCTGGTCTGTGCCCTGACTCCTCGTCCCCGCAGCGTGCCCCCCCCCGCGCCCCCAGCCCCCTGGGTGCCCAGCACCCACCGCGGGGGGCCGTGAACCGCTCGCCTCACCGGGGCACACCCCCCCGGATCTGGTTTCACCCTGGGGCACCCGAAAGCTTTGCCGCAGCTTCCAAAGGCCCCCCCCCACCCCAAGGGCCTGGGAACCATTTTTATTTTTCCCCCGAACAGTCCCGTTTTAGGTTTCCTTTGTCCAGAGCGGGTTTCCGTGACAGAATTCGCCGGAGTGCGGTGCCCAGAGAGGCACGCGGCGTGTCCTCCGAGCCTGGAACATAAAGGAGGCGCGGGGCCAGGACCCCGCGTCCCCGCCGTGGGACGCATCCGAGGCGCAAGGCGGAGGGCGCCCGTCGCCCCGCGTCCCCCCCCACCCTGCGCGACAGGGAAGCCGCGACCGCGGGAGGCGACGTCGGCGGAAGTCGGGGCCGGGCCGGGGGTCTGTCCTCGGCGGCGGAGGTGTCTCGGCGGCCGCTGTTGTGATGTCAGTGCAAATGCGGTGCCACTACCATGTCACCCTAGACCGCTCCCCGGCTTGTGTCAGTTTCGATTAGACGCTCGGCGGAGCCGTGACGCAGGCCCCCGCCCCCACGCCTAATGCGCTTCCCGCCTCGCAGTTGCCCCTCGCAGCGCCGCGCGCCGCTTCCCAGTGGCGCTGGGTCCCCGGCGCGCCCGCCCGCGTGGGGAAGCAGGACGCTTCCCACCCCGAGAGGAGCAGCAAGTCAGTCCCATCAGAGTGCGACGCGCTCGCACGCTCAGGCCCCGGCACTAAAGGCAGCGAAAGCCCGTTGTGTCGCGCCGGCTCCACTACGCCCGGGAAAAGCGCCGGCTTTGCCGTTTAAGCACGGGGGAGCCGCATTGAGCAAAATGGGTGGAATACGATTTACTGCCGCAACAGGTTGTTAGTAACGGTAACTAATGCTCTTGAAGAGGTTCTTCCTGAAAAATTAAACGTTTGTCGGAAGAAAGACCCTGCCGTGCTGGCGGGGAGGGGGCCGCCGTCAGAAAGGCACAAATCCCGCGCGTGGCGCGCGTCTGACCGCGCCGAGGGAGGCCACACGGTGAGCGCCTGTCCCAGGACCGCTGTCCTCACCGGCCTTCGGCGTGCGGAGGGTCGTGTGTGCCGTCGGGTCCGCCTTTCCCGGACCGAGAGGGGGGGCGCAGGCGACGGCCCTGTCGCTGCGGGTGCCCCCGCCCCTGCGCGCCGAGGCCGGGCCATAAATATTTCACGGTTGCGTCGCGTCGGCCTCACCGTGTTTCCTCCCCCGGGGGCTTGGTACACGCGGGGCGTTTGCCGGGGCCTCGAGCCATCGCCGCGGGGGGGATGTCAGATCTGGAACGTGTCACTCGGAGCTTCGCGTCGCGCGGGAGCGGTTCACCGGGCCGGGCTGTGTGAAGTGCCGTCAGCCGCGGGCGCCGTTGCCCGCAGATGATCTGCATCGGACGAATGGCAGACCCTCGCTCCGGAAACAGACGCCCTCTGCGTGCGTGAGAAGGGGCCAGGAAAAGGAACAAGAAAGAAAAAAAAGAAAAATAATAAAAAAAAGAAAAAAAGAAAGAAAAAACTTAGAAAGAAGCAACAAGGGAGGCGGCGAAGCCGGGTTTGTGTCAAGGACATTGACACTCCCAGGCCTGCAGGAGGCCTATGTTTGGGGGGGAAGGTCACGCTGGGCGTCTGCCCACGACGCGCCGTCGCCCGCTGCGGCGGCCCCGAAGGGAGCGAGGCTCCGGGATCACAGGGACCCCGCGTCCCCCGCTGGCTGCCCCGGTCCCCCGGGACAGGTCTGCGTCGCTGTGTCCCGGTCTCCCCGCTCCATGTGCCGAGAGCATCGGCGGCCGAATCCGAGCGGCCGGCCGCATCCCAGCGGGGGCATGAGGGGCACGGGAGGGACGCCGGGCCGGGCCGACGGAGTGCGGTGCGCGTGGCCGTCCTCCCTCCCGCGCGGCGGTCGCAGGCGGTGAGGGTGGCGTGGGCGTGCGCGGCGACGAATGCGAGAGTCGGTGATGGACGAGGAGAACGCAGACCGCCCGGCCAGGCCCGAGTTCACGGAGGCCGGACGACTGCCCAGTCCTCCCACGTGACCCCGATGCCCGGGCCGGCTGGCTCTGGGCCTCGCAGAGCACCCGGCCTCGGAGAGGACGCACGGCACCCGACACTCCTTTCTCCCGAGGGGGCGTGCAAGCGCGCCTGGGACGCTTCTTGGGACGGTGGGCACAGGCCCCTCGGGGCACGGGCTTCGCTGGCAGGAGGAGCCGCGGGAGCTCGGTGTCCGGTGCTCGCGGCTCCGAGGGTGCCTTGGAACGTGTTTTAAGCTCTAGCTTCTCTGGGACTTCGGTGTCGTCCTTCACACTAGGCCCGTTTACCTCAAACGCTAACAAGGTGACAGCCGGACGTCACGGAGCTGCCACGTGATTCGTGTCCCTGATGCTCAGCGCGTCCCTGCCCGTCATTCCGCCACGAAGGCTCCGTGGAGGGGGCACCGGGTCACAAAGGGTCGGGCCCTGCGCGCTGGAGGGGCCGCCCTCGCGTAGACGGCGCAGCCCCCGCAGGCTCCCTCGCCGGCCTGGTCCCCGGCGCCCTCCCTGCCCCTGCCGGGTTGCGTCCCCCCCGCGCAGAGACGCTTCGTGCCGCCGTGGCGCGCGCTGAGGGCCGCGTCTCCCTCTCTCGCGTCTCTGCCGCCCCCAGAGCGCCTCCCGTTTCCATTGAACTTGCCTCAAAGTCCTTTTCCAGACCCAGAGAAGCCCCAGCACGCCTCTGAGGCTGATCGTTTTGGATGTCTGGGAGAACGGAATCGATTACACGTCTGCGGGATGTACAGGGACCCCGTTTCCCACCAGGACGTTTGCATTAAGCGGGAAAAAAAAGAGAAAAAGAATAAAAAAGAAAGAAAAGAAAAGAAAAAGGAGCCGGGTGGAACCGTCTCGTAAACAAGCAGGGAGGCACGGGGCGGGGGGTGCGATGTGGGTGGAAGGCGCGATCAGCCTTTCCGGCGCGCGGCCCGCGCCGCCGTGGAGGTGGCCGGCACGGAGGTGTCCCCCGTGTGGCCGCCCGGACGCCGCAGGCGCCACAGCCAGCCACGGCGGGAACCCGCACGTGCGGCGCCCTGGGCGGTGTGTCCTGAAGAACGAGGCTCCGGACCGTTTGCAGGGTCGGGGAGCGGGTGTCCCCGGCAGTGACTCGGGCCCCGCTGGGCGCAGGGACGGCTCGTTCGATAGGAAGGTCTCGAACACTGCGCAAACGCTTCCCCTCGTTTCTTCTTAAAATGGAGAATGAAAGCGCGGGACACGCTCAGCTGCTGAGGACACACTTGTTTCCACCTCCCAGGCCCGATCAGGAGTCCTGGGGCCGGGGGTCCCCCGGGGGCTGCCCAGCTTGGGCCCGGGGCTGGGGACCGAGGGGACAGCCCCCTGAAGCTCGCGCCCGCCGCCCCCGAGGTGTTGTCCCGGGGCCACGGCACTGAGATCCCCGCGTCCTTGGTGGCCGAGCGCGGGGCGGCTCCCCGGTCCCGGGGCCACCGCACGCGTCACGCGGCCCCTCGTGCCCGGCCGCGGGGCACGGAAGGCGCGTCTCGCCCTTCGCCGCTTCCGCACCTGCCGCGTCTCCCCTGCTTTCAGCCTGGGCTCTGCTCCTCAGGGCCATGGGGCGAGGCCGGGCCCCCGTGGGCGCCCCCGGGCGGAATCCGTGCACCCGGAATCACTCCCGCAACGGCGAGTGCCGCGTGCGGCGACCCAGACACAGGTCCGGGGCGCGGGGTGCGCCAGTTCCGGGGAGCTCCCGGTCGCCGCAGGGCGCTGGAAGCGACGCTGCGCCACCGACGCCTCGGGGGTCGTGTCGGGGAAGGACGTGCGCGTTAGCGGGGGCTCCCCAGCTCCGATGTCGCCCGTTCGCTTATGCGTGGCCGCCCCTGAGGAGAGAGTGACCAAGCGCCCGGGCTGCCCAGGGGGACAGCCGGACCCGCGGGGGAGCTCGGAGAAGCTCCCTGACGCCCGGAGGCAGCGCGTCCTCGGCAAGGTCGGTCCCTCCTTCGAGGTCTCTTACTCCGGCTTCCAGGCGGGGGCGAGACGGGGAGTCATGGGCTTTGCTCGCGGCGGTTCCCAGGAGGTCAGCGCAGCCGCCCCGAATCGCGAGGGCCACCCCCGCGCAGTGGCCCCGGGTCCTCTGACTCCCCCGGTCACTCAGTTCCCTTCGATACCGTCGCGCAGCGGCCGCGTGCGGTGGGCCCGCGCGGCCGGACACTGCGTCCGGTGGCCGGGAGTTACTTTCTGACGACGGTCGCCGCGTTTCCCGCGTCCTGTCACGGCTCCGTTGCCACGTGACCTGGGAGGTCGGTAACCGGGCGTTTCCGCTTTGCTGCCGGGGACCGGGTCGTCTCGTGGCCGTGCCCGCGTGTTTTGTGTGACCGCGAGGCTCAGCGGGGTGATGACCTCGGTCCTCCTTCTCGCCCGGAGCGACGAGTGTGGCTGCCCTTCCGCGTGGCCCGGGACGGGCCCCCCCAGGACCCAGCCCCCAGGGGCGTCCCCCACACACACCTCTGAGGCGCGCGGCCAGGGGTGGGCACGGACGTTCCAGTCCCCAAAAGCGTTCACGCACGTCGTACGCTCCGGAGCTCCCCCCTGTCAGCGGCCTCTGTCCCCGTTAATTTCCAGAACGATCTAAGTCCTCGGGCGGAGCGCGTGTGCCCAGTGGCACCTTCAGGCCTGCACCAGGCTCAGCGCCGCAGGCCCCCGGCCCACGCGGCGGTTCTGGGGGTGCGGGGAGGGGGTGGGGTTCCTGCTCATCGGGGCGCCCCGGCCGCCTGCCCTCTCCGTTCCCGCGCTCCATGCCGTGCGTCTGCGTCCACTGGGAGGGGAAGTTCTGCTGCCGCGGGCTTCCTGGTGAACATCTCGGGGTCGCCACCTGCTCGGACAGGCGTTGGCCTTGGGGTTTTGCTTCATACGATCCCCAAGTCGGGACCTTCCTTTGAAACACGCTCTTATCCACGTTTCCACAGTGTGCGCGTCGCACTCCTGTCCCGCGGTGCCTGCTCCCGCTCCGTTTTGGATCGACCACAGACGGCAAACGCTTTCGGCCCCGCGTGCCGCTTAGAGAAAAGGGAAGTAGAAGAGACGTCTCCCTTCCGTGGCCGCCGGCCCGTCCACGTGCGAGTAAACGGCAGGCCCCGCAGACGTGGCGCGTGTCAGGCGTCTTCCTGGCGCGTCCTGGGTCCGCGGAGGTCGCGTTTCCTTTCCCGCCGCCGCGTTCTTCTTTCCCCAAACTCAGCCCGCGCCCGCCCGCCCCTCAGGGACCAGGCCCGGCGTCCACCCCCCTCTAGTTAGCACGTCCGCTCTGCGGCTGGCGCCCCCCTAATGAAGCATCAGCTAGTGCATCTCAGAAGCTTCTGGAGAACGCGTCCTCGGGTGAGCGGGGTCCTCCGGTGGAGCCCGGGAGGTGCCAATCATCCTACGGAAAGGAGCGTTGTCCGAGCTCGCGAGGCGCCTTCACGGGGCCGTGAGGCCACACACCTGCCGGGCTGGAGAGGAAGGGCACGGGCCTTGGCTCAGCCTCTCGCGTCTCAGGCTCCCGGGCCTGGCCAGCTGGCCCAGCCGGGCCGGTGGGCGCAGCGGACGGTGGCGGGAGGGACGGGCGGCCACTTGTTGCGTGGGCGTCCCCGCGGCCCGGCGGGTGCGCGCCGCGCTGCCGTGTCACGAATAATGAGTCCCCGGGTGCCGGGGAGCACAGTGACAGCGGCTAATGAGGCAGAACCGTGCAGGTGACGGGACGGTGACATTCTTTTGAAGTCAGCAACCCGAGGTGGAGATCAATACGTGTTTCCCGGGGTTAATTTACCGGTCACCGTTCCTGACACGCTGTTAGAGCCGGCGAGGACGGCGGGGGCTCGCGCGGCCTCGATCTCAGCGCACGTGAGGGCGTCCGAGCCTCCTTTCGGGGATCGGGCCCGCGGAGCCGTCCTCCTGGCCCGCCTCCCCCAGGGACCCCAGCGCCCTCCAGCCACCCCTGCTCGGCCCGCGTCACCGGACCCGACGGCGTCCCTCTCGCCCGCATCCGGGGCGGAAACGCTTCCATCCGCCCGAGCGTCCGTGGGCTCGGGGCCGAGCGGCTTCTGCTCCTGTCCGTCTGGGGAACGGGAACGGGAGACCCATTTCCGTCCGTAACGGGCACTGTGTCTACGGGAGGGCCGAGCCGAGTGTCCGTCAGGTGCGACGCAGGGCGCCTGGCCTTCGTCTCGGCTTTCTCACAGGTCACGGCGGAGTCGCCTCCCCGTGCCTCCGTTGACCGATCCGTGGAACGGGACTGGTGATCACAGGCGCTGCACGCTCCTTACCGCCCCGGCGGCGAGAGGCAGGCTCCACCCGGACCAGCGGTTACGGCAGGCAGGTCGCCGCCCCAGGAGAAGGTGCTGTCGTGACCGCCCCCTCGGGGACGTGGCGACGCGCTTAGAGCGGTCTGAACCTTCCGCGTCCCGTGCGATTCCCTTGGAAGTCGCATGTCCTTCGAGCGTGTCTTCGCCGCCCCACGCAGACCCTGCGCCTATACAGCACCTGGAAAACCGCCTTTGAAGGCCTTGGTTACGAACGACTCTTACGCGGCCCTCATTTCAGCATCTGGGTGACAGCCCCGTGCCGCAGGGACGACGCGTGCAGCCTCACGCGGCCTAAGCTTGGGCCCAAACGCGCCTCGTGATGTGGGCGCCTGCGCACCACCAGGAGCGGAGCCAGCTCACCTCCCCGTTTGCAAAAGGAAAAACGGGGCTGGCCTTGGGGGAGAAGGGAGACATCTGAATTCACAAGAATAATTTCCAGGCCGCCTGAGACGAGGCCCGCCGGGAGAGGCATAGCGCACCAAGGTCGCCGACGGGCCTGGAGCCTCGCGCCTGACGGGGCGGCTGCGTGTCACCCGCATCCGGCGGACGTTCGACGGCGGTCCGGACCTTCGGCCCCGGGCAGGAGGGAGGGAGGGAAAACAGAAGTGGAGGGCGCGCACGCGTCCCCAGCGTCAGAAAGGTGCTTAGAGACCAGCAAGGACAAAGGGAGTTTGAAACGAATGTGTCGGCGCCCTCAGCACGTGGTCCTAGAAGGAGAATCCGACTTTTAATAAATATAAATAATATATAATAATATATAATATAATATAATATAATAAAAATAAATATACATATACATATAAATACATTTAACATATACATCTCTTTGAGGAAGAATCGAGTCTTTCATCTAAATTTCTTGAGCCAAAAAAAAAAAAATAAGAAGAAGAAAAAGAAAAAGAAAGAAAGCACGGATGAGAGAGCGGCGCAGGAGGGAGTGGTGGAGGGAGGAAGGGGACGAGAAGGTGCCACCAGGTCGGACGCGGTGTCGTAGGGATTCGCTCCGACGCGCGTGGGACGGACAGGCTCGGCCTCGGGATTGCGGACCGATTCTCTGACTCTGGCGTTGCTCCGACTCCCAGGGCACGCGCCGCAGCGATTCCCCCGGGATGGACGACGACTGGCTTCGAGCTGGGAGCGGCGCGGACGAGCCCGCGGGGCCCGGTGTGGCCGGCCCCATGGAGGCCGGAGAGCACGTCCGGACGATTTGCTTGGACCCCGTTTCCATCGGGGCAAAATGACGGGAACGCCCGCTGGATCGTCTTCGTCACGACGGAAAAGAAGGCGAGGGCTGCGGCTCTCCCCGCGGAGCAAGAAATGCAAACGAGGTCAAGGTCGGCGCGTCGGTTCCACGGACCCGGACCGGGCAGGACCGCGTGACACTGAGTCAGAGCCAGGCCGGCAAGGCTCCCGGTTCGGGCTGAAACTCGAGGTCGTCGCTCCCAGGCCTCGGACGGTCCCGGGAAATGCTTCGGGGTCGGGGGAAAAGAGGAGAATCCCGAGAGAGAGGCTCTCTCTGTCCGCGACGGGCTGTCACGTCCAGGAGCTGCGGCACGGACCGTCGGGCAGACGAGCGGCACCGGGGAGGGGCACAGTGGCCGGCGAGCCCCGCCCGAGCCCGGCCCTCGCTCCCAGCAGGCGCCCCAGTGCGGACCCGGGGCGGGCTGCGGGCGGTCACCGTCTGCGACATCCCTCCCTCCCTCGGGAGCTACAGGAAGCGCCGCCCCTGACGACCGCCCCAGCCTTGGCTCGCCCTCGTGTTCGAGGATGGGGGTCAACAACACGCAGAGGGGCCCGTGGGCGGAAGTCGGGGACCCCCTGCCTCCTGACCGCCGAGGTCGCATTCGGATCTGTCCTAACACGCCGGGGGTCTGCCCGGCGCCGTCCTTCGTGGGCCCTGAGGACGCGGGGAGGGGTCCCCGACGGAGCACCGTGGCGGCCGTCAAGTTTGCTCTCGCAGACGTTGCATCCCAGCCTGCCCGTCGCGAGCTTATGGAAATGGGTCGCTCACTACCTGGGCTGAGACCGAGGAGAAGCGCGTCGGGCCCGAGAGCGCTGGCGGGCGGGCGGGCGGGCGGGCGGGAGGCCGCGCAGGCCGGGGCCCAGGGAGGCTCGACCCGGAGCGGGAGGACGCGGGGGTCGGCCCCGCGTCTGGGTCTCCGGGACTCGGGGCGCGGGCCGCGCTGCCGCCGGGCCGCGCCGGGTTTTGTTCGGTTTCGCATGTAGCAGCTTTTTCCCTTTTTTAAAAAAATAGCAACCTGAACCGGAGAGGCTGCCGCGTGCAGCGGGGACGCCAGGCAGACTGCCAGCCCCTCCTCCTCACAAAGGAAGGCTGGCCGCGGCCGAAGCCTGCTCCGCGTCTGCCGGCTTCGGCGCGTGGTTTTACTCTCGGTTTTTCTCTTTCCCAGGGCTCCGCGGCTCATCCCCGCTGATCCTTCGTCGTAAACCTTCGTGCTATGTCTATAGAAACCTCAGACCCGTGATTCGGCCGGCGACCGGCACGTCCTCCTGATGGCACGGTTCTCTCGGGGTGATGAGGTCCAGGGGAATTTGGGGGATTCGATGAGCCGCCGCGCAGGAAGGCGACCCCGCCAACCAGGCCGTGCGGCCTGACCCGGCCTTTGCCGTCCCAGCTCGCAGCCGTGGAGCCCGAGACGGGGACGACCTCGAGTCCGAGACCCCGCGGCTCCTCAAAACGGTCGGAGGATTCGAGTAAACAGAGGCACGCCCGCCGGGAACAGTGAAAGCAGCATCCCCTTCCGCCCACACGTCACGTCCGGCGGCTCCGTGGCACGGCACACGTGTGTGTGTGGGGGGCATTTCTCGTACCGAGTCACGGGTAAAGTCCACGCTCGGCGTGGACTGTCTTTGGGGAAAATAAAAGACAGAAAAAAAAAAACAAAACCCCAGAAATCTCGAATCTGTGTGTCCGGGACACTCAGCCTGGAATTTTGCCCAAAAGTGCCGGCTGCGGGGGCCGGGGCGGGGGAGGAGGCGACGTGGACTCTTGGCGGGACGTTAGGTCAGAGCCGTCAGAGGAGAAAGCCTGCTCGGCCCCCCGCGCCCCCCGCCCCGTGAAACACCTCCTAACACATCATTCCGTTCGCTGCGCAGCCGCCTTTCCCGGTGTTCCCGGGGGACGGGGCCGCCCCTTCGGAGGGCTCTCGTGCGCCGGGCTGCGGAGCAAGGGCCTCTGCGCGGCACGCGAGGAAATGAATTAATACCTGTGAGTCCAGAGCTCACGTCACACTCGGCTCCCGGCTCCCCCACGCCGCGGAGAGCTTGTCCCGGAGAACATTCCCTGAAGACGACTCCGCCACGTCCCGAAGCGAAAGCTTTTGGGGGCGGTTGCAGCGGGGGCGCCCCTCAGCGTTTCCTTCCTCCTTGGCTTACGGACTCCACGTGTCGCCTCGCAGCCTGGCTTCTTAGCCACACGGACACACACGGACACACGGACACACACACGTGCACACACACGCACACACGGACACACGGACACACACACGTGCACACACACACACACACGGACACACACGCACACACGTGCACACGCACGCACGGACACACACGGACACACACGGACACACGTGCACATGCACACACGTGCACACAGGGTAACCTCCTTTTCAGCTTTTCCGTAGCGACTGCCCCAAAGAGCGGCCCCCGCTCGCTGGCGCCTGTCAGCGCGGCCCGTCACTCGCCTGGTAATTAAACTCCGACTGATTTATTGACTGACAGCCAACAAGTCCCAACCCGGTTCCTATGACACACATCCGTCCCGGGCCAAGCGCGCTCCCACGACAGCCGCCGGGGAGGCGGCCGGGCGGGGCGGGCGGGCGGGTGCGGGGGGGGGGGGGCGAGTGCAGAACCCGGCGCTGGCGGGCGGGGGGGCGAGTGCAGAAGGTGAAAACATGATAAAGCAGAGAGAAGAGAAAGAGGAGGGAAGCGGCGCCACGGCCCCTGCAAAGCCGGGGTCGGGCCTGCGGCGAGGACGGCCTGGGAAGCGCCTCGCGCACACGGCCGCCCCGAGGAGGACCGCGCGCGGCGCCACAGCGCGTCGCAGGGCTGGGCTGCGCGTCCGCCTCGGGAGGCCGCAGCCGCGCGCCAGGTGCCAACATCCTCCGCCCTGACAGATGCGGCCGCTGGCAGATGCGCTTTCCCGGCGGCGGCCCTGGATGGAGCTGCCCGCGCCGCCACTCGTCCGTCTCCCGGCGCGACGGCCGTGCCCGGCGTTTGCCCCCGAGCGGGCGGCGCGGCGTGATGGCTGGGATCCTCACTCCAGACTTATTAAGGGGCCGTCCGTGACTTTTACTCAGAGCCTTCCCCAAACACGCGGCGCGCGGGGACCGTCTCCCAGCCGGCGGCGGGTCCCCCGGGCCAGCGGCTGCGAGCGGAGTGCGCGAGGCAGGGCCCGGCCGGGGGCCGCGGGGCGGCTTAGATCGACGAGGTTCGGGAACCCTGGAGGGAGGGGCCCTTACCTGACTTCGCCGGCAGCGTTCGAGTCGCGCTCGCCTTGTGCTCATTGTCACCACGGCCCCTGCGCGCCGCGCGACGAGGCTTCCGCGGGGCCGGGTGGCGGAACCTGTGGCGGGAGGAGTCGTCGCTCCGTGGAAGCGACCAAAGGGAGGGGGCAGGCCGGGGCGGGAGGGAGCGCTCGAGGCCGTTCTTGCCGGGCGGGGAGGGGGGGTGCGGCCCACAGGCCTCTGGGAGATTTCCGGAAGCCTCTCCCACCCGGCTGCCCGCTCGCTGGGCAAGCTCCCCCGCACCCCGCGTTCAGACTGCTTCATCCTGAAAACGCCGTCCCTCTCCTCCCTCCCTCGCTGCCCAGGCTTCGGTTTACCCTCGCCCGCGCCTTGCTTGTGTCCGCCGATTGATTCATCCGCCGATTGATTCAGTCGTTTATCGATTCATCGATTCGTCCACCGTTCACTCGCTCGTTCACCGACGCCCTCGAGGCGACCGCCGTAGGGAGGCCGCGATGGGCGAGGCGGGAGAAGGCCTGCCCTCGCGGAGGCCCTGCCCTCGGGGCGGGAGACCGTGACGGCCAAGCGGAGAGGGTAAGTGAGCGCGAGACGGCCAGACGGCGGACGGCCCAGGCGGACGGGCCCAGGCGACGGGCCCAGGGGGACGGGCCCAGGCGGACGGCCGGAGCCGGCGGACGCGGCGGGGCACCGCTGGGCGGCGGCCCGGGTTCGGGCGCCGGGTCGGCCTCTGCGAGGAGGCAGCATTTTCTTTTTCGTTCCGCTGAACCGGCTTCCCAGATCTCTCCGTCTTTCTTATGTGACGCGCGCGATGTTTCCAGCTTTGGGGGCACCTTTGGCTCTGTGTCCGCGATTGATTTGTAATTTATTTTATTTGGTCGGAGAACACACTTAGTGCGACTTAAATTCCCACAGATACTGAGATCTGTTTGATGACGTCGTGGACCGGAACGCGGTCTCCCTCTCCCTCGGCGGGGATTCCACGTGCATGGGGAAAGCTCGTCCTGTCGTCTGGCTGGACAAACCGAGTCTCTAACATATAAGCGCAGAACGGCCTTTGCGCTGGGCCACATTCCTCGCTCTAATACCTGCTTTTTCTGACAATAAAGTCCATTTTTCTTTTGATTCTTGCTTTCTGTTGGAGCGGCGCACGGGTTCCCGTCTCTTCGCCCCGACCTCGTCGCGTCTGTTCAGGCAGGTTTCCCGCGAACAGGCAGGATTCGGCCTCCGCCTGGCACGCAGGCGGCCTGTGCGTGTGCGTTGAGTGTCGTTATGGAGATGCCCGGGTTCGCGTCTGTGGCCTCGGGAATCTGTTTAACCTGCATCGTCTGTCGTGTCCCTTTCTGTGTTTCCCCTTCGTTCACACGAGTGTGTCCGCGGCTCCGTCTCACCTCCCGCGCTGTCCGAGCCCACGCCGCTCGCCCTCCAGTGCCAGTCCACCTCGCGCGCGTTCCGAGGACAAGCCCCGCGCCCCTGCTGCCCAGCGTCGTCCCGTCGCGCTCCGTGTCCCGCGGCGCTTCGGCGACGCCCCCCGCTGTGCTGGCGACTTCCTGATCTCAGCGACTTTTCTAAGATTTTCCACGAACGTCGTTCGTTCACCTTGCGCTCTGACAGGCGTCTTCGGGGCTCTGGCATCTGCGCCGACACGCGCTTTCCTTTCCGTTCTTCACGGATGGGTTTTCACCTTTTTCCCGCTCGCACCGTTTCCAGCGAGGCTTCTGCTCTCGCCCTCATCTGGATTTCTCTGTGGCTGGCCTGTCCCTGCCCTTCCCGCGCTGTGAAGTCCTCCCCTCAGACCTGGTGCTGAGTAACGTTGCGCCCTGGTGTGGTCTCCCTCGGGCCTCCCGTGCGTGGGGCTCTGTGAGCTTCTTGCCTCTGGATGTGCAGCTTCTTATATCCAATTTGGAAAATTTTCAGCCGTTAAAGCCTCTTCGCAGTTCCAAGGTCACAGGGTCACTTTTTAAAAAATTCTTTCATTCCTGTGTTTTATTTTCATAATTTTATTGTTATATCTTCGGGTTCAGTTATTTCTTCCTCTACGGGGTCTAATCTGTGCTTCGCGTCACTCCAGCTTCATCTGGTCTCGCTCACCTCATCCGTGCCTCCGCTCACATGTTTTAACGTGCGGAAGCAACCTGCTGCCACTGTCAGTGTCCTCGTCGACGGATCCCAGCATTCCTGGGCCTGATTTAAAACCCCTACTATGCTTTTCCTTTTGCTGCTGCTACCTTGATCGCCTCTTTGTTTAGCTTAGGTGCCAGTCGGACATTGTGAATCTTTCTTGTTCATGGTTGTATCTCTTTCTTCCTAAAGATATTTGCCCTTGGCTCTGGGGTGCGGGTAAGCTCACGGGAAAGTTTTTTCCTATTTAGGTTTTGCTTTTGATACTTGTTCAGTGGTATCCGTGCAGCGCGGGGCTAGCTAGGCCTCGCTTTGGGGGCAGGACCCTTCTGAGCCGTCCGTCGAGCGACCCACGGTTTAGGAGCCGTCCCGGGCGAACAGGGGGAAGGCAGGGCTGTGGGCATAACGGGACCGTCACTTCTCACACACACGTGCGTCCGTTATCCCCACGCGTCCGTGCGTTTCACGTGGTGCGCCGTTTACCTGGCGTCGTGCACCGCCCCATGGTTTCTAGCAGATTCCCTGAACTGTGAACTCATCACAGCTTCACCCCAGAATTGCACCCGGTCTCCCCAGCTCCGTGTCTGGCTCTTCCTGGGTCCCTGCCCCGGGGTCTGGACCCGTCTCTATCCAACGAGCGGGAGGTGTCAGCGACCCCAGTTTATTTACGTCCCGTGTCCCAAGAGTCTTCTCTTTCTTGCCTGACATCGGTCTCTTTAAAATGGCTCAGAATACGCATTTCCGTTCTTTCATGCAGTTTTCCGTCGTCCCGGGCGGGAAGGCGTGTTTAGTCTCTGCAACTTCCCCCGGGCCAGAGGCGGACGTCGCATCGAGGCGAGGACGCTGAGTCTGAAACCTGAAGGGCGGGAGGTGGAAAACCACGTGAAGCTCGCGCTGAAGAGGAGACGTGAGAGCGAGAAGGCGTCCTCCCGGTCCGGGAGGCGCGAACGTGGCGGCGGGAAGGCCCTGGCCGGAGGAACCAGTCTGGCGCGTTTTAGAAACGGACGGGAAGGCCGCGCGGCCCGACGGCGGTGCTGGGAGGAGGCGGGGAGAGGAGGGAGCACGGCGGAGCACGCAGCGCTTGGGAACCTCAGGGGAGGCACCCGGATCTCATCCGAGGCGCGGTGGGATGTGCCCGGGGTCCGGCCCCCCGACGTGCGCCCTGTCCACGGCGCCCGGCGGCCTTCACCCTCTCTCACGTGACGCCTGCGGCCTCGGTGGTAAAGCCCTTCCACCTTCAGGCCTTCGGGACCCGAGGAAGGTGGCGCCTTACCCGGGACGCGGCCATTCCCACCTCCACGCGCACCAGGCAATCCCGTGGCCCCCCTGCCCTAGCCGGGACGTGGATAAAACGGGAAGCGCTTACAACCGGAGGAATTGTTACTGTCGTCGCGCTCACGCGTTCCCCTCGTTACCTCCCCCGGGGAGAAAGTTGGCAGGTGCTCGGCGTCTGAGCAGGGGAGCGTCGCCCCGACTCCGCGCGTCCCGCGAGTCTGCTTTCCTGCGCGCGCGACGGCGGGGACGGCTTCCGCACGGCTCCCCGGCGTTTGACAGGCGCCCCGAGCCGTAATTGTGCCGCTGCTGCTGGGCAAATTTCATCCCTGTCAATTTTGTTCCTTTAGTTATATTTTGCTAATAAAAATGTCAATACAGAAAACACGTTTTGTTGCCTTTTCCTCGTCAGCCCACGCGTGCCTCATCAGGGCTTATGGCGGGCGGTTCCCGCGAACGACTCGCAGTTTGCTAAGCGTCGCTCCCGCTCAGACTCGCGAGATGCGGAGCATCCCCGGGGCCGTGTGTCCCACCGAAGCACACGTGTCGGTCGTCGTGAGCCAAAGGCAGCGAGGGCCCCGTGTTTCCCACACGGACGCCCCAAATCTAGACCTGTCGTGTGGGCGTAGAGGACAAAACCCCCAAAGTCCTGTCAGCGGGAGCTGCCCGATCGCCGCCATCTAGTTCTAGAACCTTCTCACCCTTTCTCGCATCCCCCTTAAATCCCGGCAAGCTGGATCTACAACGCACGGAGAGGCAGGAGGGATGGAGATGGGGACAGGTGCCATTTAAAGGCCTCGTCTGTCTCCAGGAAGCCGCAACTCCCGGATCAGGGCAAAAAGAGAGAGGAGGGAGGGAGGGAGGGAGGGAGGGAGGGAGGGAAGAGGAGGAAAACGGAGAAGGGAAGAGAAAGGGGAAGGAAGGAAGAAAATGTGAAAGGCGGCGGGCTATTTAAACACCGTGCGACCGGAGGACCCCAGACGGGTAGGGAGAAGCCAGAATTCCTCGTTCCGCAGGTCGGACGACGGCCCTGCAGCCCCTGGCGGGGAGCGGGCTTCCCGAGGTCCACTTTGCTCCAGGTTTGTGGCTTTCTGTCCCCGGCGGGACTCAGGTCATAACGACTCCCCGGCCTCTGGGCTTCTTAGGCACGAGGACTGGCACCGCCACCCCCCACCCCTCACCTCCGCGGAGGCGCATCCCTTTTGTGCCCCCCGGGGAAGGCTAACCTCTCCCGGGCCACCCGTGGTCACCCCGTCCACTTCCCGCTGCGAGCGAGGCCACGGCTCCGGGGCACTAACTTCTCTAGGACACGGACGTCACGTGCACCTGCCGCGGAGGCCGCGGAGGCCGCGGAGGCCGCGGAGGCCGCGGAGCCCGGGGCGGCGTCTCTCGACGGCGCCGCGCGGGGTCTTTGCGGGTCACGTGTGCGGTGCAGGGACCTTACTCGCCTCTTTGAATTGTCTTGATCAACCCATTTGGGCTTGACAAGGCGGTGGGAGTAACAGCCGGTACCAGAGGCCAGCAGGCTGGCGGGTCGGGGCTCGTGTGGGCAGAGCCGTGGCCGTGTGAGGCTCATGGTGGATGGAGAGAAGCAGCATCCCCCCCCCGCCCCGTTCAGAGTTCCCTCAGACGCTTCCGAGCACGCGTATGGCTGCTCCCCCCCACCCGCCGGCGATGCTGCAGGCGGCGCTCGGCGCTGCGCTCGTGGTTCGATCGCGTCGTTCCGCTGAGGTGGGTGCGACGAGGAGGAGGCAGAGCCCTCCCGCTCAGGCCTGCGAGACGCAGGCTTCTGGGCAAAGCTGGCGCGTGGGGTGTCCATTTTGTGACGGAAAAAGCACCCAAGAGTCTCAGAGTGGGGAGTCGCGGGAGACCCGGCCGGCCTCGTCACACGTGCAAGCTGTCGGTCGCCGGGCGAGGCTCCCGCCCCCGGCACTGCTGCGTCCCGACCGTCCACGTCCGCAGGGGCGTCGCTTTACGCGGCAAGAAGGGCTTCGCAGAGGTGTCGAGGTCAAGACCTTAGGACGGGCGGGTGGCCCTGGGTACCCGAGTGGGCGGACGCTACCCACGGGGCCCTGATGGGGGGAAGCAGGACGGTCAGGGTCACAGGAGGGGACTGTGAGGACGGGGCAGAGGTGGGGGGGGGCCTCGACGATGAAGGGAGAAGCCGCAGGCCCAGGGAAGCCGGCGCCTCCAGGGCCTTCTCTCTGCCCCCGGAGCCCCCAGAGGGACGCGGCCCGCAGCCAGCTCCATCTTGCGGCTTCCAGAACCGTACGTGACGCATCCGTGCTGCACAGCCCCGGGGTTTCGTGTCCCGCGAAGCACGAAGCGCCCGCGGCTTCGGTCCGAGCTGAGCTCCCTCTCTCCCAGGCAAGCGCGGCGGTTGCCGCTTCGCATCCATTCGGGGAAAACTAAATTCCACTCTGTGGCTCGCCCTCTCCAACTGCACCAAACGCTCCTCCCCTTTCTCCTGCCCGTGGGGTCTGCGGCCCCTCGGAACGCGGAGACGGAATCGGGACTCGCCCGGGGCCCTGCGATCCAACGCGGGGCCCGAGCCGGCGCGCGCACCCGTTTCCCTGCCCCTTCCTCAGTGGCCCCAGCGGGGACGTGAGGAGCGCGCCTTTGGGACACGCGCGTGGACCTGCCCTCCGCCTCCCACCCCGAGGGGCTCTAGCCACCGCGCCTAGCGATGCCACTTGCACCGGCCGCAGCCTCCACGTCCCCTCCCTCCTGCACTCCAGGCGGCCGTCACCGCGGTCTTGTGGGTGCCACTCCGACCACCCCGTCTGCATTTCTTCTTTCCAGTGAGCCGTCCAGCAATAATTCCCATTTTACCCCAAGAAATCCCTACCAGGGGGCGAGGCTCGGGCTCAGAAAGGCAGTTCCCCAGGCAGGTGCCACGCGAGGGGCTTCCCGCGGACGAGGGGCCGCGAAACCCAAACCAGGCCTCGTTCCAAATAGTCCCGCTGCGCGGGAGCCGCCCTGTGAAGCAGCCCGGGGCGCCCGGCGGAGCACGGGGCGGGATCGACAGGGAGCCCCGTGCCGGAGTCCGCCGGGTCCCGGCGCCGGCGTGACGGCGGCCTGGGGCGCGCCTCACCGTGTCGCCCGTCTTGCGTGGCGGACGCGCGGCGGCACACGTCCCCGCGCGCAGGCTTCATCTGCGCGCAGCATCTTTCCAATCGGGTCGTTCATTTCGGGGGAACAGAGGGACGGCCTCTCCACAGCACGCGCCCCGACTCTGCCTCGCGTCCCGGGGCCTAAGTGTCTTTGCCGTCGCGGTGTCACAGGCCCTCGCACCCCTCTCTGCCGGGAAGCTTCTAGAGGCAGCGTCTGTCTTTCTGCTTCACCTTGTCAGAGCGTTTTTTTTTCCTTTTTTATGCGTTTCCTTTTTTTAATTTTTTTTTTAAGGAAACAAATGCCGCCTGTCCTCGCGCCTTCGACCAGCCGGCCGCCCCGCCGCCTCGCCTCCCGCCCACCCGGCCGGGACAGCCACCTGCGAGCGCTCGCGGCCCGCCGCGAGGACAGCCCGGGCGCGGAGCAGCTGCAAAAGGCCTCACGCGCGCCGGCTGACGAGAAGTGACAGCCCCGCAGATCTGTGCCTGGCACTGACAGCTGACAGATGGACGCCACTCACACACAGAGGAAGAGCCCCCAGGACGCTCCAGGCAGACTGCGATGGCGGCCCCGCCCGGTGGAGCGAGCAACGCGGAGAATGACAAAGCCTGTCGCGCTGCCCCGGCCCCGCCCGCCGCGCAGCGCCCCGCGCGAGGCGCACCAGACACAGACAGTTTATTTTTTCTCCGAAACACGAGCAGACACGGACGCGCGAGCGAAGCCCTGCTTCGCGGAGCGTTGTCTTTCCATGTCCCCTTCGAGAAGGAAGACAGGAGGGGGCGAGGCGGGGGGGAGAGCCGCAGAGGCCCCGCCCGGGGCAGGCGTCGGGGCTCGGAGCGCGGCCTTCTCCTCCAGACCCCTTCCTCTCCCCGGTCTGTCGGCTGTTACCCCTCGGACTGTTCTTATTTCCTCCCATAAATCAGCCCGTCTAAGAGCCCCGCTGCCCGCCTGCTGAGGAGACAGTGACAGAAACCTGGACGCGGGCGCGGAGGCCGGCGTGGGGGGGCGGGACAGGGGGGGGAGGACGGGAGGATCCGAGGAGGCACCCCCCACACGGACGGATGGGTGGAGGCGGGAGGACGGAGGGAGGGGCGAGGCGACGGGGACGCTGCAGAATCCGTCCCCCTCCCACCCTTTATTGGCGGGTCCCGGGTCGTCCCCTGTGCGTTGGCCTTGGCTGTGCTGTCGCCTGACCTGGCCACTAAGGGCTCAGCAGGCCGGGTGCGCCCGGAGCGATCCCCAGGGACAGGGCAGCCTTGGCGAAGGCGTCGCTTCCTCCTGACTGACTGCCACGGTCGTCGGGCGGAGGCAGAAGGTGCCTCCTCCAGGGGGCAGGGTCTGAACAGGGCCCCGAGATGAGACACGGGGGACGCAGCCCCAGCGCGGCCAGCGCGGCCCCGAAGCGCTCTGTGACCTGCGGAGGCGTGGTGAGTGCGGCCACCTGCACGCGGGGCCTGGTCCGTGAAGCGAGCCCGTGAGGGCATCCTGGGCGCCGGGCCCTTCCGTCACGGCCCAGCGAACGCTCGTGGCACGCGGGAGGCGCCACGCCGTCACGGCTCCCCGGGTGGGGACCCCAGGGTCCCTGTGTGGCGGCTCGCCCTGCCCCGGCCCCTCAGCCGCCGTCTCTCTGTCACAGTTTTGGCTTCACAGGAATTCCGAGACGGAGGGAGCCCCCGGGGGTGACGTCTTCCTGCTCCTGCTCCGCGACCTCCACGGTTGCCATGGAAACTCAGCCTGGGCTCCTGCGGGGCCCCCTCTCCTGGTACCTGGGCCGTGGCACCTGCTCCTGCTGGGGCCGTCCTCCCAGGCTCTGTGAGCAGCGGAGGGAAGAGGGTCAGCCCCCTGGCCCGCGTGTCCTCAGCCCCCAGTGCCTCCTGAGCCACCGACATGGCAGGGACACCGGGGTTGGAGGTGCCAGGCCAGGCTGGGGTTCGGAACAGTCCGGGGGCGAGGGGTTCCGGTCCCTTCGCCGCAGCCTAGAGGGGGATGCCGGGTCCCGAAGCAACGTCCCCTCTGCACCAGGCCGAGCCGGGCCGGCCTGGGGGCGTGCGCGGCAGCTGTGACCAGGACGGAGGCGCGAGCGGAGGGAAGGAGCATGGACCCAGGCGCGGAGCCCACGCCACGGGGAGTGGAGAGACGGCCCACCATCGGGGCCGTCGGGGCCGTCGGGGCCGTCGGGGACCAAAGTCCCAGCCACGAAAGGGTGCGCAGCGATGGTGACCTCGGACACCAGCTCAAGGCGTCCCACCGGTGCCTCCCCGAGCCCCGAAACAGTAAGTCCGCGTGCGCAGGCCCCGCGCCACCACGGCCACGCGTGCTCGCGGCGCTCGGCGCTCGTGTCTGCTCAGTCGGTGGGCTCCGGCGATGTGGCACGGCTAACCCGGCCCGTCCCTGGCCTCGTGTCCCTCCCGGGCCGCATGTCACTCCGGAGCAGCCCCTGATTCAGGGGCCATAAGCGCTTTATGAGTCTCCTCCAACGACGGCCCGCGTCCCCCATGCGGCGGGCGGGCGGCGTGGATGGCGTCTGCCGGGCGCTGTGGCCCTCGAGACGTGGCAGGCAAGGCCGGGCCGTTCGGTCACCTCACCTGTCTCCCGCTGCTTCATAAAGACACCCCCGCGTGGACGTCCCCCGAGTGGACCTCGGTGGGAGGACGCGTCCGGCGGGAGCGGGCGAGGAGGGAAGGAGGGAGGAAGGGAGGGAGGAGGGATGGCTTTCCCGCTCTCGTTCCTCTTCCCTCTAATCAAGGGAGAGCAGCCGCCTGCGCCCACGAGGCAGTGTCCCTGAGGGACGGTGAATGTCCCCTGCTCGCGGCGTGTGTCCCGGGTGCGGCAGCAGCGCTTCGCTCCAGCTCGTCCCGCCATCTCTACCCGACGCACGCGTGGCCGTGGGTGACCGGGGACCGGGGCAGCTCCGACTCGGGGACACCGGAGCCAGGGCCCGGCCCCCGATGCTGCCCGCTCAGCGGGGCGCAGAGTCCCCTGTGGACCACGCGGGCAGAGGGTGGCCGCCCGGAGTGGGGGGAGCGGAATGGGCGCCCGCGGGCCCTGGGGGCGGCCCTGCTGCTGTCCCCAGGTTGGTACGGGGGAGGCTGAGACACAGCAGGTCACCCACGGGTCAGGGTCACCCTGGATGTGCCCGGGGCGGGCCTGTCCCACCCCGGCACACGGCCCTTCATCACCATCCGTGCCGACTCCTTTCCACGTCTGCCGAGGGGGCCCAGCGCCGCCCCCATCACCGGCCTCCTCAGGCGCCGCACCCCGGCTCGGCCCCCCGCAGGAACCCTGGCGGGCGAGGTCTCCTTGGATTAAGATCTGGGGGTGAGTGGAGTAACCCACCCCCGAGTCCGGTTCTGCGGGGCGGCCCGGTGCGGACCCGGCCGGGCCCGGTGCTGTGAGCCCTGGTGCCGCCGCCGCAAACATCCTCCCGGGCCCGGCCGAGCTTGGCAGGAAAACTGGTTCCCCTGGGGACTCTTAATTACAAGAATCGTTAGGCGCGGCGCGAGGGCGCCCGGCTGCCTCCTGGTGGGTCCCCGGCTCCCAGGCCTGCGGGGAACACAGCCCGCGTCCCCCAGCGACGGGGGACGAGGGAGGAGGGGGCCCAGAGTCCGCACGGCCCCGTTCCAGAAGCTTCTCCCCAGGTCACCACCGGTGCGGTCATCGTCAGCGCGGAGGACGGCCGTCCCTCTGCCCCACGCCCACGTCACACCGGGGAAGGGCGAAGGTCGGGGACCGGGAGACGAGGGGCCGGGCCGCTGGGGACTCTACGCTGACTTCCCCAAACGTGGGGCCTGTCGCTGTCCCCACCCTCTGTTCACTGGGGCGCCGCAGTCTTCCCTGCGCCCGAGACGGCTCCTTCCCCGTCTCACACCCCGGCCGCCTCCGGGGGCCGCTGTGGGCCCAGCACCCTGCACCGTGCGATGCCGCCCCCTCTCCCGGCGAGCTCGGTCCCGGAGGGCGTTGGCAGCCGACGTGGCATCACGTGCACCCGTCCTCAAGGGCACGGCCACGGACGGGGCAGGCGGGCTCAGGTTCAGACGCGGGGCCCAGGTCCCGCCGCCCCCTGCACCCCGCTCACGTGGGGGCCGTCCAGGTTGACCCCCGCCCGCCGCAGGGCCGGGCTGTGGAGGCCCCGTGGGTGCGGGGCCCTCGCGGGCCACCGGCCTGCGAGTCGCTGCTGAGAGCTTGTGCCGAACCCGAGCTCCGGGCCCAGGCTCTCCCGCCCGCCTGGGTCAGCTGGGATCCCCCAGGCACAGGCTGGGGGGCGGGCCCCGGGGTCTGGGCCGCGTGGACCCCTGCACGAGGTCACTGAACAGGCATCGACGACCCCGAGGGACGCAGGCGCGTCTTCTCGTCGTTACCCAAGGAAGGGCCCTCGCGGGTGCACGCGCCGCGCGGACGTCCGTCCCTTTTCTGAACCCTGGGTCCTGAGTGGGGTCGGCGGGGGCGCTGTCCAGGCAGAAGGTGGCCCCGTGGGCCCGACCCCACCGCACGCCCCGTGCGCCCCGGGGTCCCCCAGGTCTGCACGTGAAGCTGCGCCCGTCGGCCTCGCCGTTCCCGAGAAGACGCCCGCAGCGCCCCGGCTTCCGACGGCGGAGGCAGGGCGCGCGCCTCCGTCCTGCAGGTTCGGCTCCGGGTTAAACAAAGGCCAAAGGGGCTTCCGGCTTCTTCTTTTCTTTCTTCTCCATCCAGGCCCCAGGGACCCGGGGATCTGCTCCCCGGTGAGAAAGCGCAGAAGGAAAGAATGGGGTGGGGAGGGAGGAGGGAGAGAAGCGGGAACTTCGCGTTTCCTCCTCGATGGGCTCCGCAGGGAAATCGCCATCACGGGCCTTCCGGTCCTTAGGGGCGGGGTGCGGGGCGTCGAGACCACAGGTTCCCCGCCTGATGACGCGTGACAGAACCTACGTGAAAGCATCGTGCCGGGCGTGGGGGGGGCGGCAGGGAAAGGGGGGACGCGAGGACGGGCCGGCCAGCGGCGACGCCGTGAGCGGGTGACACCGTGAGCGGGTGGGGCGGCCTCGGCCTGCGACACGCAGGTCCCCGGGGAAGGGCGTTCCCGTCAGGGGGAGCAGCCAAGGGACCGGCCCGGGCAGCGACTGGAAACCTCCGCGGTCTTAGTAGCCAATGCCGCCCGACGAAGTCAATAAAAATCAAGAGATAAAGAGACGGATAGATAAGTAAAGAAAGAATAAATGTCGCGACAGTGAAAGTCAAAATGAGGAGGAGGACGATTGTCACTAAGCAACAGCGTCGCCTTTCACTTTAAGTCGCCCGATCCCGATTCCCGCGTTGACGCGCCGCGCTCCTGCGACGCTTGAGTTCTGCGCTGTTTGTGACAGGTTCTGGCGCGTCGTGTGCGGATTTACGAAGGTCATTCAGCCCGGCGCCCGTTCCCAGCGCCAGTTTTCTGGTTCACATTTTTGTGAATTAAACCTTGCGCTTGGGGGCACTGTCGGGCCTTTACGGGACCGACCTGGCGTCCCTCGAGCCCGCGGCGCTGCCTCCCGGGATTCTGAGCGACGGATCTGCCTTTCTCTCGTCTCACGTCTGAGGGCGAGCCGCGTGAGCCAGGGAATCCGGTCGGAAGCGGTTTCTCCTGCGTCGGCGGTGTCGTCCGTATGGGTTCGGCCCCCTGGGCAGTCCGGCGTCCTTGTCCCCGTGGCTCTGCGGGAACCGCGGCGCTCCTCCCGAGGGACGGCGAAGGGTCTTTCCTTCGTGCCCGTCTCTCCGGGTTATGACGCCTCGTCCTGGGGTGGGGCTGTCCTCTGCGGTCTCCCGTGTGCTTTGGCTCAAGTACTTGGCGTTTGCCTTTCACCGTGGACGCGCCTTCCGGTTTCCGCTCACCCTTAAGGGACCGGCCCTCTCCCTGACGACGACCTTCGACGTGCGTGGCGCCTGCTGACGCGACTGACACAGCCAGGCCCCCGGCCCGTCGGGGACGTGTCGTCAGCTGTGCCTCCGACGCCTGTTCTCCCCGTTTTCTTCCCTTTTATTTTAATTTGGGGCATTATTTGAGGGGGGTTGCCCGGGCGCGTCTGAGACGGTTGCGTCTTTCCTATTTTCGTTTTGTTTTCCTCGTTTCTCCCCTGGAGCCGCTGCTTCGTCATTCCCGACGCTCCTCGCGATTCCAGTCCTGGCGAGCGAGGCTCCTGGCGGTCCGGCCCGCGGCGCCCCGTTCTCCCGGCGCCGAGCTTTGGGTCTCTGCCACCCTCACTCGCCCCCACGTCAGCGGGTCCGGCTCGACTCCTCTCGGCTTCGCCGCGCCGCGCCTGCCCCGGACCATCCCACTGAACAGTTCCCGAAGAGTTTCCTAAAGTTTAATTTTACTTCCTACCGGGAACACATCTCCCTTCCTCCTCAGAAAGCCCCGTTTTTCACCTCCTGCAGGCGTGTGCGCGTGTGTACATGCGTGTGCGTGTATATGCGTGTATATGTGTGTGTGCGCGTGTGTGCGCGCGCGTGTGTGCGTGTGCGTGTGTATCCGTGTGCGCGTGTGTGGTGTGTGCGTGTGTGCGTGTGTGTGCGTGTGTGTGCGTGTGTGTGCGTGTATATGCGTGTATATGCGTGTGTGTGCGTGTGCGTGTGTATCCGTGCGTGCGTGTGTTAACTGCGTCACCCCAGGAGCGGTCTGTGCAGTCCCGCCCAGAGCCCAGGTCGGCAGGCGGGCGTGTGGCTGCTGGCCCCAGCCGGGCCTCGTCGTCCCCCGGGGACCCCGGAAGCTTCCAGCGACCGTGTTCTTGAATCCGGCTTGGCGGGCAGGGGGCTGGGAGGATCCCGCCCACGGACTGTCTGAGAGCCCTGACGTCGAGTCTGCGTTTCGTCCTGCGTCTCCGCCGGCGCTGGCTGGGAAGCGGGAGCGGCTGGGCTGGGGACGTGGACACGAAGCGGTCGCCGGGCTGGCCCTGCCCTCCGCCCTCTTCTCAGATCCCCCAGGTCCAGCGCTGGCGAGGCGCGCGGTGCGGCCTTGAGCCACTCCTTAGAGGAACAACCCGCAGGGTCTGCGTCCCACCCATTAGGCAGGGACGCTGGGCTTCTGCTCGGGGCTGCGCGCCCCCTGAGCCCGCGACTGGCTCCGCTCCACGTCCCCCGACGGCACGAGGAGGGGCGCGGCCCTGCGGCGGCCGGCTGTGTGGACGCCCTCGGGCTCTGCCCCCGGGGGCATCAGCATCGCTGTTATGCATCGTTGACACGTGTGATGACCTTGTCGCTGTCGTGCCCTGTTCGCACTGCGCGTTACAACTCAATAACCGCAACTTAGGGCCAGTTTATGGATCCTCGCAGTCAGCCGCCAGGGCCGACACCTGGAACGGCTGCAGGCACCCCCACCCCGTCAGCACAGACCGTCCTAGAAGAGAGGGCCGTGGCGTGCAGAAAGCCGTTACGCAAGCGTTTTAACGTTTTGGAAACAGGTTGCCCGTGACACGTGCGACGACCGCTTCGGAAAGAAATCCTGATGCCCGTCGCGTGAGCGTGGCCTGTTTCCGCGTCGCTGGGACTCCGCGAGGCGCCCAAGCATCATGGTCGGACTCGCTGTGCGCAGCGTCCGCGTAGGAGCTGCGCGGAGTCCAGGACGAGGCGAGGGCCCGCCGACGCCACAGGACGACAGGGCGGACTTCGGGCCTCCTGACCAGGGGCCTCAAACATGTCGGATCAAAGCAGCCTCGACCCGCTTCTCAGCTCCGACTGGCGGCAGAGGACAGCGACCTTCTGCCTTCTTCAGTGTCAGCACTCGATCAGACTGAAAATGCTTCCGTGTCTCGCGTCGATCACGTGTCACTGTCCTCACAGTGGACTCCACCTACCGGGGACCTCGCGGTCTCTCGCGTGGCCAGCGTGGCCTCTGGAGCCGGCCAGCAAGGCCCGCACCCTGGCCTCGGCGGCTCGCTGCTCCCAGGGAACGCTGCCCCGGCCCCGAGCTCACGGGGCACGCGCAGTGGAGGCGTTCACGAGCCTGGCCGGTCTCGGGGCGTCCTTTGCTTTCCGCGGCCTGTCTCCTCGAAGCGTGCACCCCCCGCACGCACCCCTGGGCCAGCCCCGGCCGCGTTTTCCCGTTCAGACGAACGCGCTCCGTAAAGCCAGGCCCGCCGTCCACCCCCAGGGGAAGGCGTCCGGGGTGGAGGAGTGTGAAACCGTCCCGGGTTCCCATCTGCCGCCAGGTGCTGTCCTTTGACCGATCAGGTTTTGCGTCTCTGAACCCATCACAAAACCCAGCAGCTTGGATTTCGTTCCCGACTGTTCTGCGAACGCGCAGGCTGCGTGGGAGGGGACAGCCCGGACGTGGCCGCTCCCGCTCCACCCCTCACTGGACCGGGCGGTGGTTCCGGAACTGAGATGCTCCTTGCGACCGATGCGTACGCTGGCTGTGGTCCGGTCCGTTTTCCTCTGCGCTTGATTATTTCCTTAGGGCCGCGGAGAGGCCGCCACGGACAGACAAACCCGAAGGTGAGACGAATAGAATCATTTCCCCACCAGACCTTGTCGATGCCCCCATACGCGGGGCAAAGAAAGCTGTTTGGCTTTGATGACTAAAGATTATTCATGGACTAGTCTGGAGGCCTCGAGCGTTTCTTACCAGAGAAGCTTCTGGATGGACCCTCTGAAGGGATGTGCCCTCCCACAGACACGCGGGCCGCTCAGAGCCTGATACCCGTTGTGGGCCGCGCGTCACGTTCCGTTCCTGTGGGAAAGCCGCCCGGCGGGGAGGAATGGAAACGTCCCCAAGAACTAGACGGAGCCGCACAGACCTGCCAACCCCGGACCACGCGTTCGCTCACCAAACAGCAACTTCTCGCGCCTCAGTCTAGACGCGAGGGTTACGGGGCTTTCTAGACGCCGGAAATGCCATTCCACGCCCCCCAGCAAGCAGCGAGGCGGCGGGCGGCCGGCTAAGGGCCTCGGTGGCAGGCCCCTCCCACGGGTGGCGGTAGCGTCCCGCCAGGAGGCCGTGTGGCCCAGCGACCTCTCCGCGCTCCGGGGCACCGGCCGCCGCGCTCCACAGCGGGGCTCGCGTCTGCCTCCCCATCAGCTCGTCTTCTGTCCGGCCAAGGCGACAGGAAGGTCATCGTTCTAGGGGGTCTGTGTCACCGACTCTTCAACCCCGACACACCCAGATGCTCGGTGGGTCTTCCCGCCCCATTCTTTCCCCGGACACGAGGTCACCATGGGCGACGGCAATCGAGCCTGCGAACGACGCTTCGATTCGCCGAACGCAGAGCCCGGTTGCTGCCAACGGGTTCTGGTCCCGGGACCCGCAGAGGCCGGGCCCCGCGGGCTCGGCCGTGCCGCGACAGTGCCCGCCCCCGAGGCCGCCCTCGACACCTGGTTGTTAAAGTGCGAGTGAGTCGGCGAGGGACAATCGCCGCGCACGTGCTTGGATGGGGACGTCTCACCGGGGAGAAAATGTCGGGAACTAGGATGCCGACGGTTTCTAGTCTGAGGGGACGGTCGGCCGGCGGCGTGGCTGAGACCACGGCCCCGCAGGGTGGGTGGCGGGAGAGGCAGCGGGAGGCGCCGGAAAATCAGCCTGGGCCGTCGAGAGGGGCTGAGGCGGTGCTGGGAGGCCGGTTCGAGTCTGTGTCAGACGCGTGGCCCAGGCCGCGTCGGCCGGGCGCGTTGTCACTCGTCACCGGCCGCGGCAGCCTGAGGAGCCTGGGGAAGAACCGCGACCAGCAAAGCCTCAGAACAACCTCCCAGCCCCGTCACGGACCTGACCGTTTGCTCAAACCTTCCGTTCTCGTTCCTCGGCCCCGGTCGGAGGGCCAGCATGTGCCCCGATATTTGACCCAACGACATCCGGGAACGTCGACACCGAAATGCGAATCGAATGCGACCACGGAGGAGAGAAGCAGGTGGCACGCTCAGAGCGACAAGCCGCGCGACAGGGAGCGGAGGGGGCGGACCTGGAAGGAGGAAACGAGGGGGTTTTGTAAAATCGCCGGGAGAGAGGGGTGGAGACAGGCTGCGCGAGGCCCGGACCGCGCTGTCCACGGCCAGACCCGGCGACAAGGACCCCAGTGCCCTCGCGGCAGCCCGTGCCGCCACACGAGCCCCCCTCACGGGGACGCTGACCCCACGCGGAGCTCTGGGCCCTCGGTCCATCCTTTGAGGCCACACGAACGAACCATCTGATTTCCTCCCGCGGTCGCGAGGTGCGACAGTCCCCGATGCTCGGTTCCCTTCTGAGCCCATGGCGTCCCCGGGGCCTTCCCCCCTGAGGGGCCCATTGGGGCCCATCTCCTCCACCCAGGGCTTGGGACGCGGCTCCCGGCCGGACCCTGCGGCCGGGCTCCCGGTGACTCGGGCGGCCGCGCCACCGGCACCCCTCGTGGCCTGACACTCCGCCCCCACCCCGCAGGCGTGCGGCTGCCTGGGGAGCAGGACTGCGTCGGGGCGCCGGAGGGTTCATCCTCCTACTCCGGGACGCATCGGCTCATTGATTAGACGCCTGCTCGGTGCCGGCGCGACGTGGGCCCCGGGGACAGCGAGGTGGCTCCCCTCCTGCCCGCCGCCCGGGCCTGGCCCGCAACCCTCAGGCGAGGCCGCCAGGAGCTCGGCGTCCCCGTCACGAAGCGTCGCGGGGAAAAGCGCCTCCAGATTCATTGTCGCAGAGAAAGACGAGGGAAACGCACCTGTTTAAAGCTGGACTTGGAATCTAATGGCTTCTGCGAAGTGCGGCCGTTCCAGGATCCTAATTCTTCCCGGCATAACTCGAAAGATGAGCACCCGCCCCGCCCCGCTGCCGCCCCGGAGGCCACTCGCCAGGATTTATGCCCGTGGCGCGGGGTGGTCCTCTCCCTGAGTGTAATTAGACGAAAGTGCTGTGATTTAATTACCCGCTGCCGTCCCTATTGATTTCAGATACTCGTCCCGGGCCCGCAGCTAGGCTCGCGCGAGGCTGACGGATGGGGTCACCGGCTCGGGCGCCCTGGACGCCGGAGGAGGCGGGAGGCCGCGCTCATTAGGCGACTCGAGGCGTGTCGTTCCAGGCGGCGCTGAGAGGAGCGTTATAAGGCGGCCCCGGGTCTCCGTCCAGGGGGCGGAACGGAGCGCGGGCGCGGGCTGCGGCTCGCGCCACCTGGGCAGGGCCCGCACAAGGGGCAGAGCACGCACCCGATCCGAAGCCGCAAACGGGAGCGTGAAGGGAAAGCCTAGGTGCAGGTTGGCCTCTGGCAGCCGTTCAAGGGCACGGGGCGGTGGCAGGTACGGAGCGATGGCGCCGATCGGCAGGGCAGACGCGTTAATCCTGCCGCTGCCTCGGAGAAGAGGACCGGGCACGAGAAGCGACTGAATCCTATGACTTCCCGCAAAATCCGTGATCCGGGAAAGGTGGCCCTGGACAGGGCCAGGGCAGAAAACCCCTCAAGGCAAAGGTCCCTTTGACCCTGTGGACATCATCGGCCGGAGCCTGCCCTCCCCTGGGCAAGCGGCTCAGCGGGGCCGGGCTGAGCACCCTCAGGCCCGCGTGGAGCGGCCCACATGGGCTTTCCCCGGGGTGCGTGGGTGGGGGCACCGCCTGCCTCTCAGGACAAGACGTTAATTAATCAGTTAATGAAATAAATGAAAGCGAAACGTGTCGAACCCATCAGAAAAGCCCGTCCGGGAAAAAAGTCAAAATCGCAACCGGATGGCGGCGATAAATCGTGGCGCGCGTCTGGGAAGGTTTTCTCCAAAACTGCAACGCGTAATTAAATGGGTAAAACTTTCCCCAGAATTTATGGCTTTGTCACCAGAGTCCCGCGGGGCTGCTAGTGTTCATCTGCGGTAATTTTGTCTCGGGCTCACACATGGGGCCCCCTGGACCCGAGACAGAGTCCTGATTAAATGCCTCCCGGTGAGTAAGGCCAGCGGCCCCTTTTACCTCCGGGGCTCATCCCTGGGGGCCGCGACGGGGACGGGGTGGGGTTCGTCCTGCGCCAACGGCCAGGCAGCCCGGGGGGCGTGACGGCTGGCGCCCGTGCCGACGCGGCGGGGCCTCGGCGCCCGCTCTCCAGGGCCACCCGGGCCGGGGCGCGGCTGTGAGATCCACAACCGGCTTCAGACAAAGGTCGCCCCGATAAGGCGGGTGGGCCTCGCCCGGTCAGGTGGAAGGACACAAGGGCAAAGCCGGGGCTCCTGGAGGGAGGAGGAACCCTGCTTCCGGACGAAGTGGCGGCTTCGTCCGGCCTTCCTGCCTGTCCCGACCTGTCGACTCCGGACCCGACTCCTCGGGTCTCTCTCTGTCCGCCTACCCGCCGTCGACCTATCGCCTGCCCATCTCTGTCTATCATCTGTCTGTCTGTCTATCATCTATCATCTGTCAATCATCTATCATCTATCAATCATCTATCAATCATCTATCAATCAACTATTTATGTCATCTATGTCATCATCTTTCTATCTATCAATCATCTATCTATCATCTATCAATCATCTATCAATCATCTGTCTATCAAGATGACGTTCTGTCCTCTGATTTGCTCTGCGGCTGAGGAATCTGTTCCTGCTGCTCCCTGGGCCCCCACGAGTGGCTTCTCTCTTCTCTCCGGCTGATTTAAATTTTTTTTTCCTTTGAGGATTTTCAGCTTCGTTTGAGCGTATTCATCACCGATTTTGTTTTCATTCAGGCTGTTTGTTTATGTTGTGCTTTGTCATCGATCCCTTTCTTCCAGCGTGTCTGGAAAACATTCCTCCGTTTTCTTTTCAAACAACGCCTCCTCGCTGTTCTCTCTAGTCTCCCCTCTGAGGTTGCCCTTTCGCCCTTTCCCATCTCATCGTTTCTGAGCTGAGACGGGACATTTTAGAATACGACAGGAGGAGATTATGGGAAAATTTCCTTCCGCGATATTTCCCGTTGCCTTTGACCCGCGAGCTACACCCTAAGTAGCTCCTTCACGTCTCACTCCGATTCAAAGACGCTCCACTTGCCTGCATTCTGAGGCGCAAACCGCCTACGGAGCTTTTCCTCTAAAGAGCTACAGTCACTCCTTCCCAAACATCCGCTCGTTTTCCTTCACTAAGAATCCGCGACATGGAACGTCGTCCTCGATTCCTTTTTAATTTTACCAATTCTCTCATTTCCTTAACCACGTCATGCCCTTCCAGCCCCCACTGACCCCCAGATCCGAAGCCCCGGGGTCTGTTGGCGACAGTTGCCGCTGATTCCCACCGACAGTGAGATCCTGCGCGTCGTGGACTTGCACACGCCTCGTGGAGACCCCGAGACCCAAACTGAAGGTGCTTTTCTCCAGGAATTGGCACTTGCTCCTTCTGGGAACCAATAGGCGCCACCAACCAGGGCCCCCTTGGGCGTCCTGATTTAGGAGCTCGTGTGAGGGTCCCAGGTCCACCCCGCCCCCGCCCGCTTGGCTGCGGCCCCAGAGAACAGCTTTCTAGCAGCTGATACAAGCGTCCAACCCTAGGACCATCCTTGGACGCGCAAGGACCCATCGTGATGCGAGTTCGAAATGTGCCTAATAACTCTACTCTCTTTTCCGAAGAAAAACTGTACGTTATTCCTTTTTTCAATTAAATGTACCGCAGTGGTGCAGATGCACATGCTGTGTAGGTGGATCCCGGAAATATGATGAAAAGCCCCAAATACTATCGCCCAAAGTAATTTTTCATCACTAAAATCCTCACCAGAGCCGACAGACCCTTGTTATTTCCAAATACGCGCCAACCGTTTTTGAAGAGGCAGCAGCGGGAGGCCACAGGCCCGTTCGGTCCGTACAGACGCACGACGAGGTCGTGGAAGGGGTGGACAGGTTCGGAGCGGGAAGGCGGGAGAGCCGGTTCCAGCCGCAAACACCCCGCGACCAGCCACGGCGTGCGGCTAAGGCCATCTCCTTGGACCCCCGTCCCCTCGGTTATAAAATCCGGTGCCGCGGGCGACGGCGCGGGCTTCCCGCTGCGGCCTGCGTTGGCCCCTGCCCCGCCTGGTGCTCAGACGGCGCTCGTGGCTCCACGGCGCCCGCGTCCTCGTCATCAGGCCGCACGTTACTTGGTCGGATACCACACGCCTGCCATTTGTCATTTCCCTCCCTTGGACAAAAGCGAAGGCCCTGTCTTTGGGACACTGACCACCGGGGGAGGCGTAAACACGACGAGCTTCACCTGGCCAGAGCGCGGTCAGGGCAGCCTCGTCTGGACGGGGAGGGGATGCGGGGCCTGGCCCGGTCACGGAGCCTGTTTTGGGGACAGCTCTTAGCGGCCGAGGAGGGATTCCCGCGTGCTGCCTCGTCCAGCGCGGCGAGTGTCCGCCCCACGTCGGGAGAGGGGTCGGAGGTCGGAGAGGCTACATGACACTGAGGCCGGGGCTGGTGGCTGTGGGAAGCCGTGTGCGTCTGCCCCTGCAGTCTGAGTTGCATGTGCCCCTGCGCAGTGGCCCACCGTGCGGGGCGCAGGCATGTCGAGGCTCGACCCCCGCGGGGTCATATTTATCACTCGCAACGCGGCTGAGGTCAGGTGTGCACGGTCTGAGACGCCCACGGTCCCGCCTGTCCCAGGAGCGAGAGCGGCCGGGGACACGTCGCAGCCCCCAGGCGCGTGAGGCCCCAGGGACGGGAGGCGGCGATGACCCTGCTTTCACGAAGTCCTCTGCGTCTGTCCTCTTACGCGATGCTCGGGAGGCTTCCTCGGCGCGACGGGCTGGTGGGCCCTTCGCTGAGCCTGGCGCTGGAGCAGCGATGCCGTCTCCTGAGAAACCGGGAACTCCCGGGCTCCGACGGGGGCACCTCGGCCGTGAGTGTCATTGCCCCGTGACGCAAAGGTGAACGCGAGCCTCGCGACAAGGAAACTGTGGGGTGCGGCCTACAGAAGGTCCTGACAGCGCCGGGGGCGCGGTCACAAAGCGTGAGCCTGGGAGCCGCGGCGAAAGGGCTTCGTCAACCGAATACGGACTCCGAGGTGCTGCGCAGGCCGCCCGCGGAGCCGGCGGGCGCAGGTGACCGTCCGCGTGGGGCAGAGTGACATCTAAGGTGAAGCGAAGGCGATTTCAAGGTAGATGGTGGCGCACGTCGTGACGGCTGTGGGTGTTATTGTCCTTCATTTTGACGGAGGGTGGAAGGAGACGGAGCACAGTGGGAGCGCACGCAAGGGCTGAGAAGGAGCACAGTAGGAGCTCACTAAAGGGCCAGCGCGAGGGAGCACAGTGGGAGCGCACGCAAGGGCCATGTTCGGGGGGAGCCAGGCCGCGCGGACGCGGGGCCTCGAGCGCGCCGGCTGAGCGGCCCGCGCCGGTCGTCCGTCCCCGTGCCCTCCGCAGCACGCCGTGTGACCTTGGCCTCCTTTCCCTTCTGCTCGTGAAGGATGCTCCTGTCTTCCCGAGCAGAGCCAGGGCCGAAGTCCCGCTGGAGAGCCGCGTGGAGGACGGCCCGGCTCCCCGCACCAGCTGCGCGCGCTGAGTTATGGATCCCCGGGTGGAGCAGCCGGACCGGCGGGTCGACCGAGGGGGCTCCCCCGGGGCCCAGCGCCTCCAGAACCGGGGGCCCTGCCAGGATCCGGGGCGGGCGCGGGCCGTCCTCCTGCCGCCGCGACAGTCTTGCTGGTTCCTAGCAGCCCGACGCCGGATCTTGACCCCGAGCCGCCCTTGCACTTTGGAAGTCAAAGAAGCGATTTCCCTTCCGAAGGAGTGAGAAGCGGCGGTTGAAGCTGCGCCAGCCACCGACAAATCATGTTTAGAGCGACGCGCAGTCACCGCTGCGCAGACCCTCGTGCTAAATAACGCTCCGATCTCCCCCTCAGGAGTCGTGAACACCTCCTCCGCGCTCCGGGTTTCCTCGTGCTCGGTTGTGGCAGCGTCCTGACTCCCTTCACCTCGTAAGGACCTAACGACCGACGAAGGATTCTGAGAGGAAAATGCCAGAAGCGACACCAGCCCGGAGGCGCGGGCGTCGGGGGGCGTGGGCGTGGGCGGCCGTTATGGCTCCGGTCACTCAGCACAGGACGCAGGTCTTTAAAGGCACAGACCGCGATTCCCCCGAGAGCTGGAGTGAAAACGGGGCCGCGGTCAAACCTCACAGCCGCGCCGCGCCTGGGGCCGTCGGGGACCGGCCTCCTGGGCCCCGAGCGGCCGCCCTCCTGCTGACGGTGGCGCTGCCAGGCGGCGCGCTCCGGGAGACGGAGCCTCTCCTTCCTTCCGGGGGCTGTGCTGTGCGCTGTGTCAGCTGCAGCGACGCGAGGGGCGCGGGTGGCGTGGCCCGGCCAGAGCGGGGTCGGAACTCGGCATTTCAGGCTCCGAGGGGAGGGTGGGCCCGGCGGCAAGAACACGTCGGAGCTGCGCGCTTCGCGACGCTCTCCCCGAAAGCAGGCGTCGTCGCCTGGGCTGTGTTCCTGGCGCGTCTGCACGACCCGGGCCCGTCCCCGTGGACACCAGGCCCAGGGGAGGCCTTGGATCTGTCCCCGTCGCCTCCACGAATCGAGGCCCGGGCGTGAAGCGAGTCGTCGTCGCCACGAGGAGCCACGGGCTGACAGCCCGGCCGCGGGTTCGTGGACGTGACGGGCAGCCAGGCAGGGGTGACGGCGCAGCGTCTGCGGGAACGGCGACCCGGCTTCGCTGAGGGACCGGGAAGCGCAGACGATCCCGGAGAGAGAGCCACGCCAGGCAGGCGCCTTCCCATCCCTGGCGCACGGCCCCGCAGGAACCGGCCGTGGACGGGAAGCAGCGCGGGAGGCGGCTCCTCGTCCCTCAGATTCCGCTTCCAGACGCCCCCGAGGGTTTAAAGATCAGACCCGGGAAGAGGGAGCTAAGGAAAGCTCCTGTCTCCCCGTGCAGGGCTGGGGCACGGGGCGCGGCCCTCCTAATTATCTCATCGTGGATCCCGGGAGTTTCTGCCTTGGGGTGGTCGGGGGAGCGGGACGACGTTCAGAGCGGCTGGAGGAACCGCCTCCCAAGGTCACGGGGAGGCTTGTTAGCTAGACATTCTGCTTGGTGCACCTCGGGGGCTTGTCGGGGCTTCGCTTTTTGTTCTTTTATTTTCATTTTTTAAAAAGTAACATTCCTATTTCCAGTAGGCAGCTGTCGGAGCGTTTTCCCCCAAAGCCTCTCCACCCCCCTCCCCGGTGAGTCCCGCTGACATGACAGACGTCGGCTTTCTGGGGATTCGGAGATGAGACGCGGGGCCGTTCGTTCACAGCGTCCGCACAACGTTTCTAACCGGAGAACTAGACCCCAGACTGGGCACCGCCTTCGGAGGGCCCCGGGGTGGCGAGCGGGGAAAGCCGTGGGCAAAGGGCCCGGCGGGCATCACCAGGACGAGGGGCGGCCCGGCCCGTTGGCGCTGCTGCTGCTGCGTGTCCCGGCGTTGGAGCGGCATCGCGCACGCAGCTCATCCACGTGTTTTAATTACTCGGCTCATGCTTAGCATCCGGCAGATGCAAGGAACACGGGTCCCGGGAGGAAGGGCTGAGCCGTCAGGCCGGCCCACGCACGGGCACCCCAGAAGCCCCAAAGGCGAACCGAATCCGAGGCGACATCTTGCAGACGGAGAGAAGACTCAGTTCGGCCTCAGAGCCCACACCCAGGCTTTCCCAGCGAGTCTCCCTGGGCCGGAGGAAAAACCGTCCGTCGGGTTTGGCCACCCAGACAGGAGCCGTCCCCCCCGTGTCCTGACGCCTCTCACGCCCCGGGGAACCCACCTGACGAGTGTCCGTGAGCCCGGTGGGGCCTGTGCCCGACCCGGGCAGGGCAGACGCGGGGATTTGCTCCGGGACGTCTGAAGGGGCCGTCGTCCATCGCCGGGACGTGGGTGAGGGTGACGGAGGGGCTGCGGGGTTCATCAGACCCGCGGCCGCTACTCGCTTCTGCCGACTCACGGGGGGAGAATCGAGAGGCCTGAACGACCCTGGGCCTGGTCCTGTCGACTGTGAGGGAGGACGAAGGGTTAACACTGAGCGCGAGGGCGCGGCGTCGTTTTCGGGGTCGCTCGCTGCTCGTGCCGTCCGAACGGTGGGCCCGCGGCAGGCGGGGACGGAAGGGGACGCGGGAGCAGGATCGGAGGCGGGTGCGAGGGGTGCGGCGGCACAACGGCCAGGGTCGTGCTGGAGCCTGTCCACGGGTGGGACGCGGAACGAAGACGGATCCCGGGGAAGAGGCTCGGGCGGAGATAACACGAGGATGGGGAAGCATCTGGTGACGCGTGAATCCAACAAACGCTCGCACCGGAGGGTTTACGCGACCGGAGGATCTGACTGCATACACGCCGGAGGTCCACGGCGGGAGGAGCCTGCGGGGAGACACGGCCCCCGGAGAAGGGGCAGCGCGTGCTGTGCCCGCCGAGGCCGGGGACGCCGGTGCGGGCGGCCGGGTCCATGGCACTGCCCGGTAGGGCTCTCCGGGAAGGGACTCGGACCTCAGCGGCAGCGTCGTCCTCCCGCGCCCGCCCGTAACCTCTGCGGGGACGGTGCGGACGCTGAGTGAGGGGGTGGTGCAAACGCACGGGCACGGTGCCTGGCACACACGTGGGCACACACACGAGCGGAGTCAAACGAGCCCACGAAGAACCGCTGACCCCGAGTGAGGCCGGCGGACGGCCCAGGGGGAGAAGCGTGCAGAGGGGATGGGCCGGGCCGACAGGGGCCGGGGACAGCACCACCCGCCCCGGAGGGGAGACGCGGCGACGGTCAGACAGACACTCGGGACCCGGGTCCGGGGTGGGAGGGGGATGCGGGGGGGGGCGGGGGGCTCACCCGTCGTGACAGGACGAGAGTCTCACTCCACCGAGAGGCGGAAACGGCTACTTACTCGGCTCCCCATTCGTCACTCTGGAGGGGAAAGCCTGGAAGAAGAAGGACGAGGAAAGCTCTATCGAAGGGTTTGATTCTGCGAATCCCAAACGCTTGTCGCGACGCCGGAGTGACGGGAGCCTCGGGAGGAAGCGAGCGTGCCCCGCGGGAGCGAAAAGCAGCGAAGAAGCGAAGGGTGAGCGTTCCCCCTCGAGCCCCACACCCGCAAGGCCCCCTGCAACATTTCCCCTAAACCGGCTCTGGGGCCCTAAGGAGACACACACAGGCCCCGAACGTGACACAGCGCTGACGGGTTGCCCAGATGACGACAGAGAAGGAGCACGGACGCGGGCAGCAGCTCACACAGCAAAGCCGGCTGCGGGCGAGGACCGGGCCCCGAGCGTCGCAGCCGGCCCCGGGCCAGCCGCATGCCTGGCGCTTGCCGCGCTTCCTCCCTTTGTGCGTCGGAGCTTTATCCGTCAGCCCAGGAGGCCAGGGGAAGGCTCCTCGCGGGGCAAGCCCGGGAGGTTACCCTGAAGACCGTGCGTGGGTCCCGGCTGAGAGGGCTCCCGCGAGTCCCCAGCAGACGGGGCGGGGGGGACGGTCACCAGGCCGGTCCCGCCCCGAGGGCCGCATTCCCATTCGCCCGCTGGCGACCTCACCGTCGTCCGTTTTACTGTCCGCGGCGTCGTGTTTCCTGGACTCGCCGACTACCGGGTTCGTGAGAACTTCCCGGGCCTCCCAGAACCCGGGGAGCCTCGGCTCTGTCGCTCGCGCGTCAGTCTGGGCTGGGCCTGCGAGACGCCAGACTGCGCTGTTGGTCCCCCTCGGGCGCTGTGGCGCTCAGGCCCGCCTGGGATCGTGTGCCTTTCAGGCATCTTGTGAAGCACAACAAACACCTCCCCGCTTCCAGGAAACCTTCTCGTTCTTGTTTTTTCCTTTTTTTTTTCCTTCTTGTCAACAGAAATTCTCAGCAAAACAGGCAGTATCCACGGCCCATCTGTCGCCGCGAGCAGCCTGCTTGCCGGTGCGGTTCCTCCCCCCGCCCGCCCGTCGGGGAAGAGGCCGGGGTGGGGACAGCGCGTCTGAGACGCTGACGTTTGGCTGCGAGGACGGGGCACGGAAGGAAGCCTCGCGGGAGCTGGGTTCCCACGCAGGCAGCTCGGGCCCCGGGCGCTCGCGGGGGCCGGGTCCCTGGGACGGGCGAGGTGGCGGGTCGCAGAGGAGCGCTGCGGCCTGCACGGCCCCGGACTCTGGGAAACCACAGCCAGCGCCTGGGGCGGTCACGACGAGGGACACAGAGGAAGGGGACACCCCTGATGGCTGTGAAATGCTGCCCGTGACGGAGCTCTGCCCGGAATCCCGGCGGACAGCGTCCCTCCGATCCTGGGCCGCACGGGGGGCGACGGGTGCTTCAGGTGGGTCCCGGTCTTCCCAGTGGCTGTGACCCAGACCCGCACGCACCGCACACCGCCCGCCCCTCTGGCCTGGTCGGGCGCCACGCACTTGCGGCCCTGGGACCCCACCCCTAACCAGGGGGCCGGGTCGCAGTACTCCCACCCGTCTCGGCCACACCCACAGGGCCTTTCCCCCCCGGACCCACCCGGCCTGTGTGAGCTTCGGGACCCGCCATCCCCGAGCGAACACGTCTCCTTCCCTCCCCTCTCCGGGCCCCTCCAGTGACTTAGTAACGCCCGACCTTAGACCTTAGGCCACGTCCGGACTCATCGGACTCCTGCAGGGGGCAAGTTCAGAAAAGAAACCGACCAAGTCACTTAGCACATCGACTCTGCCGGCCAGGTTTCCTGCCGAGGACGCACCTGAGCAAGCAGGGAGAGGGGACAGGGTGACTAACTGAGGGGTTGGTGCCCCCGCCCCGGGAAGGACGGGTGTCTCCCCGCCGAGTCCATCGCCCGCCCCGCTCTGAAGGGTCCCAGGGGCCCCCGACAGTCAGCGGGGCAGTGCGGCGGGTCCCCAGTGTTGGGGCCCAGGAAGGGGCGCGTCCTCTGTGGACACGTGCGTGGCTGTGCCCGCCGCTGCCCGAGTCAGCGTGAACGCGGCCTGCCGTGCAGCCCAGAAGGTTCTAGACGGGGTCAAGAATGATTGCGACAGCAAACGTGAGCCGCTTTAACTAAGAGGTAACAAAATGCCGCGCGTCCAAAGCTGCGTTATTTTGCCTAAAACCGTTTTCAGAGACATTCATAACCTTAACATGTTTCGTACGAAAAGAAGAGCTGAATTTGTTCAATTTAATTTAAAAAGCCATTAAAGTGCCAACGGGATAAATTTGATGAAAACAAAAGGAAAAAATGAGAAAGAGCAGAAATCAGGGAAAGGAGAATGAGCGTCGCGGAATGCTATGGAACGATGCGAAAAGCCCAAACCTCGCTTCGCTAAGAAGCTATAAAATGCACAGAATGGTCAACACTTACAAGGACACGCAGGGCACCAATGAGCGATACGAAGCAGGAGAAGCTGGTCACCCCTGCCCAAGTAGCAGACGTTAGAAAACCAGGATGCCCTGCACGCCGCCGCGCCGGGGCACTCGAAATTCAGACAAAAGGCACCGCTGGCCCGAAAGGCATAAATGACTCAGGAAGACTCTGAGGAATCCTAGCCCTGAAACGTTTTCAAAACTTAAGTCCACACTTTACAATTCCCTCAGGAAGAAGGCAGTGGCCGCGACGACGCCACCAAATTCGAGAAACCCCCGTCTTTGGCGCGCGCCCGTCGACACCTGACGCTCCCCACCTGCGGGCGGCTTAACCCGAATACACAACGGGGGGGGCCACACCAAGAGGAAGAAAACGCCGACGCCGCCCTGCGCAGAAACAGCTTCAGCAAAACTTAAGGCACCTCGGTCCCGTGCGCGTGAAAGTGATAACGGATCGTTCTCCAGCCGCATTTATTCTGGAAATTCTGCCTTCGTTTCCGCGGGGGAGTCTGTAAGGTGACTCCGTGTCACACGCCGCAGGTGAGGCCAGCTACGTGGTCGCTCTGAGGAAGCGGGAGAGCGTTCAGGAACACGACGACACTGACTACGTAATCCCACGTGCCAGGTGCTGGGCGAACCAGGCTTCGAGGGCCGAATAGGACTGAATTTTGATAAAGCGAAAGTTCGTCACAAATAACGTCATTTTGGCTCACTTGGCCGTCCCCCGCGAGCTCTTTTCCGCGTTCCGATCAGGCGTGTCGCGCGCCCCGACGCCGAGCGGTCCCTGGCACGGGACAAGCGTGTAAGCAGGTCAGCACCGTTCCAACGGGCGCCGCCCTCCGAGGGCAAGGTCGACCCAGGACAGGTGTCCTCCGCCTCTGCTGTCCTCCGTGCCGGCCTCATCGTCGTCGCCGTGTAAACCACACGCATTTCTCACTTCTTATCCCGCTGTCGCCTATCGAGTCCCTTTTTACTTAAGCCGCGATTCGGCTCCCCGGTCGTCGCGCACCCGATGGGAACCCCGCGGGCACGTCGTGAGATTCAGGGTCCCTTGCTCCTCCGGGCTGTGTTCAGAGAGACGTCTCGCGGCCCCTGAGAACCGCCCGCTCGGATCCACCCTTTAGGGGCTGATGTGTCGCGGTAAACCCACTGGAGGTTCCCGGCTGCGGGGATGCCCGCCCGCCCTTTGTTCGCCGCGTCAGGAACAGCCCCGGCCGCCGGCGCCCGCGGCACCCGCCGATCGTGCTCCGCCCCGGGAAGCCGTTTCCTCCTCGCGCGGCGGCAGCGCCCGGGCTTCGCTTCGCTCGCGGTCAGTGTTTAATTCGATGCCTCTCCCGGCCGCGCAGTCTGCCCAAGGCTTACGGGTCCTTGAAAGGCCCTAAAGTTGCCACCCTCCCCCGCGGCCTGACGGGGGTGCGGGCCGCTGAGGGATCGTCTCGCCTGTGTCGGCTGGTGCTTTCCCTCTTCTCCCGTGACGGCCTGTACGCACCGAACCTGGCCAGGCCACGAGGACCGCTCCCGGGCGGGACAGTTCGCCTGGAAGGTGAAAATGCACCAGAAGATGCGGGGGGAGATGCTCGGTTTCCCTCCGAGTTAACTCATGCTGAGTGTGGCCGCCCTTTCGCTTCTGGAAGAAAGTGTTAGCTCGCCCACGGGGACCCGTCGCCCCCAAACCTGGCAGCCACGTCGTCTCCTCCTCCTCCAACTGCGCGTTTCCGAGATACGGGCCCAGGGAATGTGCTGATTATAGACGAGACGGTAGGAGTGTCGTAGGTTCCTCTCCGACGGCCCAGGGATCACCCCGAAAAACAACAGGCAGACAGAGGAAATAGATAAATAGATAAATAGATAGATAAATAAATAAATAAGCAAATAAATAGACAAATAAATAGACAAATAAATAGATAGACAGAGAAATAAGTAAATAGACAGAGAAATAAGTAAATTCATACACACACACACGGAAATTACGGAACGTTTCTCTCTGAAGTAGTGGCATGAGTGTCTGTCCCTCGTGTAAGGGACGCAGCCGTTTCTCACTTCTCTGGAAAGTCAGTTACCATAAAGCAGAGGCAATGGCCGTTTCGTCAGAGACGAGAGGCTGAGCCGGGAGGCCGAGCGGGCCCACGAGTGTCTCTGTGTCGGGGTGACGCGGCCCCGTCGGGCGCGGGGCCCGAAGAGGAGTGGGGGCCGCTGCGTGTGTGACAGGCCCAGCGTGTCACGCCCCTTCTGTGTCTCATTCCTCACCGCTTCTAGCTCCACAGACGCCCCTGAACATTTTGACATTTTCAAATGAGGCATTTGATGGGATTTCCCTACACGGAAAGTCGGGGGCTCGGCTCCCCCTAAAAAAATAGACTTAAAAAGACTCCTGTCCGCGCTGCGCGCCCTGCGCGGCGGTTAGCGCCGGTCCCCAGAACCCTGCCGCCGCCCCGGCGCCGCCTGCCGCCGACAGCAGCTTCATGCTCCAGTGGATGTCTCCCTTCTCGTTCTCATTATGATTATTTATGTTTATTTGTATCATTTTGCTTAATTACATGTTGTGTTGCAGAGATCTTGTGTTATTCCTGAAAAATGGCATTTAATGAACTGAAAGTAAACAGGTAACTGTCAAGAGGAGACGACAGTCTGTTAATTTATGGAAAGTGGAACCAACCAGATGTTCTAGAAAAAGCTGCAGTCAGAAATGGAGAATCCTCCAAATACGATCCTGGCGTTAACACACGGGGTGGCTGCGCGTTGCGGTGACCCCGGGCGTTCCAGGGGGACTTCCAGAGCTCGGTCGGGACCCGGGAATCCAGGGAGGAGGAGCCTGGCGTCAGGTGTGTCGCCAAGCGGATGGCGAGTCCCCGCGGGACACGGCCGAGGGTGGAGGCTGAGCCCCCGGGGTGCTAGCTCCAGGCTGAGGTCGCACACGCAGCCGCTGCCCTCCAAAAGCGATCGCTCAGGCTCCAAAATCTCGGAGACCAAAAGCAGACACCGTTGTCATTCCAGGGACCGATCTTCAGCACGGACAGCGAGTGAGCGAGCCGCGCGCCTCGGCCTGGAGAAGAGGACGGCCCGGCCTGCCACCCCCGCCTCTGCCCACGGAGCGCCGCCCCCACGGCGCCGCGCACTTGGGTGTCGCGCCTCGTCCCTGCCGACTTCCTCCCGGTGAAACGCTCACGCTGCTCCGCTCGAGGCCTCGAACAGTTTCAAACAAGATGCAGAGAGCAGCGCGCGGGTCACACGCTCGCGATTCCAGTCGTGGAGCTCAGCGGTGCCAGCCACCGCCACGGCCAAGACGCTTTAAGTCGCTCTCTTGTAACTAGAACCTGTTCCTTTGGGGGGGAAAAGCCACGAGGCAAAAACACACAAAATGGAACTTGCATTTTTGAAAAGGAGCTAAGTCGGCCAAGGGCGATCAGCGCTCGTTCCCGTGTCTCGTGCTAATAAGGCCTGTCCTGGTTCTCTGCTCCGCGCCACCTGCTCTGGCCCAGTCTGATCCAGTCTGCTCTGCTCTGGCCCCGGGAGACCCTTCTGGGGTCTCCAGCCCCAGCCGGCCAGATGCAGCCTCTCAGCCCCGGGGGAGCTGACTCACGTAGACAGGAGGCCCCACCCCGGTCCCCGACGGGTCCATCCTCGTGCCAACGGGGACTCCACATCCTTGCAGCCTGATGGTCCAAAAGGCGCTGCCCTGCCTGGTCGGGAATGGCGCCGCTGGGCAGGGGCAGTGGAGACACAGCTCTGGTCGGACGGGGAGCTTGTCAGCGCCAGGGGCTGCGATCGGCTTCCAGAGACTCCCACGCAGCAGGCGGCCCAGGTGGCGGGAGCAGAGTCAGCTGAGCGCGGCTCCTCCTCCAGGTGCGGCTCGGCGAGGCCCTCGCTCAGAAAGGGCCGCCGTGCGTGGAGCCCCCCTTCGCGGGCCTCTGCGTCTCAGGGGTCACTCTCCAGTCTGCTCGCTGTCCGTGAATCCTTCTTCCGAAGAGAACGCGCTGCTCTCCTGGAGCAGAGCCCTTCGGACCCCTCGCTGGGGGCTGGTCGAGGCCTCGATTTGTGCCAACGTCGCTGGCCCTCGCGTCGGGGTCCTCAGTGCACGGTGTGAGCACATCTGCATGCAAACGAGCGCGGCGGCAGTCGGCCTTGTCAAAGCCGATCGTGTCACAATTATGGCCACCGGTCCCGCTTTGCTGCCGGGACTTCCCGTTCACGACAGCGACGCGGAGATGAGCGCTCTGTCCCCACCCCTGCTCTCCCTCCCTCCCTCTCTCTCCCGCTCTCTCTAGGCGTGGGGTTTGCCAGGGCCCAGCAGACTGAGCCGGCGAGGTCCTGAGGGAACCACACCAGTCACCGAGGAACGTTTTTAACTAAATCTGAAGGAAGTCGCCTCGTAAGGGGGACCCAGAACCGCTCCCAGCACTGCCCACCCACTGTGCGGTCTCCCTGTGACGGGAACGATGCACCCACAGCTCCTAGGTGGGTGACGTCCTCCTCCATCCCATGGACAAACCCGAGTTGCGGCCACGGCGCGGCCTGCTCGCACCAGCCGCTCGGCGTGCTCCCGCCACCGGGGCTGAGGGAGGAGAGACGCGGCTCGTGACGGGTTTCCTCCCGCCGGCTCTCCGGGAACGGCTCCTGAAGGAGCCTCGCCTGCGACCTTAGCTCATCATCGAGCAGCTCACACCCCAGGGGAGACGCGAGTTCAAAGCAGAACAAGTTTCTAGCGCTAACCTAGTTCGCGGACGAATATCTCAGGGCCGCAAGCTGCTTATTAGAGCTACGGGTCTATGTGGACTGAGAGGGTCTGTACGGATGGATAGGGTCTATGTGGATTGATAGGGGCTTTGTGGACTGATAGGGTCTATGCGGACTGAGAGGGTCTATGCGGATCGATAGGGTCTATGCGGACTGAGAGGGTCTATGCGGATCGATAGGGTCTATGCGGACTGAGAGGGTCTATGCGGACTGAGAGGGTCTATGCGGACTGAGAGGGTCTATGCGGATCGATAGGGTCTATGCGGACTGAGAGGGTCTATGCGGACTGAGAGGGTCTATGCGGACTGAGAGGGTCTATGCGGATCGATAGGGTCTATGCGGACTGAGAGGGTCTATGCGGACTGAGAGGGTCTATGCGGACTGAGAGGGTCTATGCGGACTGAGAGGGTCTATGCAGACTGAGAGGGTCTATGCGGACTGAGAGGGTCTATGCGGACTGATAGGGTCTATGCGGATCAATAAGGTCTATGTGGATTGATAGGGTCTGTACGGATCGATAGGGTCTATGCGGACTGAGAGGGTCTATGCGGACTGAGAGGGTCTATGTGGATTGATAGGGTCTATGTGGATCGATAGGGTCTATGCGGATCGATAGGGTCTATGCGGATCGATAGGGTCTATGCGGACTGAGAGGGTCTATGCGGACTGAGAGGGTCTATGCGGACTGAGAGGGTCTATGCGGACTGAGAGGGTCTATGCGGATCGATAGGGTCTATGCGGACTGAGAGGGTCTATGCGGACTGAGAGGGTCTATGCGGACTGAGAGGGTCTATGCGGACTGAGAGGGTCTATGCGGACTGAGAGGGTCTATGCGGATCGATAGGGTCTATGCGGACTGAGAGGGTCTATGCGGACTGAGAGGGTCTATGCGGATCGATAGGGTCTATGCGGATCGATAGGGTCTATGCGGACTGAGAGGGTCTATGCGGACTGAGAGGGTCTATGCGGACTGAGAGGGTCTATGCGGACTGAGAAGGTCTATGCGGATCGATAGGGTCTATGCGGACTGAGAGGGTCTATGCGGACTGAGAGGGTCTATGCGGACTGAGAGGGTCTATGCGGACTGAGAGGGTCTATGCGGACTGAGAGGGTCTATGCGGATCGATAGGGTCTATGCGGACTGATAGGGTCTATGCGGACTGAGAGGGTCTATGCGGGCTGAGAGGGTCTGTGCGGATTTCATACACAGGTCTGTACGAAACAAAATCATTATTTTCACTTGATGCAATTCTGGGTTCCCCTTCGGCCCCAACTTTACCGCCACCTTTTCTAGATGGTTCCCCGCGTACAGACGGGAACTTGCTGTCATGTTCCGTTCTGCTAAGCACCTGTCGTTCTCCTCTACCCTCCGCCCGAAAGACACCCCCTTGAGTCCCTCCGGCTGCTTTTCCACCGGAAGCCACGGGGGAGTCCGCTGGGTGTCGTGCCGCAGTGACCGTTTGTATGGAAAGGGAAACAGCGTCGACGGTTCCAGAACCAGGACGGAAAAGGCTATCTTCTGGGATCTTCTGCTCCAGTCCCCATATTCCTTGATGTTCTCTGCTGTTCTACTTTATAACGGAAAAGAGTCGGTCTCAACCCACACGGTCACGTTCCAAGTCCGCTCTCGGGTCACGGGGAGGAGAGGGCCGGAGCGCCTGACGCCTCAGCCACGCGGCCGCTCCGCGGTCGGGGCGGGGACGGCATCGTACTTAAGCGGCACAGTGAGGAGAAGGATTGGGGGAATTATGGGGAGGCGCCGGGCAAAAAGGCCGTTTTCTCTCGAATGCTAGAACCGTGCGCAGGGATTTTAAAATGCTGAGTGTGGTGGAGGCGGGAGGACTCCCGACGAAGGGCCTCCCGGAGCTGGTGACCGCTGCCTGCGCCCCGACCGAGCGTGCCGGCCGCGGGAGCACGGCTGGCGGGTCAGACCAGCAGAGGCCAGGGGCCACGCGGGCTGGGCCGGGCCCCGACTCAGGCCCTTGCTGGACGTGCGGCTTCAGCGAGTTTGTCTGACTTTCCGGAGAGGCTGTGGGGACCTCTGGATCTGCCCGGCTCCCGGACGGGAGTTGGGGGGTCACCCGCATCCCCGGAGGGAGCGCCCTCCTTTTCAGCTCTGGGCGGTTCTCTCCAGGCCCCGTTCTGTGCTGACTACGTGGTTTCCTTCTCCGCGCACATTGCGACCCCAAGCGCGTCATCGTTCAGCGGGTCACAGGGGCCGTCTGGCCACATTCTGACCTGAGAGTTCAGTAACGAATTCTGTGTTTACGTCGACCGGGGCTTAGCAAGCGTCTCGTTCGGAAGTCCCGTTTCCCACCTGAGGGACCGGACGCAAACGTCCCTGTTTCCCGGGGCGAGAAATTGACGTTTTCACTGCCTGACTCCCCAGTTGCTGAGATTTCTCGTGAGCACCGATTCCCTTGATCGTTCTAGTGTGTGGATTTTCAGGATTTGGGGATTCATCTTATGGTTTCCTCTCTGATGCTCGGCAACCATTTGTTTTCCACAGAATTTTTTTTCCTTTCCAGACGCATCTCTGAATTAAAGTGGCTTCAAAAAAATTTGCAAAGAATGATCACAACCAGTGTTTACAGCAGAAAATAATCCGAATGAGATAACACAAGACGCACTGGAAACAGACATGGAGAGGACATCCGACGTTACTTTCTGTCTGGCTTAGCGTCCGAGTGCGTCTCTCTGCCCACTCACGAGAAACCGTTCGCGCCTTCAGATTCCCAGGTAACAGAAGTTTCTAGACTTCCGTCCTGCATGCTTAGGAAGCGACCTTTATTAGCCGAGGAAGGCAACCCTGGGATGGATTATAATCTACCCCAGAACGTTTTCTTGTCAGATGTTCGTGAGCACTAAGTATCCTTAGCTCCGGAAGCCAAAGGTCAAGTACCAAATTAGCATAAAAACAAAATGCTGAGGCCTGTCGAGGGGGGAGGATGCTCACATCAAACGCAAACGCTACCCGGGAAACAGGGTCCCCCTGCGGAACGGCCCTGGCGCCGCCTGTCAGCAGGCGAACCCGAGCTTCTAAAGGGCTCACGGATGCCCACGCACGTTTCCAACAAGATCGGAAGCTTCGGCTCCCAGACGGGCAGGGCCCGGGCGGGAACAGACGTCTCCAGAGTTTCACGCTCGCTTCACTTTCGCTGAGTCGTGGACCACGTCGCCCATAGAAATAACATCGACTCTTCTCCTCTGAGATCAGGCCCGCACTCCGCCCCTTCTTTCTGGAAACGAGAGGTTCGTCGGTCACTCACTGATGACTTTTGTCCGATTCGTTATTTCTCAGGTCGTCCCGGACGAGGCCTGGACGCTTGGCGGAGCTGCTGCTGCTGCCGCTGCCGTCGGCCAGGCCGCAACGCCCTTCTTCCTGGATGGGAAGTAAACGCGACGCTTTCACCTTTTTCTAGATGTTTCCACCGCCGTCTTACTCGTCGAGGAAAGAACCTGCTCAGGGACCACGTAGATAGGCCTGCATTAGCCGTGAGCCTCGGACCCACTCCTCGGCCCCTGAGTCACTGGCAGTTTGGTGGCGTTAACCGCCGAGCCCCAGGTGCGCGTCTCCCTCTCCCTCCGGAAGGAGCCGGCCTCCTCCAGGCAGCGCTGGCCTTGGCAGCGCGGGGCTCTGCGTGCGCTGCCGTCGGCGCCGAGCGCGGGAGTGAGCCTGGCCGGGGCGGCGCCTGGGTGATGTGGCGGGAACCCGGGCCCGACGGTGTTTGCGGCGGGAACGCTGCAGCTGGAGTCACTTCGCGCGATTTGTAAACACATTCGAGTGAGAGGGAAACGGGGAGCGTGGACCCCGCCGCGCGCCCGTCTCCGCCCCCAGAAGGCCGCACGAAGGTGAGTTTAGCGATGTTTCCTGCTCCCCCCCGCAGACAGCGCAGCCACGTCTGGTCCCAAGACTGACGGGTTAGCATTCTGGGTAAGGTAGAGGTTTCCATGAAAATGCTGAATCCCTGCAGCCCCGGCCCTGTTCAAGAGCCTTTCCAGAAAGCGTCCTCATTTCTGACTCGTCTTTTAAAATCGCTGCTGCATTTGAATGTAAAATAGTATGAAACAGTCGCTTCGAAAACACACCTGCAGCAGACTTTTTAATAAATAAGTTTTCACCGTGTTTTATTTGCTTCTCCATTATGCTCATTTCTTCCTGGAAGGGAGGGGGGGAGGGAGGGAGGGGGGAGGGAGGAAGGGAAGGAGGGGTGGAGGGAGGGGTGGAGGGAGGGGGAGGGAGGGAGGGGGAGGGGGGAGGGAGGGGGAGGGAGGGGGAGGGAGGGAGGGAGGGGGAGGGGGGAGGGAGGGAGGGAGGGAGGGGGGAGGGAGGGAGGAGGGAGGAGGGAGGGAGGAGGGAGGAGGAGGGAGGAGGGAGGAGGAGGAGGAGGAGGGAGGAGGGGAGGGAGGAGGAGGGGAGGAGGAGGGAGGAGGAGGAGGAGGAGGGGAGGAGGGAGGAGGGAGGGAGGAGGAGGAGGAGGAGGAAGAGGGAGGAGGAGGAGGAGGGAGGAGGAGGGAGGGGGGAGGAGGAGGAGGAAGAAAGGAAGGAGGAGGAGGAGGAGGAAGGGAGGAGGGAGGAGGGAGGAGGAAGGGAGGAGGAGGAGGAAGAAAGGGAGGAGGAGGAGGAGAGGAGGAGGAGGGAGGAAAGAAGGGAGGAAGAACAGCTGGATTTAAGATTTTTTTGCTCAGACGGGTTCATCAGAAACCGAGTCTCACACACGGAGTTTCCGTCGCTGTGGTTTTCCTCATTTCTGTAAATTTCTGTAAATCACTGCAGCTGAAACCAGGGTCTTTCCGCCTCAGAAGGACCACCGTGCCCCTCTTTTGCGCTGGTGAGGTGAGCAGGCGACAAGGAGGAAAACGTGTGCGTTTTAGAAAAACGCGTTTCCTGTGCAGTCACAGCGTCTGTGCGTCGTGCATTTTAAACCAGTTTTCAGCTCTTTCAGCCCGATGGGTCAGATTCGAGACGAAACGAGAGCGGGTCGACCACGCCTCTCCCTTTCCCACCTGAGTCTGGATTGCGTTACCTAATCAGGCACTGGAAACAGAACTTTCTGCCTATTTTTCAAAGAAACTTTCCCAAACTCGCCGTTCGTAGAAGAGAAAGGAAGAGGGTGCGGTCTCTGGTTTGCACCGTCCCGAGCCAGCCCCCCACTAAGGAACGGCCCCCCGGGCGGCGGAGCCGGCGTGGCGGAGCAGGGGCCGAAGCGCCCTCAGCTGACGCGGGGCCAGCGGGCGAAGCGGGTGGCGCGTGGCGCGGCTCCGTTTGAACCCGGGGCCCAGGCCGCGCTTCCCGTGGGCCCAGCCCCCGACGGGGTGGCTGGCTGAGAGTGGAGGCTCAGGAAACGCGCTGAAGGACGCGGCGGCCGAGTCTTGTTCCCCCCAGGAGCCTCATTCCAGAGAGATCGGGAAGAACCGGGCGGGGTCCGCTTCCCGGTCGCTGCCTCCTACCTCGCGTCCTCTCTACGGGACGGGTTTGCGCAAAACCGAGGCGGCCCCAAGCCCTCCTCTCAGGACGCCCTTCCCTTGGCCTCTGCCCCTGCGGACCGGCTCTGGTGCACCAGACGGGACACAGTTCTGCTCCGCCCCATTCAAACGAAGCGCCAGACGTTTAAGTGACGTGAGGGAGGGACAGACCTCGGCAGAGGACGGGGGCTTCACAGCGTTAGGACGCACAGGTTTTACTCTGTTGATTGTAACCGAGAAGGCGTCCCTGACCTCCCCCTGTCCCCGGAGCTCCCTTTGCCAAGGTGCTTCCTGGCCTCCTCGTCGCCCGTTCCAGATGCTTTTGTCTGCCTGTCGCTGCGCGTCATCCCCCTGACAGACCCGACCTTGGTTCCTGTCCCACGACCCACGCGCCCGAGACCCCTGAGCCGGCTCTTCCTTGGACCCTGTGACCCTGCATCGTGCGGTCCCATTTCCACGCCCGCCGGGCAGGTGCAGCGCGCTCCACGCGGGAATGGCTCGGGCGGCGTCCCAGTGTCAGCCGCTGTGACAGGACACGGCGGACGCTGAGTGCTCCCAGCCCCGGAGGCCGGGAGTCCAACCCCAGGCGGGCAGATTCGGGTCGGTGACGGCTCCTCGGCCATCTCCTCGCTGTGCCGTCGCATGTCAGAAGGGGCGAGAAGCTCTCCGAGGTCCCCTCTTTAAGGACACAGATCCCACGATTCGGGCTCCAGCCTCAAGACCTAATCACCCTCCAAAGGCCCCACTGCCTGGGACTGGCGCCTTGGGGTCAGCATCAGTTTATGAGTTTTGGGGGGACACGTTCGGTCCTTGAGAGCGAGGAAAACGGACGCTGAGAGTCTTCTGGACACTGCGCTCCTGCCGCCCCTGCGGCCTCGCCGTCCGCCGCCCTCACCTCTGACCCGTGCCCCCGGCCCGCTTGGGCAGCGCTCAGGGCCGCCGGGGGAGGAGGGACCGGCGGACCGCACGGGGGACACCAGCCGCAGTTCAAGCTGGGCCGTTGGGCTGGCAGGTGGCATGGGTGGCGCGGGCCCCTCTGATGCCACCGTGGCCCTCTGACTTGCCCTCTGTGGCCTCAGTGACCCAGGACCATCCGCTGAGCCTTCCAGAATCCTCACCCTGGCCTGGGGTCCCCCTGTCAGTTCCAAAGACCATTTGCAAGGGTCGGCGTCCCCTTCGCACGCGTCGGGGTCTCTACAGTGGCCGGGGTGGCCTCCCCACGGGTCAAGTGGGGTTTGAAGAGCAGGTGCACGTCACCCTGGATGTGGGCAGCTTAACCGTGATCCGCATTTAACCGCGTTAACCGTGGCGCCCGCGTCCACTGAGCCTCCCCTTCTTCCCGTCACCGTCGCCTTCCCAGAGCCCATGGAGATGTGTCTCCAGGCCTCACCCAAAGGCCCGATCGCTATGACAGGGGCCAGAGTCGCGCCGCGGCGATCGGTCCCGCAGTCCGCACCTAATTTCACGTCCGCGTGACGGATGGCACCTCCGGCCACTCGCAGGGCCTCCGCGCTCCGGGCCTGAGCCCCGTCGGGTTCCGGGCACGGCCCTGGTCTGGGGCGCACGCGGAGTCTCGGAAGATTGACTTTCGCATTTACTGTTTCTCCCTCCGGGCGGCGGGACCCGCCGCTCCGGATTTTAAAATCGCCAAGATGGATCTCGAGCTCATTTCCATAAATCTGCTGGGCACGCAGGAAGCCCTGGAAGGCGCAGCCGCTGCGGGCTGAAATGTGGCCGCGAAGCCGAGGGAGCCGTCGAAGCTCATCGTGGAATTTCCCATGAATACTTAAGCTTCGACAAGGGGCAGTTTCTTCAGAAAGGACTTCGGTCAACAGATTTGCGCTGAAATAAACTTCCCTCGCTGACGTGAGCTTAATTAAAAAGCGGTAAATCTCCCCGTTCCGTCTCCCCGCCGTTCAGTCGCCCTCGCCGGCACTTACAAACGCCGTTGCCATGATGTGTTTTATGTCGAGGAGAAGGGCCCGTGCGTGTTCCTTTCTAGAAACGTTAACTGGTTTCCGTCGGCGGCTTTTCATCATTCATGTTGCTTCGTTGGAGGGAGGACCTCGCGACGGGTTCATGTCACCGTCAACAAGGCAACGCGGCTGAGGGACCCTAAACGCTGAAGCTCGAGGCCTGCAGCACCGAGCGCGCCTCAGCGCAGAGACGGAGATGCGGGACGTGACTTCTGTGACCGTAGATGGACGTCCAGGTCCACGTCAGGACCTCAGACTCCGTCTGAGGCAAACCTTCCCCTGTGGGAGGAAACGCTCACACAGGCAAGTGCAAACGCGGGGGATCAGGTTCCGGAGAGCAGACGGCATCGCGAGCGGCCTTAGAAAGCAGCTGGTGCTCCTGTCCTTACGATGCGACTTTCCTCGGGGCGGACAGGATGGCACGGTGGGAAGACGGACAGCCCTGAGGGCGCTGCAGCCGGCCCTGGTCCAAACCCGTAGGCCTGGCTTCCACGTGAGGAAGAAGCCCCTGTCCCTCGCCCTCCTTTGAAGGACCGGATCTGTTCAGGACCTGTTCTTGGGGGTCTCCCCCACGGTCCGGAGGAAGCTGCCATCGCTTCACCGTGTGGTGCTTAGGTCGTCCACACGTCGCCCCTGTATACCTCGTTCCTCTTGAGATTTCGAGAAAAGCTTCGAAAGAAAGAAGAAAAGAGAAGAAAAATCCTGATGCCTGGGAAGTGCTTGCTCTTTCAACCCAAACCCACACATTTTAAGGTTTGACTTCGGGCCTCGGAGCCAGGACACCGAATCTCCGTTCTGGGGATGTTCTGTGGTCTGTCTTCGAGGAGAAGGTCTCTCCGTCTCGTGGTCCAGCCTTCTGGAGGAAAGGACCAGGGTAAAAGGAATCCCCTTAAAAAAGATAATTATAAAAGGAAACCTTAGCTGTATTTCAAAACGCGATGGCATCACCAGTAAATTTACATGCAGGGGAGGGAGATGACGATGTCGGGGAAGCGTCAGCGCCCGGTTACCGGGTGCTTCTCCTCCCGGCCTGTCGTCTGTGGGTTCGCCGCACACACGCGCACTCACTCAAGGCCTAAGAAAGCCTCTTTCTCATCGTCAATTTACTTATGTGCAAAGTCTGATGTGGAAAGCTACGGAGATTTCGCTGTTTTTAATTTTGAGGAGATGAGTCGCACTTACGGGGACTAACTGAGGAGTAAGTAAGAGTCTGTGATGAATGGTCGGTTGCTCTACTGCAGCCTCGCATCGCGTTTTACAGTAAAACTCTTCCTGTCTTCATTCCTCTCCCGCCAGATCGTCGCCGAAGTAAGCATCACGACGCGTCGTATCTCACAAAGCAGCTTTTAAGCCCAGCTGAGTTTCAGAAAACCACGCGGGACGATGGAAACCCCTGCGTCAGAGAGCAGGTCGCGCGCTTTCTTAGGAATGATTTCTCCGGACCCGTGAAGAGGAAGAGAACGTGGGTCGGCCTTCTCTCCCTGTGTAATGGGTCGGGCTGAGTGAAAGGCAGTTTCTGTCTTCCCGGGCGAGTTCGTGGAAAGCGAAGAATGACTTTTCCACGTAAAGAATGACCTCGGTGCTGCTGGAAGGTGTTAGGACACGAGGCGGTTTGACACACAGAACGACCAGTCACGCTGCTGTGCCGCTGTGAGACCCGAAGAGGACCCCGAGAAAGGCAGTTTGGTAGAAATGGACAAACAACACCCCCCCTCCTTTCTCCTTGATGCGATAGAGACATTTTAAAATTCGATTTTGACAAATGGAATTCCGGCAACGTCCGTGCAAAGAGGCTGACAAATCGCCTCCCACGTGAACAAGGATGAACACGTACAAAGCAGCTTTTCCGGGGCTTTGGAGATGGATCGAATTTGAGCAACAAACTGAGGAGGATTTAATCGTGAAAAACGAGTGAAACTGGATGAAAACTGTAGGAACACCTGGTCTCCTTGCCTGAAACAAATTCCACAGCCCCGTCCACATGATAGTTTTACGAGGGTGAGGACAGCCTTGAAAGCCAGCCACCCTACTGCCCTCGGGGGAGAGGACAGTCACCGGGGAACGGAGGCCGAATGGAGTTGGCATCGTCAGTAAATGCCACGGTGTTTAGGAGATGAGAGAGGAAAACCCAAAGCGTTTCCACCCCGACACTGCAGTCCAGTTGGGACATGCCCAGTAGAAGTTAGGTGGTGAGATCCCGGGAATGGCGAGGACGCGGTGGGACAGACAAAAAGCAGTCCACGGTCTCGGCTGGCTGCGAACTGGGCCCACGCGTAGGGAGAGCTGGGAAGGAAGCAGAAGCCGAGAGATATGGGGTGCTCCCCGACCCCCACACACCGACTGACAAGGGTGGGGGCCAGACAGATACAAGACCAACCTCTGCCCGCGTCGTGGGCTGATTGCTCAGCTAAGCGGACACAAGCACGGCCCCACTAAAGTCAGGTTAAAATGCCTAGAATAAGTAAAATCCCAATAGAAAAATCGGTGACCACACACCACAGGGGAGAGAGACTGCACAGGGTAAGACCATACCAGTTACTACGAGAGAAAAAAGAGAAATTAAGAAAGTGACCGAATCCAGAGTAGCTAGAACCTGCTTCTAGAATGTGTGCTACTGGGGAAGGCTGCACGAGACCTGCTGAAACTCAGGAGAGTGGGACCCACACGCAGGAGAAGCCAACAGGAGCGGACTTCAGTGGGCCCGTCTGTCCCGTTCAGCACACAGCACTGCAGAGTAGGTCTCTCAGGCACACGCGATGAATTAAATTATATATGTGTGTGTGCACATGCATAATATGTATGTGTCCTTGAAGAGTCAGAGAAAAATATGATAACGATGAGTAAACGAACGGAAAATCGCAACCAAGAAGCAGGCGCGTTTTAAAAGAAGCAAATGGAAATCTCGTAGCGGGAAAACGCAATAACTGAGACGAAAAATTCACTAACTGGTCTCAACGACAGAGGCGAGGTGGCAGGAGCAAGAGTCAAAGGAGCTCAGAGACAGACCAACGGAAGTCGTGCAGTCCAAGGAACGACAGCGACGACGACGACGGCAACAACAACGATGACGACAACGATGATTTAACGCATTTATTTATTTACGACGGTAACAACGCATTTACTTTATTTATTTACAGCAACAATGACAACGACAACGACGACGACAGCAACAACGACAACGACGACGACAGCAACGACGACGACGACGACGACAGCAACGACGACGACGACGACGACAGCAGCAACAACGACAACGACGACGACAGCAGCGAACACCCAAGTCTGCAGAAAAGCGAACAGAGCCTCCGAGACCCTGGAGCGGCAGAAGCGAGAGAGCCTGTTGCCGGCCGACGCGCCCGGCGAGGAGCACCAGGGGAGCCCTTCGGGCTGAGAAGAAGCGCCACAGACCGCAACCCGAATGCTCAGGAGGAACCAGAAACGGGGAAGATGTGGCCAAATTTCGTGCGTGGATGGGACACACGTATTTCTCTCTTTTCAGAAATGTATTGTTGGGAAACGTTGCTGTGTTTTATCAGAATTGAGTCCTGGTTACGGAGACTGTGATACGCTGAGCCGCAGAATAGAATTTCTGAGCACCACTAAAATGCTCAGAAAACCAAAAATAACTAGTTTGAGAAATAGGAGGAGTTAAGTCAGCAAGATAAAAAATGACACAACGTAATATAATTAGAAAAGGACTCGGGCCGGAGAGACACGAGACAGAGCGTGGCGAAAGGGCTGGGGCCCTTTGACCTCGTCAGAAACCGCATCACACGTGGCCGCGCCAAACGCGCCGTCGGAAAGGCGGAGGCTGTCGGGCGGCAGGCAGGAGAGCGTTTCCGGCTTGTGCCGTTTCAACCCGGTCCTCGCTTCTTTGGAAAACGAGTGCGACGGCGGCGGACAGGGGCGTGCGCTCCTACACGCTCAGAGCCGGAGGACGCCGTTCGGGGGAGCGCGGCGTCTCCGCGGCTCCGGCTACGCTTCTGAGCTCACGACGACGGGAGGAAGAGGCGACTCGCTGCCGCTCGTGGGCAGTTTCTGCGAGGAAAGTCCCTGAAGCGGACGTCGGTCACGACGGTTCCCATTCATGACGCCCTCGCTCCCTGCGCCCGGAACGTGGTGCAGATGAGGCAATTACCGACGTTTCCGACGTTTCCGAACGTTTTCCTCTCAGAGTTGAACATGCCCAGCTCACGTTCCCAATGACCGTCCGCTCTAGTCCGGACGAACAGCCGTGACAAAGTGGATCCTGCTGAGCCCGTTTCACACCTGGGGAAAGCGAGGCAGGAAATGAGGCGAACGGCGTGACGCCTTCCAGGGACGGGAGAGGCGGCCAGGTTGGACCGGAGCGGAGAGCTCCCCGACCCCCCGGTGTAAGCGCAACCTCCTGACGTGACCACTCAGTTAGGCGCAGCCTTCGGTCAGCATCGGGGGGGCCGGCGCGAACAGACGCACCTGCCGGGGCCGCACAGAGAAGCCGAAGGACCGTAACGGTGGACTCTGACCCCTTCAGCCCCTGCCTTCTGTTACGGGCCGGGACGACGGGTAAAGCAGGGAGATGCAGCGACTTGCTCTGGACCCACAGTTTTTAAGGGGAGGAGGTAAGACCGGGTAGATCAGGCTAGAAACAGGACGGGACGGGACGGGACGGGACGGGGTGGGACAGGATGGAACGGGACGGGACGGGACGGGACGGGACGGGACGGGTCGGGACGGGATGGGACGGGACGGGATGGGACGGGATGGAACAGAACGGAACAGAAGGGAAGGGAAGGGAATAGAGCAGCCTAGACCAGGGTGCACCCGCGCGTTCACCGCTTCGTCACGAACTTCCGTGCGTTCTGGCCGGCGCCGCACGCCCATGTCCTACCGTGAGTCGAGAAGCCCTGGTCTCTGGGTTCCCACCCGGGTCCGAGCCGCCCGAAAACCTGCCTGCCCCAGAGGACCCAACCCTGCTGCGAGCGCCCCCGAGCGGGGAGGAAGGAGCTGGAGCCCCCCGCTCCGTTCCGTGTGCGCGGGCCGCCGCGTGGTGACGGAACGCTCCGTCCTGCATGGAGGAGGCAGGGAAGGCGGAGGACGCGGCCACCGCGAATGCGCGCCTCGTGTTTCCGCCCTTTTCCCCGCATCTCGCTCGGGCGCCCAGGTGATCTGGTGGATTCGCTCCATCGCCGTCATCCCGCCCACTGGCCACGCCCGCGCGGCTCCAAGCAGCAGCTCCGGAACCGCCAGAACCAGAATGTTTCTCTCGGTTCTGTCTGAGCTCTACCTGTTGAGCGCCCGTCAGGCGACCCCCGGGAGTCACGGGAAGAAGCGACCGTCCCCCGCCTGTCGCACGCCGCTCCCCGCTGAGGACGAGCTGCGCTCTGCGTCCGGACAGCAGGCCCGCCAGGCGCCTTAGAGGGAGAAGGAAATGACAGCCGTGCCAAGACGGGGTCTCCGCCACCGTGGCTGGATCAACCCGTCGGGAAGGGGGAAAGGAGGAAACAGTCCCGCCATGAAACTCAATCACGAAAGGTCGTGTCCGGGAGTGAGGAACAGATTAAATTAGCACAGCATTCGACATGGAAAACGGTTTCTGTCACAGCCGTCTCTCCCGCAATTAGAATATGTTAATTACGTCTTTCATTAAGGAAGTTGATTATGGTTCACGGAGGAGATCACGCCTGCACCGCCACCTGGAAGGCGGCGGCGGAGCCTGGCGCGGCCCCTGCCCCTGCGGTCCCCGCGCGGCCGCCGCCCGCGCCCCCGCGTCCCCGCCTCCCTCGCCCGCGCCCGGGTCCCGTCACCGTCCTCCGCGCTCCCTTCCTCCGTCCTCCCTCCTCTGCCGGCCCCCGCCCCGTTCGATGCCATCGGCCGTGGCGCAGTGCGTGTGTCCATCTCCCAGGCGGCCTCGCTTGGGGAGCCCAGGCTGCGGCCTTGAGGAAACGGGGTGTTCGGCTGGGGCCTGAGTTCGTGGGGCCCGCGTGGCCGTGAACTGGGGGGGCCCGAGGGGGGTCACGGTGGCCTGCAGGGTGGTGTCCGCCAACGCGAGGCCTGGTCCGTCTCGGGGATGCGGTCCTGCGTCTGGCGTTAGGGGCGTGCGGAGCCCCGTCCTGGGTCAGTGGCCCCGATGAAGACGCCACGCGCCTGAGCGCGGGTGGCAAGCGGATCCCGCGTCTGCGAACCAGCCGTGCAAGACTTTCCTGGGCCATCCACCGGATTTTCAGATCCAGCCTGAATTCTGAAAACATTCTGAGTTCCAGAGGTTCGCACGTCCTCCCGGGACCCTTGCGGGTGTATCTCGCATGCACCCGAGCCGCAGAGGCCCCGTTTGGCGTCCCCTTCCGCGACGCCGCCTCGCAGGCAGATGCGTCGAGTCTAGTTTAAAAGATTGGGGGTCGGATGCAAACTAGAAGTTTCCACGCGGAGTCCTAAGTCAGCCGCGTCTCCGCGCGGAGCAGCCGGCGCCGCAGAGAACAGGGCAGGCGACCAGAGGCCGGGGCTTGTCCAGGCCCCTAAGGGAAGGTCCTGGTGCGACCCCCGGGAGCAGGGGCTGCTGCATCTCGGCCAAACGTGCTCCCCCCGTCCTAGTCCTTCCCTGCGGGGTCGCTCCCGTGCCCTGGAGCCGGCGGGCTGTGCCCCTCGGCCTCGGCGCTGCTGGAATCTGGCACAATCGTCATGAGAGCCTCGGCCCCAGGAAAGGGTCCACACGACCATCCCTTCGCTTTGCCACGGTAATTGCTTTCGTAATGAATCCCCGTCCTTTACCCGCGTTACGTTCTGGAAAGAGAAAACGGCAGAAAGGCCGGTTTCAAAGCGATTCACATCGCAGCTGAGAATCCCGGGCCGGGGCGGAGCGGCCGTCGCCCGCGGGCCTTTCGCGGCGTCTGGAAGGGTCTCGTGGTCACACCCAGCCAGGAGCAGAGAAAGCAGGATGCTGGGGTCGCCCCCCGCCCCGACCCCAAGGCCGGGTTCAAAGCCGGCGCCGCCCTGGCTTCCCGTTCCGGGGGCTCAGGAGGGCCGGGCGCCTCTGCTCGCCCAGGGCCGTGCGGCCCACGCGTGTGCAATGGCGTCGCCTGCCCTCGTGGCTGCGCGTTCCGTTTGGCCTCGCTCCCCGCACCTCGTCATCCTGCGTGTTCAGGGCGGCGCTCGTTCGCCGCCGAATCCTCCCGTTGCTGCTTCGCGCTGCGGGGCTGCGCGGGCCTGCGCGCTGCCTGCCTCTCCGCGGACGGCTTCTCATCGGGGCCGCGCAAGCGTCCACAACGATTCTGCAATCAGGTCTGTTTGCGCTGATGATGTGTAGACATCGGGAGCCAACGCGTGCCGCTCGCTTGCTTAAACAGGAAATGCTCAGCCTTAAACCCCAGTCAACCTGCAGCGGGAGCTTCCGCGTTGAAACCCGAGACGGAAAACACGGATTTCGGTTGCTCTGCGGAGAGGACGGACGCCGGGACGCGGCAGGGCCGACTCAGCGTCCGGTGCCTCCGACTCAGCCGGGTGACACGCGGGTTTCCCGCGACGGAGAAGCAGGACGCACGCGTCCACGCGCCTGCTCAGGCCGGGAGGCAGGGCCTGTCTCCCGCCCACGCAGAGTGCAGGCGCCTCTCGGTTAGGGGGAACCGTCATCCTGTCCGCGGCCGTGGGAAGGCCCGGCCGGGGCGGGGGCGGCACATTCATCTGTGGAGCGGGCGGCGGTGTGAGACGCCCGTACGCGCGGGGACAGAGGATCGCAGCAGGTGCGGGGAGGGGGGGAGGAAACGAGGGAGAAAGGGCAGGGGCAGGGGGCGGGGAGCTGACGCAGGGCGAGGGCGGCGCCCGGGCGCCTCCTCCCATCACACGGCTGCCCAGCTTGGCCCGGAAGGCTGTGCCGCTGGCCGGGCCGCGCCGCCGTCTGCGACAGCCGGCTCGGCGGGCGGGTGGCGCGGGGGCTCGCTCGCCTGGCCGGTGACTCTGTTCTGTCTTGAGAATAAGAAGCCAAAGGACGCCGGACAGCACGTCGATGCCAGCCGCACCCCGGCTGCGGTCGGCCTTACTCGTTTTGGTGAAACGACTTTATGAGGGCAACGGGGTCCTGCCTGCCGGTGGAGCTGAGGTTGTCGACGGCTCTGAGGGGCTTTTCGGGTTCCGTAGCAAGTCCTCCTCGCTGCTTCCAGCCGGTGCTCGTGTAGACCCGGCACCTCCCGGTCAGGGGCGCCTGCGGGTCCACACGGGGACAGTGCGGACGAGGCCGGTGGAGCCAATGCCCCTCGCCCTTGACCCGCCCAGCGCTTGCACATCGGGGGCCACAGCGAGGCAGAAGGTCGCGAGCTTCCCCTTAGCGAGACCCGCCTGGTGCCCCAAAGCCGGGTCCCCGGGTCCCCGGTCCTCCTCCGGAGCAGGCTCGTCATCCCGGCGGGCCGGACGGTCCCGGCTCGTCCGTCCCCCCGCTCCTCCCCAAATCGAAGATCAAAGGCTGCATTTGTAAAGCAAATAGTTGGAGAGCTGCAGCCGGGTTTGATGAAAACCCGCTCGGGCCTCGCGGGAGATATTACCCTTCCTCATTATTCCGCTGATTGGCCCTATTTCATCCGAGGATTACTGCACATTCTGCTGACGGCTGATGAGCAGCTTCATGAATATACAAAACACTCCGGCGGCACCGGGCCAGCACTGATTGTTATTGTGCGACTCGGGGCGCTGCTGGAGACGGCGGGGCGCGTCCTCCCCGTTTTCCATCTGATTTTTCCGCGAGGATTCTTACGAGGCCATTCGTCACGTGTCTGCGCGAGGGGGGCGCGGGCGCGGGCTGCCGCCGTTGGAAGCGACGGGGAATTCTGGGGACCAGATGTTTTCCGCTTCACATTGCGAAACGCCTTTTATTAGATGACGCCGAGCACTCACGACCTCCGGCTCCAGGGCGCTGCGGAGGAGCCCGACGGGGAGGAGGCACGGGCCCTGAGCAGCGGCCCTGGGCCTGTCTCCTTCCCCTGCCTCCCTTCTTCTTCTTTGTGCACACCCTGCGGGGTGTGCGTTTATTCGTGGGCGTGTGTGTGTGCGCGTGCGCACGCGGGTCTCGGTCGGGAGAGAGGGAACGACCGAGGCCCGGGACACGCCGGCCCGGAGTCATCCCGCGTCGCTCGGAAGCCCCGGCTCTGTGGCCGGGGGCCTCGGCCTGGGTGCTAATGACCCAGTGACGAGGACGACGGGCAGAGCTGTTTATTTCCGGGCCCGGTCAGGCGGAAGCGGCGGTGACACAGAGCCGCGCTGACGGCCCCGCGGCCCCCGACGGACTCAGCCTTGGACGCACGCGCCTTCGGCACAAATCCCCGCTGTCTGCCGACGCCCCCGCGCCCGCCCGGGAAGCAGCTCTCTGCGGGGGGGGGGGGGGACGCGTTTGGGACAGAACCAGGGACCTTTGCTTCTCGGGCCGAAACGCGCACTCGTTCCCTCCATGCTGAGCACCAGTGCGAGCCCCGACGGCCTCCTCTACCCGCCAGCGCCACCGGGACGCCTGATTTACAGCGTCGCCGCTTTAGCATCCGGTGACGGGGCCGGGCGGTTGGCGTTTACAGCGGGACACCCTCGTTTGCGCCGACTGTGAACCGCTGCACTTCACGGGGCTATAAATGTCTTCTGCTGCACCGCGCCGTCTGTCACACGGGATAAATGACCAAAAGGAGTGACTCCTGGTCTCTCCCACCACGCTGGCCAGAGAGTCGGCCCGGCCGGGGCACTTCTGAGCAAGGAGGGCCAGTCCTCGCCACGTCGGACGGTGACAAGCCGCCCGCGCTGTTCCCACGACCGGGGGGCTGGCTGCCTCCGCGTGCGGACAGCAGGTGGTCGCCGGGGGAGCAGGCCCCGGGCCCGGGGAGTCTGCGGTCGGCGCGGACTCGTCCCAGTGGGTGTTTCTTCTGTTCACGGGGCCGCGTGTCTCCCAACCTAGAGATGCAGCTGGTCAGGGGGCTCGGTGGGAGCGTTTTAAACACACGAGGCGGCGTACAGATCCCGTTACCATCCCTCTGATTCTCTATTATTATTATTATTATTTTATTATTATTTTATTATTGTTGGAGAGAAACTACCGATTGTCATTTCGCACTGGCAGCAAATTCCACGTGAGATTTCCGGGGCGTCTGTCGGGAGGCCCAGGAAAATTCTAGGGCCCGGGACACTTTCTGGTCCGGGCAGAAAACAGACGCGTCCTTTTGGACAGAGTCGTCCTCAGGGTTGGCGTGGGGGGAGCCGGCCGCGCGGGCGGCGTGCGGGCGCCCGAGCCCCATCCTCCGCCGCCCCGAGACCCGCCCGCACCGTGCGCTGGTGCGCCTGCATTCCACGAGTGAAAGCGATCAGGATGAGGCATTTTCAAATAACCGAAAGGCAGACGCCCCGAAGAAGGCTGATGCGACACTGAACGGATGTGGCGTCGCCCATTACCCTGGCTCTGCACATCCAAGAAGCCCAATGAGCTACGACACCGCATTAGGCCGGGAAGAAGCTAAAAATTAAATTGGCTCAGGAAGCTCCGGGGCGGTGGCTTGCGCACTTGGAAGGCGCTGAATTTGGTGCTGAATTTGGTGCTTTAACCGCGTCCCCTCCCCTCCGGCGAGCGCACGCGAAGGGAGCAGGGGCTCGTGGGGAAAGGCGCGGGGCGTGGCGCGGCCCTGCGTGCTCACCTGGATGGCGCTGGAGGGCTCGGGCTGATTTTTTTCCCTGGAAAATCGCTTCCATTTTCCAACATTTAGGCGCCGCGGACGTCAGCGAGCACGAGAGACGAGCGCCGCCGTGAGAGATGGAAAGCAGACTCGACCAAGAGGACGTATTTAAAAGCACAGACTGCCCCTTCCGATCCATAAATGAAGACGCGCGTTTCGTGCACGGACGCGTTCATCCGCGGCCGTTGTGAAGTAGCCGCTCGCCAGAGGACACTGCGCAGCTGGGCCATCGCGTAGCGCGGTCTGCTTAGTGGGCGCCGAGTCCCCGTCCCCATCCGCGGCTCCTCCGCGTAATCAGGCGCCCGCCAAGCAGAGGCCAAAAGCGCCAGGCAGAAAGGCCCCGTCTCCCAGGTTACATCTTCCCGTGACGTGGGGTTCGAGGTCGCAGGAATGCCGGGGCTGTGGTCGCGGCGCGTATTTCGACGCGTTGAACCTGCCTTAAAACCCTATTCTCCCAGATGCCGGGCCGTTTCCCGTCAACCCGACCCTGCAGCGTCTCCTGAGACGGCGCTGGGAGGGAGGTGCCTCCCCCCCCACTTCCCTGTCCCTGCCGCCCCCTCGGCCAGCCATGGCCTCACGTGGCCGAATCCAGAGCCCAGCCGCGGGGCGCGGCCAACGCACGTCCGCCCCACACCCTCCTGGCTTCTGGTGGGAGCGGGGACCCTCGGTGTCCTCGGCCTGTGGACACGTCCCTTCCGTCTCCGCCTCCACCCTGACCGCTCCTCCCCCGCCTCTGTGCGTCTCACGTCCTCTTAGAAGGACAGCGGTGACAGGCGCCAGGGTCGCCCCGAGCAGGGAGCCCTCGCCTGAACCACGTCTGCAAAGACCTGGCTCCATGCAGGGCCACGGCCGCAGGAGCCTCGGGTAGGCCCCGGACACATCTTGTCGGGGACGCAATTCGGTCCACGGCGCGTGGCTCCTGGTTTTCTAAACGGAGCATCTTCCTCTGTCGAGTCTTCTAATCGGACGCCCGGCCTCGCACCAGCCGCGCAGAAACCTCGGGTCGTCCTTGACACCTCTCCCCTCTCGCGCCCCAAATCCAGTCTCTAAAGAAATCTTGTTCGCGCGCACGTGCGCGCACACACGCGTCCCGTATCCGACCCCCTCCACGCCCCCTGCCACCTCCTCGGCCCGCAGCAGGCGCTCCTCGGCCGCCGTCCTCCTGCCGGACTGTGACTCCGTAACTGGCCTCCTAACGGCCGGCCCCCCTCCCCCGGCCCCCGCCGTCCCCCGGACCCGCAGCGATCATCCTCGCGCGCACAGCTCCAGGCCCTAAAGCAATTATTTCCTTCAAGTTCAGCCCTGGCAGGGGGGTCGCGGGGTCAAAGGCAAGCATGTTTACAATTTGTTTTATGTCGCTCAAGCGCCGTGCGGAAGCGTGGGAACCGGCCCCCTTAGAGCATCGGGATTTGCGGCCCCGACACGCTGTTTCGCTGTGAGGCGGGTCGTGGCTTCTGAGGAAACCTCGCCGTCCGCGTCCCGTGTTCATTTGGACAAATATTTACCCTGAGCCCAGCAGGGGCTGCTGCGGACACCGGCCCGGCCGTCCCGGGACTCACGTTCTCGCTGGGATGACCGACGGAGTCAGATGGAGGGACAGAGGACGCGCACAGCACGCAGGCCGCGGTGGCCCCGCGGGGGACCGGCCGGGCAAGGGGCGGGCCTCGGGGAGGTGGGCAGCGGCAGAGCCCTGGCGGGCGAGCCCTCAGCTCGACGTGCTCCTCTCCATGGAGAAGCTACTCGGCGCACGTGGGTCCAAACGAAACCGACTCCTAATCACGTCCTCGGGTTCGTAACGTTTCTGACAGCGAAATCCCCACGTAGGACAGGCCCCGCCCACTCCGCGTCGCGCAAAGGGAGTCGCGGTGGACGGTGCCGAGGCCCCGACACACGGCCCAGGGTCGTCGAGCCCAGGGCACCGGCCTGCACAGGCCCCCAGGGCCCCCTCCCAAAGGGACACGCCGTGTCCCAGTCCTAGGTGCTACGAAGCCCCAGAAACGAGGCCGGGGGCTGGGACGGCCTATGATCTGGGGGCGGAAGGAGGGGAGCGTCAGCCCGGCACACGGGGGTCGGGGGTCGGGGGTCCGCTTCCGCACCGTGGGCCAGAAGTCACCAGAGGCCCACAGAGCGGGCCCGACGGGCAGCGCGCGCTTCCCCGACGTCCGCTCTCTCACTTCATACGTGTCACACGCGCACACACACGTGACAGACGCGACCGGGTTTTCCCTCCGAAATCTTCCAGTACAATTGGGTCTCCGAGAAGGTGCCCCCTGTCACTCTGCATCTGGGGCGCCGTCACGCACTTGACCCGTCTTCGAAGGCCCCTGCCCCTCGTCTGGCCCCGCAGGCCTCGTCCGTCGCTCACCTGCCCGACCGCGCACGGCCCTGGTGCCGAGGGGTCGCCCCGGCCTGGCAGGGAGCACGGCAGACGGTTTGCGGTCCATCGGCTAAGGGGGGGGTGACCGTGCGTCCCTAGTGGAGCAGTCCCCCGGGGCGTCGCCTCCCTCGTACACATCCCTGAAACATCACACACGACACGGCCACGCGACCGGGAAACCGCCCTGCGCCGCGCTCTGCAGCGGACGCACCCGCGGCGCACGCTCAGGGGCGACGGCTGCGGGGCTGGACCCCGTGCGGGGGGACCCCCTGCAGCGGAGGGAGTGCTGGAAAGAGGCGAAAGCCGCCACGGACGGGGCTGTCGCCGAGCCCTCCGCACAGACGAGCGGGTGCCCGGGCTTGGCTGCACGCCCGCTCCGCCTCCCCGAGCCCCGTGGCTGGGTCCGTGTCGTTTTGTTGTTGTTGCTGCTGCCGGATCCACGACCCGCATCCTCGGCCACCAGATTCCCCGGTGACTCAGGGGCCAGCCCCTCTCCCGGCCAGCCTCTCGCGAGGACCTTCCCGATAAAGGTCTTCCAGGCCGCAGCCGCCGCCACTCGGAGGCGTGCGCCCCAAGGGCGCGTCCTCCCGTGAGTCGGTGCGGAGGCCGAGGCCCCAGCGGGACGAGCGTCCATGCCCGGGGGACGCTGGAGGGACCATCTCAGACGCCCCCCTGCTGTGGCCCTCGCCACCCAGAGCCCCCGCTCGTCTGCTTGCCCGCCCTTCCCCGAGCCTGAGTGTCCGGGGGCGGGGGCAGTGGCCCGCTCAGCGCCCGTTAGCGGGAGAGGCCCCGGGGGGGGGCTGAAGCCACGTGCCCACCAGCCGCTCGCCTCCCGGCCTCGCCAGGCTGCGGGGACCCAGGACGGTGGCATCGGTCCGGCTGGCGGGGTCACCACTCCTGCCTCCCCACACCGCCCCGCCGTGTCGGCGCTGGTGTCCCAGCCTCGTCGGACAAAGACGCCGGCCTTACGGAGTGGGGTCCCCACCGACTGTCCCTGGAGTGGGGTCCCCACCGACTGTCCCTGGAGTGGGGTCCCCCACCGACTGTCCCTGAAGGCTCCGCGTCCGGACGCAGTCGCGTCTGAGGTCCCGGGGGCTGGGCCTCGGCACCGAGCAGCGTGTCCCCCCGCCGCGCGCCCTGAAGGGGGGAGAGCCCGATCCTTAGCTTTCCGGTTGCCTGTTCTTACCTCCGGGGGCTCCCATCCCCGTCTGCCTGGGGGGAAGCCCCTTGCTCGCTGCCCTCGGGGGCCTCACGCCTGGGTCCGGCCAGGCGGTCCCCTCACAGCCTTTCGCTGCTTCCCTTTCAGGTCGGGTCCCCGACGCGGCAGGCGAGCGCGGGCCCTTGGGTGCGTGGACCACCGTCCCCCCGGAGCCGGTCGCAGGCCCCCAGGCGGGCGAGCAGACAGCCAAAGGCCGGCCCTGAGACGTGCGGGCGAGCGGGGACCCTTAGCGACGGGGGACAGCTCCGAAACGCGCCGCCGTCTGAGTCTTTCTTCCCTTCCCTCCCGGAGTCGCCGACCGCCATAAACCCGCACGCACGCTGTGGACTTGGAAATGGCTCTGAATCGAGCGGCGGCGACATAATGACGCCGTCAGGGAGGCGACAGCCGCGCGCCAGGACGGATGAGGCAGACGCGCGCCCAGAGGTAGCTCGCCGCCCCCTCGCCACGGCCCGCCCCCGCCTGTGACTCTAGTGATTCCCCCCCAGGTCTCAGGACGGCGCCGCAGAGCCTCCTGCGCTCCTAACGGATCGCCGCGGCCACCAGTCGATAACATGAATCCCGCGCGGCCGGGGTCAGGGCCGGGGCGTCGCTCCAGCCGATTTTTCACTGTCTCTGCGGTCGCCGCGGCCGCACGGGGGCCTCCCATGGAGGACGCTCCTGCTCGGGACTGCGGCCTGGGTGGCCGGCCTGGGCCCCGAGGAAGCACGCGGGGGGGGGGCCCGGAGCAGGTGTGTGAGCAAGCGCCCCAGGGTCGGTCCCACGGAGGGTGTCATTTCAGGGACAGAGGATCGGAGGGCGGGTCCCCTGGGGCCCCTCTGCCGGGCCCGGTCCCCTGCCGGCCTTTCTAAGTGCCCGGCCTCGAAACGGTGACCCCCGAAGCCATCAGCAGATGCCCTGACCACCCCCTGGAGTCCCACCGGAAGCTGAGACCGTGTCCCCAAAATGAGAGGTCCCCACACACACGGACGCGTGTCCTGCTCTCTGTTTCCAGAAGGATCTCCTCACGGCGGAGACCAGGCCGGGTCAGCCGCCTCCGTCCTCGGCCTCCGGGGGCCTCACGGCCGCACTCCCAGCCGGTTCCCTGCCGCACCTGACAGGGCCGTGGCCCCGGGTTCTGAGCCAGGTGACCTGGGTCATACCCGACTCCGCCCTGAGCGCCACCAGGGCGCCACGCACGCCCCCTCCCCACTGGCCCCGAGTGACCAGCGTGGGCGCGACTCCCACGCCGCAGGCCCCCGTGGGGGGCACGGGTGCTCCTGAGCCAGCTGTCCCCAGGGAGCCCTGCGCCGGGCTGTGGGGACCCCTGGCCAGCAGGTGGCCCAGAAGCAGAAGGACACGGCCCCGGGAGAGGGCAGACCCTGGGGGCGCAGGGAAAAGCAGATTCCAGAGAAAGGCGACCGCAAGGGGAGCCACCTGACCCCGAGTGGCGAGAAGCCAGCGGGGAAAACAAAGGCGGCGCGGGAAGAGGAAGCCTCCGCCGCGAGAGACGTGAATAAATAAAGTCGGGAGCAGCGGAAATGCCCCCGGAGGGGCGACGCGGCTGCTCAGCGGAGCCGTCCCCCCGCGTGCGGCCTGCCCGTCCCTTCCGGTCTCGCCCCCCCCGCTGGAGCTGCGGTGACACCTTAATCATACTGATGCGTCGCACCCTCCTTTGTGTCTCCGGCTGGAGCGTGGCTCGCTTGCTGCGTCGTTTTCTAAGGAGGCCGCAGGGAAGAGGCCCCGCACTTGGGAGAGCCCGCAGACCGGTCGTTTCTCTCCCCCCACGACCTTTCTCTTCCCTAGCAGAAAGGCAACACGTGTTCGTCCCGCGGAACCCCGAAAACGCAGAAACAGGGAAGGGAAGGACCCCGATTCCCCCCAGAACCACCGGAGGCGCGCGCGCTCCGGGAGATGCGCGTCTGTGTGTGTCGTGGGAGGCGCGGCCGCCGCTGGACTTTGCAGAGCGCGGCGCGCCCTGCACGGGCGGCCCGGGCTTTCCTCGGTGCCGTCTCGTGGGGACTTCACGCGGCCCTGAGTGTGCTCGGCGCCGCGAGACCTTTGTCAGCGCGTGTTCCGCGGAGTCTGCTCCCATCTGTCTGTCTGCGGACACCCAGGTCGTCCCTGGTCCCCTCGCCGGTCACGCTGCGCGACTGTCCCCATTCACACGCGTTTCCGGTCGCTTCTCGGGTGCGTTCCCGGCTGCGAAACGATCGCAGTAAATTCAGGAGCGTCTTTAAGGCAGCGTTTGGCGTTGCCGGTTTCCCCTCCCGCCCGCGTGCGCGCACCCCCCCCCCCCCACGCGCCGCTGTCGTGGGCGACGGTGCCGTGGCCGGCGCAGCGGAGGGAACGCCTTCCTCGCGTGTGTGTCCGCTTTGAAGTTCCTTTGCGAATTGCGTGTTGCGACCCTTCGGGAAGGGTCGTAGGATTTCTTCTCGCGGGTTGGGACGCGTTCCTTGTGTCACTAGGGGTAGCAGGTGGTTTGTCGTCGCGGAGGCCGCGTGTCTTATTTAGTCTCCAGGTTGTCCTCATCTTGCACGTGACGTTTGTTGATATTTTGAATATTTTCGATGGAATAAATTCTTAGAGCAAATCTAGCACGTTATTACTTGTTCTATTTTATCTCATCTTTGAAAACTCGGCGCTTTGTGAATATTTAACTCCGTTCTGTGCGGAGAAGCTATTCCAGTGTGTAGGGCGACCTGGGACTCTCGCGCGACCCCCCTGCTACAGCCACTTTAGTGGCGTTTGTAGCGTTTTCTCCCCGCGTCCTTTTCTGGCAATAAAACCCGTGCAGCAACCCTGCTTGCCTGTGTTTCACAGTCAGTGTTACGCGGAAGTAAACCGAGAAAATTGACATTTACCTCAATGGCTTGGCTCCTAGAAACTGAATTTGTGTTTTCGCTGCGTGAACGGAGTCACACGACGTGGCATCGTCGCTGTGTTTTGTTTCTTAAACCCTGTCTTGCCGGGCAGAGTTGTGTCGTTCACTCCGCACAATTTTTCTGACGCGGAGACGGGCTCACTTCGTTTTTATCGACGTCGTCACTTTTCACGCACGCATCGGGCTTGCTGCGGCCAGTGCACAGGGAGCATCTTGTGTTTACGTGACCTCGCATCACGTTAAGACTTTTTAGATAATCTGGTCCTAGGGGTGAGCAACCGCACGCACTTCGAAAGTCGCCGGCTCCCGTTCCCCTCGTTTTTCCCTCCCTCCGCCCCAGCCAGAACCAGCAGCAGTGAGAAGAACGGCGTCGACAGCACAGAACATTGTCGCCTCCTGGTTTTAACGGGGATTTCTCCGCGTTTCGCCGTCACGCACAATAACCGACGTGTGTGTGCGTGTCTGAACTCCTTTACTTTGACGCGATTATCAAACCACAGGAAGCCGTGGAAGCAAGCAGAGGGCCCGTGCGGGCGTTACCCAGGAACGTCTGTGTAGCGGCCGCACCGGATCTCCACCGGGACGCGAGGGGCGCCTGCTTCAGACGTGCGGTGCGCAAGCGTGTGCCCCGTCGGGGGCTCGCTTCCGACCCCCGAACCTGGACCTTCTGCAGAGAAAACCCACGTGCGTCCCACGGGGTCCGATGCGTAAAGTGTTTTCTTCCTGTGGATTGTTCTTTGGGTGTCACGTCTGCAGACGCGTCGCGGTCCCGAAGGGGGAAGATCTCGGACGCCCTTTACGGGAGGTTGTAGCTTCACGTCCTACGTTGGAATCACACTCGTGAGATAACTGGCTGCGTGAGGCGTGAGGGTCGTCGAGGTCTGTTGTCGGCCCCGGCCACGTCTGTTGAAAACGCTTCCCCTGCGCTAAGATTTTCCTTTTCTGAACCGTTGTTCCAAACCAGTAGACCAGCTGCGCGCGGGGTGCTTCCGGTCCGCGGACCTCGGCGTCTAACCCCGCGCCCGAGCTGCCGCCCGGGTCGGCGCGGCTGCAGAATCGGCGTCGGACTCGGGTCGCCTCAGCCCTCGGTGTGTGGTCTTCCGATTCGCCACAGTTTTTGCCATTTGACTCTGCGTTCCCTGTGACGTTCAGAACGATCGATTCGGTACGGACAGAAGCGTCTCGGTGGGACTTGGACGTGCACTTTGTGAGGCCTGCGTCCGCGCGGGGGGAACTGTTCCGTGGCTCCGGCACGCGGGTCCGTGCGCGCGTTTTCTCCCGGTTTACAACGGACATTCCGTGGCTATCGGGCAGTTTAAAAGGCGCCGCATTCCGAATTTCGCTTTCCAAACGCGCCTTGCGCCTACGCGACGTCCACCTGCTCTTTGCCCCGTGGCTGTGCTGAATTCACACGGTCTGAGGGCGATCGTTCCCCGTTGGTGGGGGCTCCTTTCGGCCCAGGAGATGGTCTGTCTCGGCCGTGCCCTGTGAGCCCTTGAAAGGAGCGTGACCTTGACGCGTGGGGGGGAGCGCTCTGTATGTTTAATTAAATCCTCTGGTTCGCGGTGGTGATGAGCCCTTCTGTACGTTTGCTGATTTTCTGTTTAATTGTTCTGCTTTCTGCCCCCGAATCCGGCTGCCGTGGACTCTTCATATCAATGGGGGCGTGCAGGATTTTTCCTTTTGTTGTTGTTTCTGGCTTATTTCTCTCAGCACGATGTTCTCGAGATTCACACACGTTGTATCTCGTGTCAGAATTTCCCATTTAAGGCTGAACAATATCCCGGCGACGAGCGTTTCCTTTTCCGCTTCCTTAAAGGGACTTGAGCCGCGTGACAGACGGTGCTGCGTGGGCCCCATCTGAACTGGACACGATCGTGATGCTCTGGCGCCTTTTACTACTGTATGCACGAGGGGTTTGAACGTTAAGTTTTACTATTTAAATCCATTTTACACACAATAAAACGCGTAAACCCCGCTTCTGACACAATTTTGACACAGTGGTCGCTGACAGTCCACGTATCAGATAGTGAACTCGACGGAGCCTGCCTGCACACAGGCCAGGAGAAGCGTGAAACCCCCCCAACCTCCGGAGAAGCCCGGAAAAGACGTGCCAATCCCCGACGCCTGGATTTTGCATAATTAAGGGTCTTAAACAGCACTGTTTTCAGCTCCCACTCTCAGATTTCACGAACGACCTATGAAGTTGAACATTGGAAACGCTTCAGTGTGAGAGCGTCTAACAGGAGCTGAAACGCTCAAGCAAAACTGCCCTTTAACACGTGTCGGCATCTCGACTGAGAGTGACGAGATGAGCTGTTTCTCTCTTTTTTAAATACGTCGAACGTAAAGACAATAACGGAGAAAGAGGGACAGCGGAGTGGAGGAAAGGGACGAGCAGGAGGGAGGCGGGGGAGGGCGCCCAGCACAGGTGACGCCGTCACCCTCCAACCCGGGAACCGCCCAGGTGTGTCCCGTCAGGTGGAGGACGAGGTCTCGGTCTCCAGGCAACGGGAGCCCTGGGAACGGGAGGTCTAAGCCACCCCGTTACTATGGCTTTCGCTTTACTCCGGGCAAATGAGTAAATTTTGTTCGTTTGTTCCTGATGTCCGCTTCACGGACAGCAACTGGGACGTTTCCGCGAGGCGAGGGGCGCGTCCGAGACAGGGCAGACAAAGGACCACGAAGCCCGAGCGAGCGTTCGAGCGGATCGGTTCGTGACGATGACGGGGTCGTTGGAAAAGCCGGGATTTAGCGGCGGAAATGGGAACCGGCGTGGGAAGGCGGCATGCCCACCCCCGCCGCGTCGGCCCGCACAGCCACCGCGCCGCGGCAGCCCACCCGGGTTTGTCTCCATGCTCTGTCCAAGCGGTCGGGCCGCCACGTCACCCCGGAAAGCTCCGCCGCCGGCTTCGAACGCGCGCAGACCGGCAGTCGGGGCTAAGGCAGCGCCGGCAGACCCGTGAGGGCCGCATCCGAACAGCGGCGACGACCATAAATATGAGGAGCAATTCCCAACCCGGAGCCGGGCAAACAGTTCCCCAGCTGCTCGGAAATGGCGAGATAGAATTAAACAGGGGAAAAAGGGAGAAAAGAAATTAAGGGGGATGGATGTTAGCGGGAGACATCTGTGCTCGCCGCCGAGCAGCCCGGCTACCGCTCGTCGCGGCTGCGCGGGAAGCCGACGCCGCGGCAAGTCAGCATCGCGGTCCCGGCCGGACGCCCGAATGGCCGTGACAAAACCGGTCAGCACGGCACCTGCTGGAAGCTTCCGGCTGTGCCCACGCGCGTGTGCGCCGCACGAAACCCCCTCCGTGTGCTCACTCAGCGTCACCCCAGACGTAAGGCCGGAGCGGGAGCCGCGGCCGCGTGGGTGCTGCTCTGCGCTGCCCGGGGCGGCGCTTCCCCTAAACGCACGTCCCCGGGGACGCGGCCGAGTGTCCGGACGGCGCCTCAGCCCGGCTCGGCTCACGTCGACAATGAAACCCTTTTCCCACCTTTCACGGCGGCGCAATGTCCCGTCTCGGAGGAAGACGGAAACTGACTCGGAAGATGAGAGCTGAACTTTCCCGTCAGACCGGGTTAGCCCCGTCGGAGCGAAGTCGTTTGCGCTGCCGTGACCACTCTTTTACCTAAAACACCCTGTTCTGGCCCTAAGCTGGCCTTCGTCACGGAACCGCTGAGCACGTTCTCGCCGGCATCCCTCCCCACGCCCGTCCGCCGCGGAGCCGGGGCGAAGGCTGCTGCGTCCGGCGTCACGGAGACAACGGGGCGGTGGGGAGGGCACGAGTTAGGGTGACGCGACGCACCTCCCCCCGCCCCTGGCTCCGCGACAAACACACGAAACGCCCTTCATCGCGCAGCTGACGACGTCGGAGCGGCGAGTTCTGAGGGACAGAGGCCAGCGGGGTTTTCCACGACGGCTCCGTCTGCCCCGGCACGAAGCGGAGCGGGCGCCGGGACGGGCGTCAGTCCGAGGGGTTGACCCAGGGCCACGAAGCAACGGGACGCGTCGGATCGAGGCCACCTGGAGCTTGACTCCTCTTGGCCTGGGTGGGCGGCACCACTGGCGCGCGCGGCTCTAAACGCAGGGCCCGGCGGGCGTCGCGGGGTGGAGCTGGGGACCTCGGAGCCACTGGCCCGCGGCCCGGGGCGCTCTCTGCCGCTGTCAGCGACCGTCTGCGTTGGCAGGGCTGGTTCTCGCCTCCACACCGCTGAAGCCAAGGGGCGTGGAGCCCGCGGCCGTCCCGCTCCCCGCTTCGGTGCCCCCTTTCAGCCTGAGTGTTTACGGGGTTTTAGATACTGCCTGTCCCTGTCCGCCATGTGTCACATCCGCCTGAGCCGATGGAAACAGGCCAAGGCCAAGGCCTCGTCGCCGTGATCTCCTGAAATAGACCCTCCCCCGCCCCCGCCCCCCACCCAGCTCCTCAGTGCCCATCCCCAAAACCCGCCCGCCCGCCCGGCCCAGCCGCCCCCGTGGCCGCTTGGAAGGACCCCGATTCGGCTCCCGGGAGGAAGAAAATCGTCCCCGAGTGAATCTCCAGCACGTAGGGCTGGTCCGGGCACAGGCCGCAGAGGGTCGCCCGCCCCGCAGGGCCACGTGCTGGCTCCCTCCCAGGCGCCAGCGCCCGCCTTGCTCTGCGGCCCCCCCGGCCGCCCGCTGCGAGGCTCCGATCCGCGCGCCCCGGGGGGCGCGTCCCCCCTCCCGCCGGCAGCGGGGAAAGCTGTTCTAATCTCCCATCCGAGCCAAATAGACGCATAAACAAGCTGTTCCACGGGCTTGGGATGGCGCGGGCGCCGGCGCCACACTCCTCCCGCGCTGCGGCAGTTAGCACACCCCGAGCATCTGCAAGTGAAATCGGGGGCGGGGGCCGTGGGAGACGGGGCCTGGGGCGCCCGTCCCGGCCCCAGGCCCGATTCCTGCAGAAGTGGCCCCGGACGTCACGGCGTCCTTGGTCAGAAGGGAGCGAAGACGCCGGGTCTGCGGCGGCGGAGAGGCCCTTTGCTGAGCGGGGGGAGGAAGGAGCCATGGCGGCCGCTCCTCACACCCAAACGGACACAGGAGAGAAGGAGGCGGGGGTGGCCAGGCGGCCGGACGGTCGCAGCCGGGAGGACGGAAGGCTGTGCGCTGTGGCTGGCCACGGCTGCGCCGCGGTGGGCCGTCCGCACGCGGCAGCAACGCCCTGACGACGTCCCGGGACACGATGGAACCACGTCCAGCCACTACCCGTGGCTGAAGTTTAACAAACGAGGAGCCGTTCCCGCTATGAAACACGCGGAACACGGATCTCACGGAGGAAGGAGTTCGCGCGCCCCACGCGGGGCCTGGGAGCACGGCCGGGCGAGGCGCGCCCAGACCCCGCCACCCTCGCCCCGAGGGCTTCGTGGCGGGAGAGAGACGCGAAACGGAAGCTGAGGTTGGTGGGGGGTGGGGGGGAGACGCGTTTCAGACACAGCGAGGTCTGCCCGGGACCCGTCGGGCGCTGCCGAAGCCCTCTCCTGGCGAGCGTGGGGACGCCGGGGGGACGTGCGGCCTCCCCGTCGCGTCCACAGGCGTCACGGGAAGAGGACCGGGCGGGGTCTGCCTCCGCGCCCCGGGAGGGTGGGCGTCACGCTGTGGCTCAGCGGCTTTGCTCCCCTCCCGCGCCCTCGGCCACACGCCCCCGGGTCTCCACAGAAGGCCACAGCGGGGTGGGGACGCTCAGGCATCGCCCACGGCTGTGTCGTCACCGTGGACCCCGACGACGCAGACGGGTGAAGGCGCCACCGCCCTCTCACGTGCAGCTGAGAAGGCGGAGCGCTTGGCTCGCGCCGCGTCGTCAGGGTCGCTCTGAGAAACGACGACGACGACGACGTTTAAATCGAGAGCCTTTCCCATGCGTCCCCGCGTCCCCTGTGACCCTGTCCCCGGTTCCGCAGCCAAAGCCCATGCCTAACGCGCACGGAGGCGTGGCGCGGCCTGGTGGGTTAGGCCCTTTTCTGAGTCGTTCATTTAAGGAGGGAAAGCGTCAGGCGATGACACACCCCGGGGAATGGAGGTCCGAGACGGACAGAAACGTTACGGGGGGAAGATCCTGGGATTGCTGTCCCGTGCTCTGCACAGCCCCCCAAACCGATGCGATCACCCATCACCGCCACAGCGGGCGGCAGGAGAAGAGACGCGAAAGGACGGCGACGAGAGACACGGGGCTGCGCGGTGCCGCGCGCGTCGGGCGGGGACGGGTCCTCCACACGCGCGACAGCATCACGCTGCGCGCTTCGGGCCCTTACGGCCCCGTGACGCACGCCTCCTGGGCGGCCAGGTGGGGTCTGCGCGTCCGTGTCCCTGGCTGTTGGCTTCAGGTCGATGCACTGAGGGGCCACGATGTCACACACGTCCGTCCCCCAGGGCAGAAGGGGACGGCATGGGGGCCCCACGGGCAGCCGAACGCCCCACCTGCTGGTCACCCCGCGTCGACCGGCACTGACCATGGGGGACACCCCCCCCCCACGTCCGGCCAGCCCTGCGTCTGGTCCTGCGCATTCTCCCCAGGAGCCGTGCCGGTGGCCCTGGGAGCCGTGCTTCCACCCCCTCCGGTTGGGGAGAATGAATTTCCGCTTCCCATCCGCTCGGACGACACCGGCACGACGATTGTCACGTGGCTCTTCCGACGACTCCTTCGCCACCAGGACGGACGCCGTTACCGTCGGACGTTAGCTGACGGCCAGAGAGGTAGGGGACAGATGTGCATGTGTGGGAAGGGGGTGAATCGCTGGTGACGCAGGGAGAGAACGAGCTCATCCAGGCAGCTCCATCCGACTCCGACCGGGACCAGGCTGCTCCCGCCCCGCCCCAGACGTAGGTGGCGCGTGGATGGACGGACGGACGGATGGACGGACGGATGGACGATAGACGATAGAGATATTGGGAAACCCTTGATATTTGCCGCACGGCCCACCCCTCAACCCCCGCCAGAGGAAGCCAGGCCGGACGGTCCACTGCGATGGAGCAGACGCCACGTGACGGACCCGTCACACGCGTCATCTGCTGAGTCCTCGCAGCGGTGCCCGAGCCCTTCTCTCCCAGAACCCCCCGGGGGAGCCGGGGTCGGAGTCCATTCGAGTCCACACTCGTGAGCCCTGGGACGTAGGACAGTCTTGACGGCGGCCCTCTGGACGCCGCTCTCGTCTATGTGGCTCTACCGTCCGCGTTTTGTTAAAACGTAAAGAAAACTCGTCCACGGGAGCCGTTGGGCGCGCGTGGGGGGCTGCTTCTGGCTTGGGCGCGGTCCCCCACGTCCTCCTGCTGGCCATTCGGTCGCCAACAGGCCCGGGGGGGCGGGGGGTGCACTCGTCTGGGGACTCGAGCGATTCCGCACGGGGTCCTGCGTGCGGCTTCCCCGGCCGGGGGGCTGCCGGGTGATCTCTGGGGCATCGCGTGGGGACTTCGCCTCCACAGCCCACGTCGCCCATGCACCCACCGTCGTCCCTGTCATTATGAGAGCGTTGCCTTTAACGGAAAAGAAGAAGGAAGCCCATAGAAGTGTCCGCTTTAACGAGAGCCTCGCGGAAACGCAAACCCGGGGACCCGAGCCAGCCCCGGAGACGCTGGGGTTCGTGTCACATCGCCGTCACGGACGCTCTGCGGTCCAGCCAGCTCGAAAGCAGACGCGTTCACCGCTCCGGCAGCTGCGGGGCCGCCGTCAGGAGGCCAGGCTTGTGCTTCCCATGGCTCTGGCCCCTCCTCGCTCGCTCCTGGAGCAGACGGGGTAAAATGGGGCAGAAAAGCTGCGTTCCGGCGGCCACGACACCGAACGACACGGTTTCTACCGGAGAAGAAACTGATAAAACCCCGGCAGGGTCGGCAATGCACGGACAGGAAGAGATCCAGTTTCCGGGCACAACGCCGGGTCACCGTGTCCCAGGTAGGGTGACGGGTGGCCGAGCGCCCTCCCCCCACCGAGCGATGCAGAAACCCACACAGCGGAGCCCTCGCCTGGCGGCTCCCGGGATCACCCGCCGCCATCGGTGCCTCCCTAACCCCGAGTCCTTTTACTTTACGGGAATTAAATGTTTAGCCGGGTTCACGGTGATTCGGGATGAAAAGCTCGTTTCCCGCCTCGGTGTCGGCGCGGCGTCCCACTCGCAGGTGTCCGGGCCAGAGGACCGCGGCGGGAGTGAAGCGTGGGACCTCCTGCTTGTCCCCTCGTTCGGCTCCGGGACATGGACACGGTGGCAACGAAGGGCGGGCCACGGGGGGACCAGGCCCACGCAGGGCGGACGAGTGGGCCCCGCGGAGCAGCGAGGTCCGGCCCGCGCACACGTCGCCTTCCCAGGGACGAGGTCACTTCCAAAGAGACGCGTGGACGCCGCCTCGCGCGACTGGATGGAGCCGCCTGTGCCTGCCACCTGGCCGCGGAGTGACCTTGGACGAGCCCTCTGCCAGGAGAGGGGACTGGCTCGTCCCATCCACACCCCCACGTCTGCGAGGAGCGGTGCCCGGCGTGCCAGCCCCTCCCACGCGCCCCCAGCATCTGGCGCCCGGCGCCACCGGCGTGACGCCTGTGGCTGGATGCCTGCCCGGGGGGGTGGAGGTCCGTCCTCCGCGGACGAATTAAAGCCTGGCTCCCCGCGAGCGGGCACGCCACGGCCCCCGGGGCGGGGGCGGATCCCTGCCCTGCCGGCTCGGCCCAGGAGCGGCGTCGCCGTGCGCGTCCCGACCCGCGTCGTGGGTGTCGACGTGGCCGCGCGCCCAGCCCGCCACGGGTCGCGGAGCGTGGAATGGCCGCTCTGCTTTGCCTCAGGCCTTTAAGGCCGCACGACAGCTGGGAAGTCGGGGCGCCTTGTCCCAGCGCTCCGTGGAAGGACGTCGCTTCACTGTGGAGCAAAAGCCGAAATGATAACCAGAGAGGCTTCCGCCCGGACTGCGAGCGCCACCCCAGCCCCGCGTTAGTTTCTCCTGCGGGGGGGGGGGGTCGCCCGGGTAGGATACGCCCGGCACGAAGCACCGAAGCCAGCGTAACCCGCTGAGGTGCTGGCCTTCCCCTTTCACCCTGCTCACGGGGCGCGGTGCTGCCTGGTGCGAAAGCGCGGGGAGGGGGACATCGGAGCGAGCGGTCCGTGACGGGGCCGAGTGACACACCCGCCTTGTCCAGCCCGGCCGCTTCCCTTCCTCCGACTGTGAGTCCCAGACTGATGGACGCCTGGAAGCCGGCGAGGACGGGCCCACAGGCGCATCTGCCGTGGATGCGCCGTTCTGTGGGTAATTAATGGTGCGCGCAACGGCCATTGTTTGTTCCTTTATGGTCTTCATCTCAGAGAGGGAGGACTCCTCTCCGCGCCTTTCATTTTAATCCTCGGCTTCAGCATATTTGTTAAGCGCCCGCACGGGCTCGGCGAGGCCGGGGTTTGCGAACGGATTTCTGCAGAGCACAGCTGTGCCCCGGCGAGGCTGGCGGGCTCCGGAAAACGCCAGGACGCTCCCAAAGCGCCAGCCCCGAGCCGTCTGAATGCGTCAGTCAGAGGGTGGAGACGTTAGGATGTTTCGGCTCCTGAGCGGCCGGAACAAAAGATGAAATGTCGGTTAAAATCAGAGAACCGTGTTCCTGTTGGGTGGCCACCCCGCGCCGTAGCCCAGCGAAGGCCGAGAAACAGGACGCACGGTCGTCTGCGCCTGGCCTGCCGCCTCTCACTGGTGGCCCGACCCGGGAGGCCGCTGGACGCTCGGTCCCGGTGGCCAGGCCCGCGAGCGCCGTCCTCTGGCCAAGCTGCACCACGCAGTCTCCAGCTCCTCCCTCTCGCCCGTGAACAAGGGTCCGGGGTCATCACGCCTCTGCCCACCACAGGGCTCCTGCGGACACCCAGCTGCCTCCCGCCGGGGTCCCAGCGAGCCTCCTGCTGACCCCGGCGGTGGCGACGTGGCTCGCCTGAACCAGCCCGTTTTGACTCGGTGGGTCACGGAGGCTTTCGCTGCCACTGGGGCCTCAAACGACTTGCCTCCCCCAAAACGAACAGAAGCGGAAGGAGCCCGTTGGCTCCGGAAAGGTGCGCCTGAGCGTCGGGCGTTCCCGCCGGCGGAGGGCGTCTTCGGCGGAGGAGCCGGTACCCCCCACGGACGGGGTGCTCACGCTGGTGCGCGGCTTCAGCTCTCCGGCAGATGAAGATGAACGTTTACGTCAGGACATAAAGCCACAGATTTCTGCGATTTGCAAGAGCAAGAGCCATCACGGTGATTGAACACCTGCTCGACGCAGAGCGCTTCGCGCATCTCCTCGCTCATCCTCGCAACGAACGTGCGAAGTCGGCGCCGGCGTCCCGGCGGCCGGGCCGAAGCCGAGGCCCAGAGACGCCGGGGAATGGGCGGGAAGAGCCCGGGAGCCCGGACGCGGAGGCATCCAGCCCCACCACCCGGCCCCATCTGCGACGTAACCGTTCGGGGCGAGGAGACTGGCCCGCAGACACGGACGGCGCAGCACGCGCGTCTGAGTCGGAATTCGACGTCCTGACGACGGGGCCGCGTCGTGCGGCCGACGTCACGGGGCTGCGGGACGTTCCGAACGCTGCACCTAATTCTCAGGTTATGATGAGGCCCTTTTCTTTCCTTCTCGCCGAGGCGCGGCTTCCGTTTTCTGAAACGCGCGGAGCCTGAGTGTCCCGCTTGATAAGCGGCGGCACGCGCGTGTGTCTGCGTGGCCCGAGGCTCCGTGAAGAGGGAAAACACTCCCCTCGCACCAGAACATTCTGTCGCTCCCGCGCCCGGCCGGGCCCGCCTGTCCACGCGGCCCGTCCGCACCGGCAGCCGCTGACCCGACGTGCCGCGGGGCCGCAGAGCGCCGCGCGGCTTTGCTGTGGCTCCCCTCGCGCATCGGCCAGTCCGGGGCTGTTAAACGGGACCGTGAACACTTGCCTACGGGTTTCCGTGTTCTTGCTCCTCGGAGGCGCCTGCTGAACCTGCACAGGGGTCTGGTGACTGCACGTTTAGATGATTTTAATGTTTTTTTAAAACCGCAGAGCGCGGCTCCAGAGTGGCTGTCACGTTGTCCCCCCCGCCACCGACGGCGTGTGCGCGATTCGCGTTCTCCCCGTGTTCATGTTGTCGCTACTTTTCCTCCCTTCGATGCATCTTTATTTTTGCAAAGCTCCGCGGTGCTCACCTTGGGATCTGGTCAAGCTCCGTGGGTTTGCACCTGACGCCACACCACACGGCGCCGGCGACGTGGAGATGGGGCAGGCAGGGCCCTGTCGCCGTGCTCAGGCCGACCTTGCCGGGCGCGCGGCGGGCGCCCTGCGGCTCTCGCCTCGGTGCCGTGGTAGGCGGTGTCCGTGTCACCTGCCGTACTCGTTTGCCACGGGGCGTGTCCTCTTCAGCGACATCCGTCCGTGCCTGTGGCCCGTTTCCTAGTCGAGTCGCGAAGCTCCTTCCAGAGGCGCTTCTAGTCCTTTGTTGGGCGCGTGACTCACGAATATTCTCCGACAGACTCGGGTTCTTTCCGTCCCCGCACAGGCGCTTTTAAAGAACATTTTTTTATTATTCTAATGGGATCTAATTAATGGATTTTTTTTTTTATGAACTGGGCTTTTAGTGTCAAATCTAGGAAATCTCGGCCTGTGCCTCGATTCCCAAGATTTCCTCATACGTTTTCTCTAAAAGTTCTATAATTTTGTGTATTCTGTTTAAGTCCACGGTCCCTTTTGGGTTAATTTGGTGAGGTCTGACCACCAAGGTCCCCGCACGTTACTGACAGCCCCCGGAGGGGACAAAATCGTTGCAGCCGAGAGTCACTAACTGGCACGAAAAATGAAGACTGCGGAAACGGTAAGTGTGTCGGAACGTATTAAAGGCGGTTTTCTGATTAATTAAAAATTTTTAAAAGCTAGGACTATGTAAAGCAAAAGTGATAGTGAAGCGGAGGACTTAAACCCGTGTGGGAATAAATACCTGACAACAGCAGGACAGGCTGACGTGAAGGACATAAAGTTGTCCTTTCGTGAGGTTCCTGCGCCGTACGTGAGACGATAAAACATCACCGAAGGGAACTTATAAGGTAAAGGTGGGCACCGGAGACCCTGCAGCAACCGCGAACACCGCGAAGCATGATACGACGCCAGGAAAGGGACAAACTGGAATAATAAAAATGCTCAGATAGGCCACGGAAGACGGCGAAACGCAAACAAAATAGGAACAGAGGAGAAAGGGGCAACAGAGAAGGAGCGGCAAGACGACAGATGTAAACCCAGCCGCGTCCACGATTACACTGAGTGTGAACGTTGTTCAAACTCCAGTTGGGGGCAGAGGTGGCGGACGGGATACGCACCTTTAAAACCCACCGCGCTCTGCCAACGGGAAAGTCGGCGCGAACACAGAGACGCGGGTTGGGTAAGACTTTAACCACGGAGAAGGCTGCACCAGGAACGTTGATCTCGAAAACGTGCAGCGGCTACACCACATCGAAGGGTTTGCAGCGCGAAGGCTCTCCGGGGTCGTCACTTCACAGTGACAGGATCAGCTCGTCAAGCAGCCCTGAGGCCCTGAGGGCTTGTGCGTCGGGGACAGAGCTGCGGGGAGCAGGCGCTAACAGGGCGGCGGGACACACAGACTCCCGCCTCGGCACCCACGGCTCACGCACCGGCGGAGCAGCCGACAGAAAGCGCAGCCCGCACACCCTCGGACCCACGCGAGACCGACCGCACCGACGTCAGCAGAGAAGGGACGCACCCTCCACCCCACGCACGCGTCTGTGAGGAAAGACCAAGTTCCGGTCTTTCTAAACGACCTGGGAAGGGCAGAGACCGTCCTCACGCCGACAAGCAGGTCGGTCTGCAAACGCAGCGGGTCGGTCCCGCGGGACGGCCGCGCAGACAGCGCCTCCCCCGCGATCAGGCCACGGCACGACGCCCGCCCCTTCCCCTTTCCCGCCGTTCGGCCGTGCGCGGGGACGCTGTGGCGAAGCGAGGAAAAGCCAGAAGGCGCCCTGGTCAGAAGGGGAGAAGCAGGACGACCTTTACTTGCAAACGACACGATGCCGTCGACGGAAAGTCCCGGGGAAGCTCGGGAGAAAGCCTGCTAGAGCAGTAGCTGCGGGGCGCAAGGCCAGCACTCAAAACGCAAGTCCAAGCCGACCCGAGGGCACGTCGAGTCCGGGCACTTTGCAAATCGGCCGGCGCTTTCCTCGGGGGCGGGCACCACCCCCCTCAGGACGCGACAGCCCACGCCGCCGGGCGTTCACCCAGGACGAGCAAAAGCACGTCTCAGCTCGGCGTGGATGCTCCGGGCGGCTTGGGGCCCAGCTGCCCCGAGCTGGAGACACCCCCACGGCCAGCAACAGGGGCCGAGCCCGCGCCCCCCGCGCAGCGTGGATTCCCCCGTCAGCCGCGTGGACTCCGATGGCCGGGTCCGCGCGGGCTGCTCCAGACTTGCACGTGGACCCGCTCTCTCGTGGGGTTTGCGAATCAGCAGCTCAGACCATCACGCCCGCCTCCAGGGGCCCTGGGCGAGAATCCCACCGGGCAGCGCGCGGGGCCTGGCTCAGCACCGCGTGCACGGCGCCCTGTGGCCCTGTGGCCCTGCGGCCCTGCTGCCCTGCGGCCCTGCCGCCTGGCCACCCTGCTGCCCTGTGGCCCTGCCGCCCGGCTGCCCTGTGGCCCTGCCACCCTGTGGCCCTGCTGCCCTGTGGCCCTGTGGCCCTGTGGCCCTGTGGCCCTGCCGCCCGGCCACCCTGCTGTCCTGTGCCCTGCCACCCTGCGGCCCTGCCACCCTGCCACCCTGCCACCCTGCTACCCTGCCGCCCTGCCGCCCTGCTGCCCTGCCGCCCGGCCGCGCTGCCGTCCTGTGGCCCTGCTGTCCTGTGGCCCTGCTGCCCGGCCGCCCTGCCGGCTTCAGGTTTCAGGTTTCCGTGAGTGAGAGCGTCAGGCCGTTAGTCCCCGTTTGTCCCCACCTGCCCACGCCGTGTTTACCCGGCTGCCACTGAAACCCCCGCCCTGCTGCCCGTTCCCCGGCTCGCAGCCCCTCTGCCATGCGCGCTGCCCTCCGCGCGGGCTCGGACACGACGCGGGAAGTCGGCTCGGGGAGCGGGAGGGAGGCCAGCTGCGCCCTGCCCGCGGGGACTCACACTTCCCCTGCTCCAGCCCTCTGTGGTCACCGGCCTGGAGGGCCGGGCAGCGCGGACGTTGGGATAAACGCCAACCCGCCTGCATCCCCACGGCCTCACGCCAGCCACACAGCCTCCGTGCTTGCACGGGCGCCACCAGGATGTCCCGGACCTGGCTCTTCCGACAGCCTGGGAAAGTCTTCCACCTTCCCTTTGTGCTTTAGAATTAAATAGAAAAAAATAAACAGGAAAAAATAAAATAAAAGCATCTCGCCTCGTGGATGCAAGGAGGAGGGCAAGTCCCGCCCAGAACCGCCCAGGCCCCCCAAACAGCGTCGTTCGCTCGCGCACCAGTTACCGCGCTACGAGGCAAGCGTTTGCTCTACAGCTACGTCCGGTGAGGGTGACGGCTTGTCCCCCCCACACTGGCAGACGCGTCGCCCTCAGACGCACGAACGCCGCCGCCGCCGCATGGTTTCGCTTGGCGAGGGCACCGCGGCTCCGCTGGGAGGTCGACAGCGCGGCCTCGGAAAGCCCTGCTTGGGCGTCCGTCTCCGTCTCGTCCGGGGGAACGTCCTTCTCGCCCCCAGGCCTCCCGGGTGCTGGGCGCTAGGTTTCCCGGGCCTCCCTTCCGCACCGACGCGCTGGCACGTTCCGGGAGGGCCAGGAAACACTTGTTGTTTGTTTTGTTTTGTTTGTTTTTTGCCTAAACGATAGGGAGGACCTGTGTCCGGGCCTCTCCTCCACCTTCACCCGCGTCTGCGGCTTCGCTGCTTCCCCAGCGTGACTCCCTGCGCCTACCCCGGGCCGGCGAACGTCGAGCGACGAGTCCGGTGAGCTGGCCGCGGTGCCCAGACCCCGCAGAGTCGAGGTTTCCTCCCCTGGGCCCGAGGGGCAGGGGCCGCGCGTGGGTGGGGCTCCCACGCCGCACATCAGAAGGCGCCCCCACCCCGGGGCCCGCGCGCCGGGGAAACCAGTCGCAGAGCCCTCTCTCCGATTCGGGTCTGGGGTCAGGGGCAGACGCTCGGATTGGACACCGGGACCTCTAAGCGTCAGACTCGAGGCGGAGCTGGCGCACCCGGAGCGCCTGTCCTCCCGCTGGGCCTGCCCCGCGCGCACCCGCCACGAGCCGCGTGAGGAGCAGCCACCGGCGCGGGGACTCGCCCGGGCGCCTGTCCCCGGCCAGCGTCCTCGTGCGTCCTCATCCCGCAGCGGGGAGACCGAGGCAGAAGAGGTGAGCGCAGCTCGGGCGGCGCTCCTCACGGCCTCACCCGCACGGCCAGCCCTGGGCGGGCTTGCACGGGGCCCGCACTCACCCAGCCCCTGTGCGGGCCGCGGACGTCAGCCCAGCGTGTCACGGCGTTTGTCCAGCCGCACCGAAGCCAGCCTGAGTGGAAGGAAGCCCACGGCGACCTTGCCGCGGCTCCGTCGGGGTTCGCTGTGGGGACACCGAGCGTTTCCACCCGCTATGGCCCCGTCGTGATGGGAGCCCGCTCAGGTGCGCTGCGCGAGGGGAAATGAACTCGGTTTCTTGGAAGACGCGGTTCGCTGGCATCTGGAGTCCGTTTAGGGCGAATGCTGAGGGGAGGAGGAATTCAGAGGTGCCCGTTCCTCTAAGTGCTTTACTAGTGGGGGAAGCAGGGAGCCCCGGACTGGTCAGGGGTTGAAAATCGGTTTTTCTGGCTAAATAGGTGCCCTCGGCGGCGTCTGAGAACCAAGGCCGGGAGGGCCGGCCTCTCCCCGGGTCCCTGCGGGGCGCAGGCGCCGATGAAACCGCGGCATCCTTCACGCGGCGCCGTCCCTCCCACTGCATCTCCCTGTCTTTCAGCTGCTGGGAACGTCCCCAAATGGCCCTCCCACCGCTGGCGCCCGCACCTTTGTCTGAGGAGAACACACAAGCGCGTCGCCTGCCAGCCGTTAGCACGCGCAGCGCGGCGGCCGCTCCGGAAGCCTCCCCGCGGGGAGTCGTTGCGCACGGCGACATGAGTCCCCAGGCAGACCCAGTCGCCAGCCACGCCGCAGATGCCCCCAAAGCAGGCCCAATAAATACGGGGCCTATGGGCGTGCGGCGGCGGCGATGCCACGCCGGGGGATTGCCGGGCGCCCGCCCCCCTTGCTTAGGATGCGGACCGCGCGAGAGCTCTGCGGCCGTCCGCCTTCCCGCGGGCTTGCGGGGCCTCCCAGAAGCGACGGTCGTGCTCGTGTTGCTGATGGGTCGGGGCGGGGGTCGCTTTTAGAGGAGCCACGGCGGGCCGGGCTCTCTGCGACACGGCGGTGGTCGAAGCCTGAGGGGTCGGGAGGGACGTGGGCGGCAGGGGTCCCGTGGAACCCCCCCCCCCGCCACCCCGCATCCTGCCCGAGCCACGTGCTGGGGGCCGTTCCCTGCCCTGGTGGACGCTCGTTCCCTCCCTCCCCTCCGCCGTGCCAAGCCTCCGCCCTGCAACCTGGCCGTCCCTGGCAGGGTCCCTGTGCCACCCCCGCCGTGGGCGCCCCGCGCCCGCCTTTCGTGGCAGCAGGCTGTGCGGCCTCGTCCCTCGGGGCAGAGGCCAGCGCCGCGCTGGCCCAGGCGGCCTCTCCCGACATCCGACCACTGACCCCGACGGGTCTGGGCCTGGCACCCGCCACGCCGTCACTCACGCCGGGGTGGGGGGAGGGATTGGACAGAGAGACGAGGCGAGCTCTGGCCAAACGACGCTGGGACCCGGTCTGCGGAGCGCGCCTCGCACCCCTAGGCCCGGGGCGGGGGCGGCAGGCCGGCCTTGTCCCCCGCCACGGCAACCCGGTGCCCACGGGCGCACGCGCCCCGTGATTTGTGCCGGGGCCGGGGGGGGGGCGGCCCAGCTGCGCGCTGCGGCGCGCGCTCACATGCATTTAAATTACCGGTATCATTACTTACAGATGTAATTGTGAAATATGCGCCTCCCGCGCGCGGTGCGGGGCGAACAGATGGCGAGCGCTCCCTGCAAGGCAGCGCGTCCATTAAAGACCGCGCCGCGGCTGTTCGGGGAACAATAGCGCCGAGTTCATCACCGCGGGTCCCGCAGCCAGGGCCGGGGTCGCGCGCGGGCCGGGGCGGGGCGTGCGGGGGGGCAGGGGGTCCCCGCCGGCCACCGGGGCCACCCGCCGGCCCCCGACGCTCAGAGGCCAACGCGGCGGCCGTGCTCAGGGCTGCGCCTCCAAACCGGAGAGCCCCTGACAGCTGACGGGCCCCGCGCCCGCCGCCGCCGCCGCCGCCGGGCCTCGCTTCCCTCCTCTCCAGATGTGCCGAAATGTGCGCTTCCAGATGCGTCCCCTCCACCCGGGTCATTCTGCGCCGTCGCGAGCGGGCGTGTCGCCTCACGGGCCGGGCCAGGTGGAGGCCACATCGGAGCCGGCGGCCTCTGTCCTGGGGGCTCAGCTGGGGCCACCCGGCGGCCCGGCGACCCGACCGAGGGCGACTCCCCAGCCACACGGTGACTCCGCGGGGTGCGAGGCGCACGGCGCCCCTCACGCGCCCCCGTGCCGCGCCGGTCGTGAGGATCCCTTCAGAGAAAGGGAAATTACCCCCCGCCCCGTTTCTGCAGCGGCGACAGTGCCGGTGGCTAAAATCCTCCAGAAAACACCGTAAATGAGCCGGGAAAATGCCAGGTCCCCTCCGCGAGCTCAGACGAGGAAGGAGAACGGGCGCATCTCACTCCCGGTGCGGCTCCGGGTAAATCCAGGATCGTGGCGCGTCCCCCCACCGCCCAAACAGGATCGGACAGCCATCGTGCCCCCTCCGCGGCCGGTGGAGTTCACGGGCGTTTCTGGGGGTCGGGGGGGGCACTGACCTCGCAGCATCCGTGCTCGGGGGACGCCAAGGTCAGGAGGTTCGCAGCGGGCGGGGCAGGGCACGGCCTCCCGTCGTCCCGTGGAACCTGGAGGTGACCTGAGGAGGCGGCGGGACCAGAGACCCACGTCGAAGGCGCGGAGCAAGGACCCCTCAGGCGTGGCCCGGGGGGGCGCGGGGTGGGGGCCCACTTTTCTGGGGTGCGGAGGGGTTAGGCCGTGACGAAGAGGACCTTGGGGCGGAGGGAGCAGAGCGGGCGAGCTCTCCCGAGCCGAGCCGGGCGTCACCCCGCGCTGGCGGACAGGAAGACGCAGCCTCCCCCCCTCCGCAGGCGGAGGACGGTTTGTCCCCAGATTTGTCCCCGGATTTGTCCCCGGATTTGTCCCCGGAGGGCCCGCGCGCTTTTCACCGTGTCCCGCCACTTGCTGCCGGCCGCAGCGGGAAAGCAGGAGAGAGACTGGGTGCCCCTCGCGCGCACCCAGGACGGAGGACCATGGGAGACCCCCCACCCCACGGAGGTCGCTCGCTGCGGGGAGGAGAGGCAGACGCGGGGCGGCCAGCAGGACCCCGTCACCGCGGCGCTCGGGCGCGGCTGGGCCCGCCTCGCCGGGGAGGGAGGACACCCACAGGTGGGCGCGAGCCCCGGACGGATGGACAGACGGACGGGGGGACCGGGGACTGCGTCACCTCTGCCTGCCGGCCGCGGCCTAGCTGGCAGGCCGCCCGACACATAGTAGGGGCCGGGAAGTGGGGGTGAGAGAACGGGGAGGAGGACGGCACAGATGGTCCGGTGTTAAGCACCAGAGGCAAAGGGGAAATAAAAGGAAGGAGCTGGTAACACCTGCCACGGCGAATAAATGAAGGGCGCCACCTGGGTGCGTCAGAGGACGGACAGCCGCGAGACGGGCGTCCGGGGACCCGGGCAGCGAGCGACAGGGACGCGGGCTCGGGCAGAAGTCAGACAAAGCCGCGGCCGGCCGGACGGGGGTGGGGCGGCCACGGCAGCGGCCGCGATGCGCGGGGGCGGCCGGACCCCGCGAAAGGGGTTTTCTCCGGGGCCATCAAAGGAGCGAGCGAGGGACGGGGTGACCGAGAAGGCAGAGGCAAGACCCGCGCGTGGCAGGGGCCGCGGGCTGCGCTGGGCCCCCCGCCCCGCACCCCGGCCCCATCCAGGCGCTGAGGACGGAGCCGCCCGACCTCGGGCCGCGGCTGCAGCTGGAGACGGGCCCGGCAAAGAGATAATTAAATAAAAACGAGGCCCCCCTCGCGGGCGCGGGAGCGTCCTGACGCCTGCCAGATGGTCGCCGGGGGTGAGGGAGCCGACGTTACAAATCAGCGGCGGCGGCGGCGGCGGCGGCGCGAAGTGAGGGAAGCGAGGCGTCGGGAACCCTGCGACAGCCGCGCGCGGCGTGGCGCGGGGCCGGCGAGCCGGGCCGCGCTGGGCGAGGCCCACAGATGTCCACGCACCGCGTCGCACCCCAAAGTCAGAACCGTAGTAAACATTAGCACTTCCTTAGTATTTAAAATTTAAAACACGTCACCAGTGAAAACCTGCCCTGAAAGAAGGAAATAGCGCGAGGCCGTCGGGTGGCCCTGCTCCGGGTCCCTACTGACCGGGTGGCTGGGACACGGGCACCCAGAGGAGGCCCCGCCGGGGACCGAAGACGGCCGACTGCAAGCCCGGGGGACACGCCCTGATGGCACCCGCAGCGGACAGGACGGGCGGAGGGTGACGGGACTGACCGAGGACGTGCCGGGCGCCCCGGCGGGACGAGCCGGCCACCGTGGGCCTCGTGTGTCGGGCACATCCCGGCGGGGCCCTCGTGTCCCAGGGGCCGGGCGGACGCGTGCGTTTGGACCGTCCCCGTAGATGCCGCCGGTCGGCCTGGCCCCCTCCCTCGCGTGTGGCCCACGCAGGCCGTTGCCCAGCCAGGGTGACCTTCTCGCTGCGGCGAACGCCTCCCACCCTCCTCAGGCCCGGCCCGCTCGGCCACGGCCTGCCCTGCAAAGCCTCCCCCGCACCCCAGCCCCATGGCCGCGCCCCCCCCCAACGCCTTCCTCTCCCTCCAGCTGGGACGAGCAGGCGGCACAGGGATGGGGAAGGGGACGGCGCCGAGGGAGGGAGGGAGGACGGGGCGGGGCCGGAGCAGTGGCCGGATCTGGGCCCCCCACCCCCGAGGAGGGGCAAGGTGCGGCGTGCGGGCGGGCGAGGGCCCCCCTCCTGTGGACGCGAAGGCAGTCGCTGAGTTTGGCTCTTCAGGAGCCGGGGAACAGCCTGGGAGGTGGACAGGTTCCAGCTCCTCACGCCAGAGTCGTAAAAGCATAACAAAGAAGGAGAGGGCGGCGGCCGGAGCCCTCCCGCTTCGGGCGTCCGTGTCTGGGCGGAGGGGAGAGGCGCCCGAGGCGGCCGGGACGCCGAGGGTCTCAGCGCGGCCAAGCCCAGGCGGACCGTCGCCCGCGGGAGCGACAGGGCGCGGCTCGGGACGGAAACGGCTTCGCGGCGCGCGGCGGCGTGGGGAACCTCGGGGAAGGGGACCGTGGCTGGAACACACCCAGGGACGACGCGCTCGGCCCCCGCAGCGTGCCCGCACGCTCACACGCGGGCCGCGCGGCCTTCCCCCGGCGACGGGCCTCCTCGCGCCGTCCTGGGCGCACCGGGCCGGGACCAGGCGTCCGGGCGCAGGCACCGCCGACTCCCCCGTGACGAGTCGCTGGGTGGTCGGCAGGGAGGGGGCGCGCGGTGGTCTCCGCAGGTCAGACGCGTTCGCGCGGCCACGGGAGGAGCTAAAACGAGCCTAGGGGGGGGGGGGTCGGATCTGGCGAACCGCGTGGAGGGGCTAACCCTCTCCCGGGGGAGGGAAAGGCGGCCGCGCTGAGGACACACGGGGACCAGGGTGCCGCAGGGGAGCAGACAGCCCTGGCCCGGGCTCGCTCCCGCCTGCGCGCACAGCCTGGGCCTGGGCCGCGCAGTGACGCGTCCTGCACGCGGCCCCTTCTCCCCGGCGGCGGCCGCGCTGCGCGCTGCTCAAGCACAGAGAGTCGGACGGAGAAACGCGGAAAAGACGGGTTCCACCTGCGGCGCGCGCTCTTCTGCACCGACTTCTCTGCCGGAGCCAGTGCCGGCACCGCCCAGGCCGCGAGCCGTCTTAATCCTGCGTTCGGGACCGTCCTTTCTCCCTGGTGTCCCCTCACGTCGCCAGACATTCCCTGGAAAATGTTCCCGACGCGGGACGGGCCGTCTCACGGACGCGCTCGTCCCTGCAGCCACCAGATGGTACATAAAGGTCATTAGATAAGTGCCAGGCCCCGGCCTAGGCCGAGGACCGGGGCAGCGAGACGCAGCGGAGGGCCAGGGGCGGCAAACGGCCCGGGCCCGGCCACACCTGCGCCGTGACGGGTCCTCACCCGCCACCGAGCCTCCCGGCACGTCTGACACTGTGCCCGCTGTCAGGGGCCCCGGGGCAGAGGTCGCCGTCCGAGCCTAGAGGGAAGTTCAGATCCACCGAATGCCCAGCGGGAGGGACCATGTCCCCAGGGAGGGGCTCGCTGCTGGGGTCTGGCCGACGGAGGGGTCGTCCCAGTCGCTCTTCCGGACACGAGGTCGTCGGGGCTGGGAAGGGCAGGACCCTGACCCGAACCCCGAGAGGGAGAAAGCGTTTTCAGGGGTGCCGCCCGGGACAGGTGCCCCTGCGCCCCCGGGTCAGAGCTGGAGGCCAGCCCGGAGGGGGCGGGGGTGTGCTCGGCCCCCGCAGGGACCTCGCAGGTGCGGCCACCAGCGGGTGCGGCCACCAGCGGGTGCGGCGCTCAGGCAGCTCCCAGCCCGGGAGACAGCACGGGCTTTGCGGTCGCCATGGTAACCGAGGCCTCTGCTCTTCCTCGGTTTCCTGTGGGTTTTCTGGGTCTGGGAGGAAGGAGGGACGGGGCCTGTGGGGGGTGCGGGGTGCTCCCCCGGGGTCTGGGGCCGGCTGGGCCCCTGGGGAACGGGACTGGCCCGTCCCGGCAGGAACTGCTGCTGCAGGGGTCAGACCCGGCGCGGGCGGCCCGCCTGCCGTCCAGGTGTGCTGCCACCCTCCCCCTCGCCCTCCAGGCCTCCCCCAGCCCCGCCCGCCCCGTTAGCCCCGAGGATCTTCGACGTTGCATCTTTGCCGACCGGACGGCTCTGGGCGCCACAAGGATGGATCCCGCACCTCTGGGTGACTCTCCATCTTCTCCCCGAGGAAAACGCGTCGTTCGTCTGTCACAAGGGCTCGCGCCTCTGGTGGCTACGTGGAACGGCAACCCTCCAGTGATTCCCCGGAAAGTGCTTTTGTCGTTGAAATCGAAGGAAAATGATCCGGAAAGACAGAAAGGGGTGAGGGGAAGCGATGCCCGCCCCTCCTCCGCGGGTCTGCCCTCGGTGCTCTCAGCCCCAGGCGCCAGCACGCGGTCCCGGCACCCACGCACGCGTCCCAGCACTGTCACCCCCGCCCCCACCGCAGCAGGCGGCTCCCCCGACTCCATACCCCCCCCCGGGGCAGAGGGACCCGTGACTCCGCAGGAGCAGCGTCCGCCGGCCCCAGGTCACGTGAATGTACGGCCTTTCCCGGGGTGACGGCCGGGACCGCCTTAGCCCGACGCCCGTGCGCTCGTCGTCACCTGACACGTAAACGGACGCGCCAGAGAGGGGCAGGGCCCTACGTGTGTCCGTCCTCGGGGTGATGCTCCGGTGGAGACGGAAACGACACCTCGGTGGCCTCCGCGGTTCTCAAAGAACAGCTCGGAGGGCGCGGAAACGCCGCCGGCGCCGGGGTCCCCGCGGGCACCGGGGCCCCTCGCGTGAGTCAGGCGACCGGCTCCGTGGTCACGGCCCAACCGCATCACAGGCGCGAGCTGGATCTTCACCAGACGCGGGCGCTCACCTCGGAGGGGTTGCTCAGCACCTCTCTCCCGGGGGGTCCCGCGCCGGGCGGCTGTGACGACACGGCCAGCGGAGCCCCTCTCTGTGGGGTTCCTTCGGCACCAGAGCTCTCGTCCTCAGAATCGTAATAAAGACACCTCTTCGGCTGCGGAACCGGTCTCGCACCTCCCGAGGAGACGGGGCCATCCTTTCCGCCTGGAAACCCCAGCAGCGGCGGCTCCACCCTGTGCCAGGCTGGACCGGCTCCGGGCCCAACGGACTTCTTTCCCCTCCGAAGGGGGAGCCGTGTCATCCCCAGGAGCCGAACGCAGGCGACGACTCCAGCGGGAATCCACGGCACGTTTTCTCTCAGACCTTAACCCGCTTTCGACTTGACCCGTTTCCAGAGAGAGGGAGGGCCGTGGCCAGG